>JBAIZL010000001.1:41963770-42428770 GCA_036971475.1 Prosapia bicincta
CAGAATCTTAAAATCCTTTTTCCTTATTAGGCTATTTAAACTATTTGTTAAAAGGTTTATTGTACTTATCTTACATTTATTGTGATACATTTATGTGTACTATAGAGAAAGGACCCATGAAGAAGTTTGTATCGATTTTCGGATCTGGTACTTTAAGATTTACTGAAATATTTTTTTAATTTGGAAGATTGCTTGAACCAAATTTGTGATGAATCGGCAAAAAAACCTTCTCTTGTGGGGAGAATCTTGAATCCATCTATCAATATTTTGTTCTATTTCTGCAGACTGGAGTGTTAATCTGTAATTAAGGAATGTTGATTTTGTTTCATTGGTACTTTTGGGTAATCAGATTACCAGAGGCTTAGCACAATATTTATTTATAGACATATTTATAATTTATAAATGACTTAATCTGAGGAAATTTCTTCATCATTTATCTATTATTAAATTAATTGTCCTTAGTTTAACCCATAGATCAGAGGATTTTTCAAAGGCTTTTAAATTAGGTTGTTCAGTGGTAGACTCTCATAAGAAGTTTAACATAAAGGATGCCTTTTTTGGGATTGCTTTAGCATAGAATTAAGTAAATACAAAAACTCTCCAAAAGTCATGACAAAAGCTTTCAACCAATGCCAGTGAAGAAGAAGACTCCATTTTCCAATTGACAATGATGATGTTTTTATAACTTTGGGTTATAATGGGTTTTTATAACTTTAATATTTTATACATAATAAAATGTAAAATGACAAAAATATTGAATTTCATAAACATATTATCTAAAGTAAGCAATAATAGCACATTGTTTTTGCTTACTGAATCACACATTTCCTGCATAACCTTGCAAACATTTAATTTTTAAGAGGTTGTGTCCTGTTTTTGAAGACTGCTTCTCCACAAATGTTAGTTCCACCTCTAGTGTGTGAAAAGTTTCTTTGTAATTTTGTTTTCTGGTTTTTCGTCTGTGTCAGAGCCAGATGCATCAGTCATTTTTGCAACAATTTTAATGATTTTTTTATTGTTTAACATTTGCTCATCGTCATTTTCTAGAGCCCATTAATTTTTATTTCTTTTTCTGATACTCCCTTGAAACAAGGAATTTCTCTTGAAATGACAAACAGATTAATTATTACTTCTAGTTCATTGATAAATTTTCATTCTTTTCAAGGATTTTATTCATGCTTTTCTCTTACAATTTCAGACTGAAATGAGCCTTGAGCTTCTGCTGACCAACAAATTCCTTTGCATTCTTGATCTTTATATGTTTGAAGCTTTGTAATATCATTTTGAAGAATGATTTTTTTGTAATAATTTCCCATATCATCATTTAAACGATCCAATTATTCCTTGATCCATTGAGAGATGTCATACTCTGAGATAATTTTTTTTTTTTAATATAATTACTCAATGTGTCCTCTCAGTGGTAAAATCGAACATTATCTATAAGAAGTATCGCTCTCATGGAAAAATTTTATGATAGAAGAAACTTCTTTACTGGAGGCACAAACTGTCTTGAAAACAGAGTTTTAAATAACTCATTTTTCATTCAGGCACTCCTTTAGTTTTTATAATACACTGGGCGTGCACTTGGTTTTATATTATTTTAATGCTCAAGGCTTAACATTATCAGTCTTTGCTTTATAAACATTAGTAAAATAAGATGACTATCAGAAGCATTAGCACATGTAAAATTTAAAAGCCTTTCTATATTTTTTTCTTTTTTTGTTTTTATTATAGCAATGCCTAGTTTTTAGGATTTTATAAACAATATCCTAAAGTTAAGATCCATCTTATCTTAATTGTAGCTTTAATCTTCATTCAAATCTTCTGTCTCAGTTACATTTGAGAACTCTTTCAAAAAATTATTTGGTAGCATAGTTAACTGATAATAAAGTTCCTCCTGAGATATCTAGGTACTGAATGCCGTACCTCTTTTCCCAACCGCCATTGCTGTGGAGCCAACCTTAACTGGCTTAGATTTTTCTGTTTCCTCTGGAAATTTGTTGCCTAAAAAAGCATTGCTTCTTCCTAAATGTCAGAAGTTCTGTTTTTTTTTACTTTGTTCCAGCATTATGAAATTTTCATTTATGGTGTTATTTATCATATGATAACTATTTATTAAAAATAATAAAGCAATTTATTTAGTCATACGTAATAATTAATTTTGTTTTTTATAAGTTAATTATTTTATGCTGCAGCTGGAAATATTGTTAAAAGAAGCAGATGTTGGAGAAGATTGGAGAGTTGACCCTGTATTACGTGAGGCATGTGAGCCTGTTGTTAATGTTGCATGCCAAGACACAAGAGGAGGAGATGCCAGGTATTTTTACAATTCGAATTTACTTTTCAAGTGGTATTGTAATTTGTCAGCTACTGAAGTATTGAATAAATTGGCTTGTGTTTTGCGTTGTTTAATTAATTTGATTTAATAGGTATTTTCAAAAGTGCTGTAGAACACAAGTTTTGCTTTCAAGGATGGTTGTAAGAATTTTGTATGTAGTAATAAGTTTATGGAATAAAACTAATGTATTGGTTTATTTATGTGTAAGTGTGATAGATTGGTAAATGAAATTGATTTTTGTTTTGCTTTTAAAAGTGAATGTTAGGCTCATATATATATATATATATAGGGCATTGAGATGTTAAAGCATGTTTTAGTTTCATTCCCTTTGTTTTACACTTTGGAGCTCTTAAAGAATGTACTTGAACATCATAGATTTGTTCAATGTAATTATAAAACCTGTATGTATTTGAACATAATTTGTTCTCAGTTTAACATCTGTAACAGAATTAGTAACACAAGTCACCTATAACATGTGCAAGCTATATTAAATCAGATGAAAAGAAAACTATTTACTTGCAATTAACTTGGTTTTCAGCGTTTTCCACATCTGATTTTGCCATGACTTAATATAGAATAAATACTGAATCAGTTGGTGATTTATTGAAAGAGAATATATTTAAAGATGTGGAGTGTTTATTTAATGAATCTGTTGATGATCGTGTGTTTGAAAATTTTGACTCCAGGGATATTTTGTGGAAGAAAATGACAGAATTGTTTGATAATCTGCCAGCATTTGTTTGTTATCCTTTTGCTTTTCAAAATTCATTGTACAGTGAAACCTGTTTAGCCGGAATCCATTGGGACCGGCATTTTTTTCCGTCTAAGACAGGTTTCCGGCTTATACAGTAGTAGTGTACTGTATGATGGTAATACCATCACGAAACGTTTGCCGAGTCTATTTTTAGCGTTGGGGTGAGGGTAGGCTGTGGGGATTCTTAGCTGTAAGACTATTATTTCTACTGATAAGCTGTATGGCGCTGTACCAATACCAGATAGATAACGAACAATTAATTGTCATCGTGTCTACATTTGTTCTAATACAGTATTTAATTTAATTATTTATTTCCGATTAAGTACTGACTGTTTATTTCCTACAGAGATAACACTTCAACATATAAAGCAAGTGTATTTAAATCACAAGAAAACTATCACATTTTAACGTCTAAATAAACGTCATTAAACAGTAATATCGGTTATCTTGATTGCCTAATGACAGCCCGTAGCCTGTGCCCTGTGACGTCACAACTCGCAAACCTTGTTTTCTAGGTGGTGTTGGCTATGTACACTACAGAAAATGTTAAAACCTACATTACATAATAAAAATCTTACCTTTTAATGCAGCAACCTTTTATCCTTCTCCACAAAACATTTTTAATAGAAAACTATAAAACTAAAACACTTATACACTTGTCAACAAAATTTATGAATTAATGATGCAATTTATTAAAATCTATTTTCCCTCTTACTGTATTTAGGCTAAATACTGTACATAGTAGGCTTACGTAAAAATAAAAGAAAATCAATTAGGCTTGAAAAAATCTAGCATTGACTTTTGTTTTAGAAGGTTAGCTTTATTTGCTTGTGTTTCAGTTATTGTTTTTAGTTGTAACAAATGGTGACGCATTTCCGGGCAGTTAATACGTACCGCAAAATCTTCTAACTCACAAATTTTCATTAAAGCCTCACCAAATGTTTTTATTTTGTTTTCTACGACTGGTCCGTCTTCAATTTCTTCTTTTTCTTCTATTTGCACATGTTTTTGCCTTTTAGAATGAAGCGGTCTTTCATCTTTCAATATGTCAATCAATATGTCTGGCCGTGGATGTTTGTAAACCATTCATTGCGTTATCTTGAAGGAAACAAGTGCTGACACATAGCCTATCGTAAATTATGGATGTTTGTATACCATTGCGTTATCTTGTGCATATCAGCAATCCTTAACGTTGTTACAGAGTTCTCAGAAATAAATACGATCTGTTACAATTAAGCAGACCTATCTGTGAATTTTGTTATGTTAAAAAAATATATTATAAACTGTATTTTATCTAAACGGAAGTCATTGTAACTTTATATTTTACAGCATGTATATGATCTGATTTTACGCCTTATGCAGAACTAAGACGTAGTAAATACGTATCACTCATCCTTTTGCTTATTCCGCTTCCGCGTTAGACAGTTTCCGGCTTATGAAGGTTATTAACTAGGTAAATTAAATAGGCGATAGTCGAGACTTTTAAAGTTTTCCGCGATAGACGGGATTCCGCCCAACACAGGGTCCGTCTAAGACAGGTTTCACTGTATTTTGAAAATTGGTAAACCATTTTACTTTAATTTATTCATATTGAATGCAAGGTGAAGTTACTTACTATTAATACAGCATTTGTTTTTGCCATACATACTGGTGATACAAGTGCAATGTTGCAATGTGTAAAGAGATAGGGTATACTTCAGATTATATTCTTCTAAAAAAGAATTACAAAGTGTAATGAAGTTAGGTGTGAATAGTGTTAAAAGTTGTTATGTGCTATCAAACATGGTTAAAATATAATAGTAAATACGTTTAGAATACTTTTATAGTGAAGAAACATAAAATATGTACAATATTTTTGTTAAAATTTAAACCTTTGAAAACTTAAATAATTTTTGTATCATTGGAAAGAAGAATGTAAGGATTTACAGCAATATAAGAACTTTATTTGTATTAAATAGAGTTTCAAAGCAATGATTTTTTTTAAAATTCACTAAAACGACCTCATTTTGTAAGGAGACTTATATTTCACATTTAGATATCTCCCTTATCATTCTTTGCATGATTTGTATTACAACTTATGAAACAATTTGTTGGTGTGACTAGAATGGTTATGTTCCATTGGGTGTTGTCTGTGAGTATTTTTTGAAGATGTTTATGTTCTATCAGTCAGAAAGTTTAATGAGATTAAAGGTAAATATGTAGAATTTTTTGGTTTTAATGTTTTAAACAATTTTCTTGTTTGGTTCTGTAATTGTTATAGTGCTTCTACAATTTGTCTTCAATGTCACCGGTAATTTGTATCAACTCATTTTAGAAGTTCATAAAAAACTAGGGAATAGACAAGCTTATAGCTTTCTAGGTAACTAGAATATGACAGTTACCATTTTGCTTCCCTTAGTTACTATTCCATATAAATAAAAATCCAGTATGTTATTTTTATTATGAAAATTATTTAAGCTACATATCTCTGTTTTTATGTTACTCTATGGTTTGTAACCATGTCGACAAGTAAATCCGCCTCGGTCTTGTTGATCAAGCGACTGTGATAATATTGATGGTATATTTCATTCAAGTGTACTAATTGTTAGTTTAAAAATTCCAACATTAAAACTAAGAAAGAGTATCAGTTCCTGGATATGAAATTACAAGCTGTAAGTCAATAGAAGTGGGTTTAATTAATTTTTAAATTAAATTTAAAATAAAGAAAAACCACAGTAAATGTCATATTAAGGTAATTACAATAAATAGCTAGTCTAGTTTGTAATTTATTGTTTGTTAGATTGCAATTAGTGTAATAAGATCATCTGATGATGATGATGACATGGTCATCAAAATTTAGGGTTTAATCTTAGGTAACTTGTGTTATCTGTTATTTTTTATTATTTTTGTGGTATTGGGGTTGTTTCCAATACTTTTATTGTAATATATTGTACCACTGTGCTCTTGATATCATATATCATATTAAGGTACTATAGAAAACCTGTTATTATTCTAGAGGATGATATAATCCTTTGACCCCCGTTGTACGTTTTGATTGCTGTGGAAATGGCGGTCAGTTCCCCCATTTTGTTTAATGACAGATGAGACATTTATAGCATTAGCATTTTTATGATTTACATCTGCTCCTCTGGTAAAGCTATTACAGTAGAACTCCAGTTATCCAAACTAATTACCAAACTCCACTTGAACAAAAAAATTTGGATTTCTTCGAAAAAGAGTCAATTTTAATTAAATACAGTATGTGTGTTGCAAATAAGCAAAAAAAAAAAAAAAACTGTATTTTTCAATAGTTTTATATTTTCATAAGCTTCTGAGCTAAGATTTGACTCGAAATTGGATTTCCTACAGAACGTTAATACAAAAATCATATACAAACTGCATCTTCTAATTCAGTAAACTTAGTTTTTTGCTGCCTTCATTGATTTCCTTGAACATTTATTTTCATTTCCAAACACTGACACAAATTTTAAAAGTACAGAATATGTTTGATCTTATAAATGGATGAAACCGATGGATAAATGGATGTCCTTATAATTGTCCAACACTGTACATCCCAGCCAACTGTTGACCTATAACTCCTTTATCTAATTGATCTATAATTAGTTCATTCACTAAATAAAAATTGGATAATTTGTCTTCTATTAGAAGCCATGGTGAACGACGAAACATACTCAAAAACAAAACACTCAAAGATACAATGACTGACTAATCGAAACGAATAGTAACAGCTGGGCCTGGCCTGGGCACCTAGGAACGGACGATAAACAGTCCAACTATGCAGAACTTCACTGAGACGGTGACTCAGCATCCAAATAATATTTGGGCTGTGGGTACACTAGCTTCATGGAGAAAAAAACCAATAGCACATGTAGACAGACTCATTATTTTGGAAATTGCAGTACATTTTTGTCATAGTTAATTTTTCTGAAAATCCTAATGCGATTATGATAGTAGGAATTTAATAATTAGACATAAAAAAAAGTAGTAAAGTACACTATCACATCATAAGTAGAAGTACAGAACTGTATTTAAAACTTGAGAATATTATTTACAACCCCAAAATAAGCTAAAACCAATTGCAAGTGATAAATGGTGTGAAAAGCATGGAGTAAAAAAGAAATTAATTAATTGGTGTAATGTTGTCTAAAATGTTTTTAGATGTTTGTTATTGCCAGCATATATATCAGTAAATGGTAGATGTTTCAAATTAGTAGTATTATGGACTACACCTAGCTCTTCATAATAGTTTTTCTTGCAACTATCTAAAATAGTATTATACATTATCATTTAACTTATATGTTATCATACGCCAAAACCATTATCACTAAACATGTGCAACAGCCGTTACTCAACTCACTCAAATATAAATATAAATCAACAAAAAGGCCTCTATATATCCTGACCCAACTTTCGATGTTAATCTACAATGTTTAACTTTTTACACAACTTTCACGCCAGTTTCTTTAATGATAGTCTTATGTTACTTTCAGGAATAATTATTTACTTTTTATTTTATTCTTCCAAGGTGTTTTAAATTTTGTTGTACTTACAAGTGAATATTGGGTATGGAACATGGATTATTGTTACTATCCCTGGTTCGTAAAAGGTACAGGAATTATATTATTTTGTGTCAGGAAAATCGGGAAATATATGATAATTTTATTGAGATGGCCAATCAGTGACAAATATTTATTTAATTTAAAACATACTGCAAGAAAAGAATTCCAAGAAACTATAATAATTAAATTGCTATAATTTGATTGAAAACCTAAAGTTTACAACACTATGTTTCAAAAAACAGTTTAAATGAAATTGTATAACTACTTTCTAACAAAACTTGTAAAATATCAGCCTTCTTATAGTAATAATAAGTTAAAATAGATTTTCAAGAGCGGTAAAAATAATATAATTATTATATAGTAAGAAATAAAGTTTAAAATTATCATGCAAAATTTGTAATGTAGTTTAGACTGGTTGTAGTTTTGGGTTTCAAAATAAGAAAAAACATTTTCGAACCATTTAAATACATTTAAGACTCAATTTTAGGGTTCAAATCACATATAAAAATAAATTTTGTCCTCACTATAAGAAAACAAACTAAATGTATTAAAAACACAATGAGTGCAATGTTATTTATGTTAATAAATTTAAATTATTACTTGTAACTCTGGGTATTTTTAATTGGATAAGTTTTTTTGGATTTTTGTATGGTTGTTAATATATCATATGCATCTTGTAATGTGATAATGAACCTATGGTACCAAATGAACTTACCTTTGCAAGTGCAAAATATCTTGTATGATAACGAATTCCAAGTGTGAACTATTCAGTGACTAACTAAATTTCATATACCCTGATCACTTAGATGATTACTACCTGACTAAGTATTGAGTGTGGAAAATATGTGAACTACTCAGTTGGGCTATGGAGGATGGCAAGCCATCCATTCCCACTTATAGCAGGTGTACAGTCATAAAGAGTCTTTGTGTGACTAGCGCCTAGGAAACTCTTGTCTTGAGCTGTGTTGTGAAGTGAGGACTGCAAGGGAGCTAAGTATTGGCCAACCAACACCCTGCATCATAGATCTAGTGCTGCTAGTATTCTCATCTTTGTCTCAATGTTACAAGTTTTGTTCTGGGGAGGGGGCACAAGATTGCCCTTGGGTCTGGGATTCTCCCCCTTAAAAATAGAGAACATTTAAAAGCTTGTCAACATAGAGCCAGCATCCAAAAACTTACATTATAAAGTACATGTTTTTAACTACTTTTAAAAAAAGTTTTAAGTATGGTATTCAACGATATATATCTTGTAGAACAAAAATCGGCGGCTTTTAGACTTATAGGTTTGCAAAAATTAAAAATTTTTATGACAAAGTCATACATCCAAAAATAAGCCTGATTTGATTTCTATGAGAAACATAACATTGAATACCAAATTTCGTCTGAAGTAATTCCTAAAATTCCATTTTGAACATCATGACTTTTAGGATTAAAATAACGTTCTTATTTTTCCTTGAACTTACAGTCATATTTAGAAAATAACTAGCATACGATTACAATAACTGATATTGCCGAGTATATTTATTTCTTGTCAGCACTATTATTATTTTTGTAGTATTTTAATGAGTTCATTGTCAGCTTTAGATTATAAAAAAATAATAGGCCTACACCTGTTCAAAAAGTTGGGGGGGGGGAAATACCCCTCCTTGCCCCTCCTTAACTCCACCCATGCTTCATCTGAAATGTTACTTGGTCTAATATTATTTAGAACAAAATATAAGCATGTAAATGGAAAATATCTGATTGAGTTCAGCCTGCATTCTCTCTCTCCCCCCTTTTCCTATAATAAAAACTGTTGATAATAATTTCACAGAAATAATTTTTACAAATTAAAATCTAATTTACAAACCTCAGAATATTGTTTTTTTTTTTTGTTGTAGGGTTTTATCGTGTTTGATGGAAAAGTTGGGAACACCAAGTATGACTGAAGCTTGTGAGACTGCTCTTTTACAGATTCAGTATTTTGTTGCGAGAGACTACAAGTTAGATCCACAACTTTACAGAACCTGCCATGATGATGCTGTAAAATATTGTCATGCAAAAAAAGCTTGGCATGATGAACATACCATGGATCCTGAAAGAGGACCTTTAGTATTACCTTGTCTTTTCAGATACATTTATGACACTAAACACAGATTTAAGGTATTTTATATAATATTGTAAGGAAATTATATATTGTAACATATAAAATACATTTTTAAAACTTTAACTTTTGAAAACCAACCAAATTTTGAGTATGCCCTAATATTGACACATTGCTTCTGAGTAATTGGTGAAAAAACTGCACAGTTCAGTATTATGTGTATTTGTAGACATTCAGTAAAAAAACCACACCTCTACCTCTATAAGAGATATTATTTTGTTTTTGGTGTCAACATGTTTAAATACATATCCCTTTTCTTTAAAAAATAGAAAAATATTTTTTAAAAATTAAAACATTTGTTATATGTCGTCAACATATAATGTAATTTTAAAAAAGATAATATTTGTTTTCTGCAAACATTTAATGTGTGGTAAACATTTTAATTTTATTCTCCATCTTTTTTAGAACATAGACAACAATTTTGATGCCTTTTGGACAACAAAATAAAATAATGTAGAACTGTATAAAAATATATGATTGTTTCAAATTATAAACCATGCGAGAATATGGAAGGTAAAAATGTTTGCAATAAAGTTGCATTTTACTCTAATTCAAAGAAAAGCATTATGATACACATTTGTGCACAACCCCTTCAGAGGATTAAAAAAAAAATATTAATATTTCAGAAATAGAATTTATAATATCCCTCTCTTTAAATGGAATATGACAAATAATCCTCCACCGGCCTTGGACCACCGTCCACGCTTATATACTTTTTAGTGTAACTAATTATAATAGAAGGAGATATTGAAATTGTTTACTTATGTTTCTATCTATTCCCTTACTGGTTCCCCCGGAAAGATGGCATGCTGGGGAATGTGCTCCCTCGGTCACCAGGAAAACGCAAAGGGGATATGTTTGACTCTCACTATCAGAATGTTGCTTTTCCTAACTTAATGAAAACTTATATTAATTTCCAACTTAAGTATGTCAAATCAACCTCTAAATGTTTTTTTCTGGTTAAATGTTGAAGAAATGATGTTCTTCACAATGTATTTTTTTATTTACAGGACAATATTAAGTTAAAACGCTGTTGATTTGAAAACATCTTTTATTTATAAATTAATAAATATATTTATAAAATAAATCTTACTAAATTATTTTAATATAACAAATATGGAGTCTACTTTTTTGTGTTAATGTATTATTTGAGTGTAAAGATATAGGATTAGACGAAATTGTTTTATTTTGAGGAAGGTTTGAAATATGTTATTTTCACACTTAAGTCCTAGAAATACTGATTGAAATTTATTTAGTAACTATGATGCCGAATGATTTCATATACATAGGGCGGTGGCTATAGTTATTTTCCAGTAGTCATAAGTACATGGTTAGATATGATCTAAAATAAATTGAATATTGTTGTACTTTACAATAAACATTAGACTTTAGGAAACAATTTTTTATTTTACTTTCTGTTCCTGTTGGAATTGAATATTTATAGGTAAGACAGGGTAATGTCTGTCAGGTCAGCTATTATGTTCATAAATACTTAATTAAGTTTAGCTAAAGTTAACTTCTTCTTTAGACTGTTAGGCAGTACAAAGTTCACCGGGTCGGCTAGTTTATTATAAATACCAATTCACAGTTTCATAATTTATCTAATATCATTCATGTAGATTATAATTTATTTTTGTATTGTATATCTTTTCACAGTTGCAGAAAGAATGTACAGAACAGGTTCATCGAGTGATGAGGCAAAGAGCTATTAGTGTTGAATTGCAGCCTGATATAGAACAAATTTGCCTTGATGATTTGGCAACATTTTGTTTTGAGAGGACAGGCAAAGGCGAGGAGATGATATGTCTTCAAGATAATTTAGAAAAGTGAGTGTTTTTATATGACATTCTATGTTTGTACGATTAAAGAGGAGGGTAGGCATAAAAATCTTTTTCTTAATTTTTGTTTATTTGCATTTTTTTATACAATGCTATTTTTGGTTTATTTTGATATATAACACATAGTATCTAAATATCTTTCAACTAGTTTTATGTAAAAATATGTCACAAGCTCACTTTGTTTTGCACTCTGAGTGGACACTCTACTTCCCTTCAGTGAACTTTTATAGATATTAGTTTCTGTTTAACTATTACAATGATTTTATATTGTTGTGTTGGCGACACTGCACACAGATGACTCCAGCTACACCTAGCTGTTTGAAAATTATAAATTCGAAAAACTACGATTTATGTTCTGAGGTAAACCTTTCATGTGCTTCTTGTAATTTTAGTCATAGTTTCAATGCCACACCCCAACTACTTGAAAGAAAGAACCACCATGACATAATTGTTGTACATTAAGATGTTGCACAAGCTGAGGTCAATAGGCAATGGGGGTAGAGCCGCTAAATAATTACATGACATAATGAATTTGCCTACTTCACTAACAAGCTACTTGAAAGGTACACTGAACTTCTTGATACAGTAATTGAAGATTTGTATTTTGCCTCAATGGACGGAGCTATTGATGAGCCTATTGCAGTCATTAATGGCAATCGAGACTTGGCAATTGCAAAAGATGGAATGTGGCCATACGTTGTTGAATAGCATCATAACAGTTAGAAGTTTATGGAAAATGTATAATGTCATTTGAAGTTGACTTTCTAAAATTGTATTTGTGGCCATAAAAACAGTTCATTTTGGTGTTTCTGTATCTATTGTTTCTTATAATGATGGCGTTATTGTCAAATGTGAAACCATGAAAAAGGGAAGGTTAGAGTTGGACGTACCACAGTGCTAGCTATGAAAATGATAGACAAAGACCGAAATTACTTTTCCAAAAAACAAGAGATGATGGAGAAAGCACGACAAAGAAAAAGGAAATTTGAAGATGAAGATTCTGATAAACCCACCTATGGTGCTGGATTATTTTAAGGTAGGAACTGTTTAATATAATAGATTTGCTGTGAATAAGTTTTACCAGTCCAATGTTCGTTGCAGTTAATTTAAAATTACTTTTCTATAGAGGTTTTGCTCACTTTTCTCAATAACCACAAAGATATGGAATTGAAATTTTTTGATGATGTGGTTTAACATTAGATTATTTCATGATTTCACCTAGAAAAAATTAAAAAATATAAATAAGTTAAAATAAAAATGTAAGAAGAGTCTAACAAACGTTTTGTACTTCACAAAAATATTAGTAAAATCATTATTTTTTTAAAATATCACTTCCAAGAATCAAACTGGAAAACATCTGTTTTAGTTGTCTGGCAATTTTCATTTAAAGGTAATATTTAAGGTTGCAGTATTTTGTATATATATTGTAGAAAATATTGTATGGGCAGCTCTATTCCAAAATTAATATTACTAATCAAAACAAAAAATATATAATTTTTTTGTAAGTAAATATTTAAATAGTTTTCTTTCAGAAATTGATAATTTTAGAGAATTGTATTACTCTAGTTTTTGTTGATCTTCAAGATGTACTTGTCTCTCTGATGCTATATTGGTAACCGTATTTTTTTTATATATTGTCTCAGAAAAGACAATTTAATGAGTAAAAAAATTCTCTTCTAAGAATAAACAAACAAGAAAAAATGAAAAATAGTGACAAACTAGACAGTAGAACACAAAACGTTCATGTAGAAATAAAAATTATAGAAGTATCAAAGAAGAAATATTATATATATATATATATATTTTTTTTTTGTAATAATTTGTTTTATTATGATATTATGAATGAATTCTTTAAAATGTATTTTTCAATAATTTCAATCAAGGTAGGTTAGTAAATTTTCTAATTTATTTTAAGATAAATAAATATTCTAGAGCTTTCTTTTTTAATAACAAGTTTAATGTATCATTTAAAACACTTTCTTAACAATTATAAGTTCTATTAATAAATTACACATTTTTTTCTTTTTTAAAGTTTTACAAATTTACTATCAGTTTCCTCTATTATAATAAGTCTTATTATTCTAAATTGTATTTCTCTTTTGGGCAACAATTTTTATTTAACTTAGCCTAAATTGATTTTAATTTTGGTTTAGCACAAGCTCTCTTAACCTCGGGTTATCTGGTGGGTTTTAAATTTTGAATAATGAAATCTTATTTGGCACTCTAAAGTACAAGAACAAAAAAAAAACTAAGCTCTAAATGTTGTAAACTATGTTCCAAAATAATTTATTTCTAAGTAAAATTGTTCTTTAATATTCTTTCTAAATGTTTTATTTTATAGTTTAATTTTATAATAAATTCACTGGTTTCTTTTCTTTTATAAATTTCTGATTGAAAAATTTCAAAATGTAGTAATGGATCTAGCCTATATACTTAAGTGTTTTAGATTGCAGATTCTACTTTTCGGCCTTTATCAAAATATTTAATAAGATCTTTTTAAATAAATAGTTTTAATTAATTTTCTTGAAAGTATTTTGTAGTGTTAATTGAATTCGAGACTAGCACTCCCGCACTAAGTTTAAATTCGTTAAATTTTATGGGCCAATTCTGAAGTATGTCTGTCTTGCTTGAGTACGTGTGTGCGACTGGAGCCACGCTAAGCCACGCGTTTAAAAAATTGCTAAACCAACTATTTCCTTTTTTTAATTGTTGTTACCGGCTTTACGGATGCTGTATTCACTGCCTTTGGTACATTTCATGTTCTTAATAACTAGATTTTAATTTCTTTGCAGGTGACTGCATTTAAATATTATTTCTTCCGACTAAGTTTAAATTATCAGCTGTTCTATTCACAATGCGCTAGCCATCCTGTTTGGTCTATTTGTGCAATCTTAAAATGGTTTCACTTTTCTTAACACTTAAAGGCTTTTACTTTTATTTACATAGTTTTAGTGTTCTTTTCAAACTGTTACACATTAAATTGTTTCTATTATATTGTTTTTTTTTATAGTGGTTATTGTTCTAAACTTGTGATTAAATGTTACGATTTTGCCAATTTAGGTTATGTTTACATTTTTCTCTTTTTTCATAATTTGGTTACTTTATGGTTTGAATTTACTTACATATTTATATTATATTATACATAGTGCCTTTCATACTTGATATTCCAAAATGTTACATAGTCCTCAAATTTAGATAAAAAAATTTTGATTTCAAAATTCCTTCCCTTTTTTTATCTCAATTTCCACATTTTAGAAATCACCTCTTAATATTTTTGTTTGTTTGCTGCCCTTCAATTACATATTACTTAACTTAACTTTTAACAATACAATATACTTTTAACTAACATTCAATCAACAATTCTTCAACAATTCTAACATATAGTAACAATAAATCATGTTCTGGTATTTACAATTCATTCTACATTTTTTTTTTTTTATTATTATATTGGAATCTTTCCAATCATAAGTCTTATTCCAGATTTATTTAACATATATCGTCTGATACCGTGTCTTTAAATTTCAGCCTATCCGGGTCATAGTATGTCTAGGCTTGCTTATAGGTTAGGTCTTTGTTCTGATTTCTCTTTCTTACTTTTGGTACTTTCTATATTTCTTTTTGGTCAAATTGGTTATAACATTTCTGTTTCCTTTATTTCTGTTTATTACTTGTTTATTATTTATCTCATATTTATTTTGATTTTAGCTTCATCTAACTCTTAGTTCTAAGTTAGTATTTTATCTCCCCTCCCAATCTCATATCCAGTTCAATTATTTTCTTATATCATATCAATTTATTTTGTATGAAGTTTAACATCTCCTATTTTTAAAGGTTGCAATCTTATATCCTCTACTTGATCATATCTATAATTCCTTAGATTACACTATCCCTATATCAACAAAATTTTGTTTTAATACTTATTTATCAGTTTCATTTTTTTTTTTTTATAATATATACAACGAAGTTCCATTATTTCTCAACGCAGATTCCCCCTTACAATACGACGAAGTTTAAATACACAATTACCATGTTTTTATTACTACGATGCTTTAATATTTATTATCATAGATTCATATTTATCTTTATTCATTATTCTCAATATTCGACGAAGTACCAATAAATTATCGTAGATATAGTTATCATCCCTTAAAACGTATCTCCTGCTAACGTTTTCTTATACACATAGTCACCTAGAGTTTATTCATATTGCTTCCTTCATCTATATTTAATATCTCCCTTCCTGTTTTATTGATTTTTTTTATTTTCCAATATCCAGTTCTCCTGGATACATGCTTCATTACTGCCTGTGTCTATTAATGCCTGTAAACTTGTTTCCTTTATTTTAATTTCTATTTCTGAGATTCTTATTTTCTTATCAATTCCTAAATTATAATTTCTCTCCTCATCTTCTTGTTCCAAAAATTCCCTATTTATAAGTACATTATTTATAATCAAATTATTACTATAGTTGGAGCTCTTATTAAATTTCATCACTGGCAACCTCATTTGTTCTTCTTGATGCCCCTTTTTCTGATCCAAGGCGACGATACCAGTGTTTTTTAGTTTTCCGCCTGACTGTGGGCACCATTCTCTTTTCTTGTCCCCACCCCTGTCCTTGCCTCAACACTGTTTACTTCTCTATTGTTTCTCTCATTTGTCTCATAGTTTCTGTTTATTCTATTTTCTCTGTTATTCTCATATCCTGGTCCTCGATCAACATTTCCCCTCATGTGATCTTCAATTCTTTTATTAAAAAATTGGACATATTGCCTCCCTTTGTTTCTATATCCATTATTGCCATTCCTTCCTGCTATTTTTCCCTGTCCTGGAAATCTTCTATTTCCCTGCTGCCTAATTCCTTTTTCACCCCTTCTGGGTGGAAATCTGTTAATGTTTTGCTCATATCTAGGGGTAGGCCTATTCCATTGTCCTCCATTTCTTTGCCTGACGTCATTATTACGCTCCTCTATGTCCTCCTCATTCAACATTCTCTCCATTTCTCTGATGGTCTTTATATTTTGCACCTTTCTCGATAACTGGATTCCCTCATTAAAGTGCCGGCTTAATCTCCGGACTATTTCTTCTTCACTTTGCGGCGGTGTCATGTTTTTCAATATAATGACCCGTTCTATAAAGTAGTCTGCTCTGGCCTTTCCATTCCGCTCAATATATTTTTCACTTTCCATCCTCTCTTTAATTCCCTCTTGTACTTCTTTCGCCCAGTACCTCTCTATAAATCTATCTTGCAAATCAGAGAAATCTTCCACCTCTTCTCGGACTGACTCCCACCATCGAGCCGCTCCTGCTTCTAAAGCTCTATCTATAACACCTCTCCATTCGTTTTAGAATCTCTCCCCTGTTCTACATTCAAATTTTCTCTCTAAATATCGATCCAGCCTTTTGAGGAACTCCATGGGTTACCATTTCTTCCATTAAATTTGGGTATCTCCTCCTGATTCCCGCAAGATACTTGTATGATCCTTAGTCCTTCACCTCCTTTACCATTATTACTC
This sequence comes from Prosapia bicincta, assembly GCA_036971475.1. Classification (NCBI taxonomy): domain Eukaryota; kingdom Metazoa; phylum Arthropoda; class Insecta; order Hemiptera; family Cercopidae; genus Prosapia; species Prosapia bicincta. The sequence goes on from JBAIZL010000001.1 coordinate 41,980,916, forward strand.
TCGATTTTTCCTATTCTATCTCCTAACCTTCCCTGCTCTCCTAATATTTTCTCCCTGTCATCTTCGACTTTCCTAAAACGCTCATCTGTTATCTTTCTTTCCCCCTATCACCTTTAATTTTAACTCTCCTAATTCTTCTGTGTTTTTCTCCACTTTGTCCCCCATTATCCCTATCTCCATTTGAATTAGTTCAGTCTCTCTCGTTAATGTCTCCCTAATTTCCTCCCGATTTTTTGTAACTGTTTCCTCTAACTCCTTATCTTTTTGTTCTAACTCTCTTCTCATCCTGTCCATTATTAAAATATTTTCCCTCTTTATTTGTTCCTTCATCTCCTCAATCATTTTCTTATTATCCTCCCTTATTTCATCTGTTATGAATTTCAAATCCTCCTTTATCTCTCTCATTTCGTCTCTTTTTTCTTCTAATTTCTCATTTAACTTCCGGTTCATATCCTTTATCTCCCCTTTTATTTCGTCTATCTTATCTAATTTTTCATTTATACTCTCAATATTTTTATCTAATTTTCTATTTAGATCCTTTCTCATTTCTTTTAATAAGTTCTGGTTACTTTTGAACATTTTCTTAATCCACTCATCATTATTACTACTTCCACTTTCACTACCCCTTCGCTCCTGTTCAGTTTGTACAAGTGGTAGTCCCCTAGCTTCCTCTACCTCAACGTTTGGCATATATGTGCCTTCCTTTTCTATTTCCTGTACTTCCAAGCTTGTCCCTTTTTCCAGTTCAATTTGGCCTATGGTAGTTTCTTCTTCCTTTTCGTCTATTTTCTCCTTTAAAGTCACATACTTTCCTTTTGCAGCCTCCCAAATTTCTGTACCCTTCTTAGGCTTACTATGTTTATTATATTCCTCCATCCTTTCCGTCCTTATAGCTTTCTCCCCCCTTAAATTGTATGCACCGGTTTCAGATTCCATTATATTTTCTTAGATAAACTTCAAAACCCCCTTTTATATTTAAATTTTAAAATTAATTAAAATGTCGACTTATGATTGTAAAGTCCTAAAAGGTAAGCAATATTAGTACAAATATTCAATTATTTATATTATTCAGAGTGCCTTTTTCTTATTATTTTTCTAATGATCGTTCCTCACGTTGATGTGCCAAATGTAATAATTTTGTTTTATTACAATTATGAATGAATGTTTAAAATATATCTTTTTTTAATAATTTCAATCAAGGTAGGTTAGTAACTTTTCTAATTTATTTTAAGATAAATAAATTTTCTAGAGCTTTCTTTTTTTAATAACAAGTTTAATGCATCATTTAAAACACTTTCTTAACAATTATAAGTTCTATTAATAAATAAAAAATATTTTTTTTTAAGTTTTACAAATTTACTATTAGTTTCCTCTATTATAATAAGTCTTATTATTCTAAATTTTATTTCTCTTTTGGGCAGCAACAATTTTTATTTAATTTAGCCTAAATTGATTTTAATTTTGGTTTAGCACAAGCTCTCTTAATCTCGGGTTATCTGGTGGGTTTTAAATTTTGAATAATGAAATCTTATTTAGCACTCTAAAGTACAAGAACAAAAAAATCTAAGCTATAAATGTTATAAACTATGTTACAAATTAATTTATTTCTAAGTAAAATTGTTCCTTAATATTCTTTCTAAATGTTTTCTTTTATAGTTTAATTTTATAATAAATTCACTGGTTTCTTTTCTTTTATAAATATCTGATTGCAAAATTTCAAAATGTAATAATGGATCTAGCCTATATACTTAAGTGTTTTAGACTGCAGATTCCACTTTTCAGCCTTTATCAAAATATTTAATAAGATCTTTTTAAATAAATAGTTTTAATTAATTTTCTTGAAAGTATTTTGTAGTGTTAATTGAATTCGATCGAGACTAACACTCCCGCACCAAGTTTGAATTTGTTAAATTTGATGGGCCAATTCTGAAGTACGTCTGTCTTGCTTGAGTAGGTGTGTGCGACTGTAACGACGCTAAGCCACACGTTTAAATTATTAGCTGTTCTATTCACAATGCGCTAGCCATCCTGTTTTTTCTATTTGTGCAATCTTAAAATGGTTTCACTTTTCTTAACACTTAAAGGCTTTTACTTTTATTTACATAGTTTTAGTGTTCTTTTCAAACTGTTACACATTAAATTGTTTCTATTATATTGTTTTTTTTTTATAGTGGTTATTGTTCTAAACTTGTGATTAAATGTTACGATTTTGCCAATTTAGGTTATGTTTACATTTTTCTCTTTTTTCATAATTTGGTTACATTATGGTTTGAATTTACTTACATATTTATATCATATTATACATAGTGCCTTTCTTACTTGCTATTCCAAAATGTTACAATATATATATATATATATATATATATATATAAATATATATATATATATATATATATATATATATATATATATATATATATGAAGTTAATATATTACTATTGTAAGTAATTTTATCCACCATTAAGTGCAATAATTTTACCTTGAGTGATGAGGCACCTTTCGGTCACTTGACCATTGTCGAATCACTGATATTTTTCTCAGAAAAATATCAGTGATTCGACAATGGTCAAGTGACCGAAAGGTGCCTCATCACTCAAGGTAAAATTATTGCACTTAATGGTGGATAAAATTACTTACAATAATAATATATTAACTTCATAAAGTCAGTGCAATGGAAAAACAATGGATATCGTAAAATATCAAGAATATATATATATATATATATATATATATATATATATATATATATATATTGTGATATTTCACATTGTCCATATTTTTCCGTTGCACTGACTTTGTGAAGTTATTATTACTTGTAAATATTTTTTTCCACCACTAAGTGCAATAATTTTACCTTACTTGATGAGGTGCCTTTGTGTACCTTCACTCAGTGATTCGACAATGGTGAAGTGACCAAATGGTACCTCATCACATAAAATTATTGCGCTTAGTGGTGGAAAAATATTATTATTTAGAAGTAATAATAATAATTTCATATATATATATATATATATATATATATATATATATATATATATATATATATATTGTATAGATATAACAAAGAAAATAATACCATTTCTGACCAACAATAAAATGGTATTCTCCATACTAGTCAGATGTATCTTCCTGTGACTTTGACCGGTTTCTGAGAATGATTATTAGCCAAAATATTTTACACTATAAAAAAAATCAATAAATGTCACTAGAGTGCATTGAAAACTTTAAGGAAAAGATTTTTTGACATTTACTGAATCTCAAAACAATGTTAAATTTGTTAGATAAATTTACAAAGAGACATACTTGAAGGATATTGATGTCATTGATGCCACAGGTGAGTAACACATTTAGGACTAGGGTGTGAATTTCATGATTTCAATTAATAATAAGGTTAATTCAGAACTTGAAGATTTAGTTTTGAATAAGTAAATAGCATTAAGTAACTCAGCTCTCACTAAACTTTTAATGTGTGTTGGACACAATGTGAATAATATAATACTTTGCTTATTAGTTGAACAATATATTTACTTTGCTGAGAACTGTTGCCTTCTGAAATTTATAAGTTTGTTAAGCTTATCTTATCCTACGGCTTTCTTTTTTTACACTTGTTGTTAAAGTGTGGAACCTTAAAATATGCTTTTCTATTTTATGGATTTTGATGATTAGTGAAAATTGTATGATTAATGTGACTTTAAAATATTATGGCAGCCAAATTTATTAACAAAATAAATTTATAAAAATATTTCTGAGATAACACGTTTTTCAGTGCATTTAGTAATCTTCACAATGCCTAGGTAAACATCTAGCATAGCTTGTTGAGGTGTGCAGGTGATTAAAGAGTGTATGTGATTTGCACTCCATTTTACCATTTTATTTTGTATGTTTGTAAATTTCATTATTCCTGCAAATGTTCTATTATATATTGAAATGTAGTTCTTTTCTGTTGATATAGAGAAGTTGTAGGTTGTGGTTGATGACTCTGTAAATGTGACCTTTATATATTATGAGGTTTTGTAAAAGATGAGCCATTTCTAATTGATTGTATACTATCTTTGAATATTTTTTGAAAGCTGCAGTCTGCCCATTGTAGACTTTGTTACTTATATTACTTTAATTATTAAGTTTGGCAAGTTTGTAATATTACTATGTTTAAACATAAAAGCTTTTCCATTCTAAATTACGTTTCAACAAACTTTTAAGTACGTAGTCAAAATTAAGTCATATGGATTTAAAAACAATCTGTGAAAAAATACAATAAGTGTATATTTGTTATAGGAATTTATTACAAATTGTGGCCATTGGTACACTATTACTGAAAAACTGTTCAATGAAATGAGTGAAATGTTTATTTATCTGAGATAAAAGAAATATTATTTCATACATTTTGTACGTGTTATTTCCACTATATTTAATTATTAAAGTAATGTTTCAAGAAAGTATATAGAATTCAATGGTGTAATATTTATAAATGTATTTCCCAAACCTTATTTTGTATTACTAGTAAATTAGAAACAATAACTTATAGAAATTTTAAAATTAAGGAAGTAAAAAATATAATATGGAATTGTTCATTCACTATGAAGTCTCTTTATCAGTCCGTAGCTTGAAACATTTAATCACAAGTTGCAGCCTGACTTAGAACTGGTATTGTATTGCCTGCAATAAAAAGATGCTGCATGTATTATATGTAATTAAAAATATTCACATCTTCAAAATTTGAATAATGTATATAACTTCCATTAGTGTATGATGATTTAATATAGAAAATTAGATTTAAACTGTGTGTTAATACTACCTAATAATTTTAAACTTTTACTATTAAATTAGGTTTAACAAAGCTTCACAACTCACACAAATTTTTCATATTTTCGTGATACATCATTTGTTTAAATTTCAGATTACAAACGGCCTGCCGTAACATTGTGTCAAATTACACTGAACTTCAGTCTGAGATTCTGGATTTAAACCCTGTAATAACGTCTGTGTGCAAACCTGTAATAGAAAAATATTGTGAGGTGAAGAGTTTAACTTATAAATCAGTAAAATTAATTTTAAATATCTCTATAGAACCTCTGTAATCAAGTTTCTATTATTCCAGCTTAATTTATTTGAGCTCCTATTATCTATGGTAAGGCAATGTAACACAGGTTTATTTATTTTTAAAATTATTTGATTTAGACATCCAGTAGGCGATATTTTACAGTATATATTAAATTCTTATTTGAAGTTTGGGGAATATAGTAACGATTTTACTGATAAATTGAGCGCAAGTAAACATTCCTATATCTTCTAGCTATATTTTTGATGGGTATATCCCTCTTAACTGCCATTTACTTGCTTGTGATATTGCCATCTTCCGTAGAAGAAGAACACGTCTGCGTTTTTTAGTCTGTCACTACTTTTGTGGATCACATTGAGTTGAAAAAGTATATTATTTTTTTTTTATATGGAAACTTTGAAGACCTTTACTTTGAAAAGGTATATTTAATGGTGAGCAGTATATAAAACAATTAACTGTCAGAAAATTTTACTACCAAACTAAAGTAATTGACAGACATTATCCTGTTCAAATGTTGTAAGTTAAAAAGCTATAAAATTTTCAAATAACTATAGATTGTTTGGACCATTTTGATACAAAAAATAATTACTTTTAAAACACCTTATGCCATCACACGTACCAGCTATCACAACTCGTCCTATAAACTGTGTGTAAGTGTAGCTGTATACTAAAGACTCCAATGTATTGATTATAAACTTGAAACTGTCTTGAGTAATAGCAAGAAGGCAAAAACTCAATTATTTTCATGAAAGGTAATTTTTTTTAATTTACAAAAAATAAATATAAATAAATATATATATATATATATTTGTGTGTGTGTGTGTGTATATATATATATATATATATATTCTTGATATTTTACGTTATCCATTGTTTTTCCGTACACTGACTTTATGAAGTTAATATATTACTATTGTAAGTAATTTTATCCACCATTAAGTGCAATGATTTTACGTTGTGTGAAAAAACAAGAAACAACATTTTACCTTTTTTTAGAAAAAATATCAGTGATTCGACAATGGTCAAGTGATCGAAAGGTGCCTCATCACACAAGGTAAAATCATTGCACTTAATGGTGGATAAAATTACTTACAATAGTAATATATTAACTTCATAAAGTCAGTGCAATGGAAAAACAATGGATAACGTAAAATATCAAGAATATATATATATATATATATATATATATATATATATATATATTTAGGTTAGTTTTGGTTGGTAAAGATTATTTAGATTTTTTGGACTAGGAGACTGACAGACTTACCTTGGTAAGAGTCCACTCTGTAGTCTTGAAATAGAAACACATAAAAACACTTAAACAATGATATATTTCAACCACACAGTGGTCTTTGTCAATCGAAGACCAATGGTGTTTTCTCTTCGATTGACAAAGACCACTGTGTGGTTGAAATATATCATTGTTTAAGTGCTTTTATGTGTTTCTATTTCAAGACTACAGAGTGGACTCTTACCAAGGTAAGTCTGTCAGTCTCCTAGTCCAAAAAATCGATATATATATATATATATATATATATATATATATATATATATATAAAGAAATTTTTGGACTAGATAGGAGACTAACAGACTTACATAATGGCTATAGTCCAAAACTTCAATCTCTTGGAAATAAATAGATACATATAAAAACATATCACACTATTGAAATATTTTGATCACATAATGATCTTTATCAATCAAAAAAAGAAAAAACCGAAGTGAACCACAAATGTGTATAAATATCCAAATGTCACAGATGCATAGATTTATAGTTTATGATATAGTACTATATGTTATTTGAATAAATATTGAATAATTGAAACCAGATATTAATAGCCTGTCAGAAGGAAAGTAAATGGAGTTATTAAAAATTGTAGAAGTTAGGGGGAAAGTAAAAGGAGTTTTATCTGATATTGAGGTTAGGAGGATCTCTAGTTTGGGTGTACTACTGGTATGACAACTCCCATCTTCTCAATTCTGAAGGGTTGCAATCAGGGGGGAAGGCCTTAATTATTTTGCTGGTATATCAATCATTGAAAGGACTAGCAGAGTGTTGAGCAGTTGGCCTGTCTATGTTCATGGTTCCAAAGTCATATCTATGGCCAAATGTAAATTATTTGAAGTAATGATTGGAACCTACTATTAAGCTGTTGGCAGTGTAAGAAACTGATTTTTTTCAAATACTGTTTTTTGGACACAGATGGTTAATATTTTTTGTGATCCAATCCCCCTATATAATACTCTACATATCCTTATATTCTTGTGGAAATGAATTCAAGTGGAAACCTTCAAATGTTTTTAAAATCTTTTGCTATTTGTCGGTCATAAGTTGAATTGGGCATTCAAATCAACTTATAAGGAACTTTTGGTTCATCACTAAACCCTGAAGTTGAGTATAAGCTTAACTGTTATACATTTAATTGTTGAGCTGCAATAATTAATAAGTACTGATTAATTTGAAATAATTTCAATAAACTGTTGAATGGTATGGATTTGAACGATTTTCGATTTTGGTCTTATGATGGTGTCAGAATTACAATCACAGTGTAGAAATAAATTGCCATTAATAGTGCCAATATTGTGACAAGTTTCAAAAATGTTCTTTCCCACCAAGGATTTAGGAAATTTACTAAGGCATAGTTTCTATTTTATCTGGCACAGCCACTGAACAAGTACAAGGTTTCAATGGATTCCCTTAGTTCATTTTTATCTGATGTTTTAAAGGTAATTTAATTTGTTAGTCTTAAACTGTTTACTTTGTCTTTTATGATCAATTAGTTCAGTCACTACAGTAAGTTTCTTTCAATGCTAAACTTTTAACTATAAGATTAAGGATGTTACATGTTTTCTATGAATCAATCTAAAGCTGACTGAAAAATGGGCAGGGTCATTCTTTAAAATGTAATTGCTATAATGAAACCAATAATTTACTTTAGAGTTAATGTATATTCCTTCGAGAAACTTTTATTTTTTTAAAGTTAATTAAAAAATATATATGTATTATAACATACGCCTATTCTTAAAGATGTTCTACAGGATCTTTAATTTGGAATCAAATTAATACAGAGCTACTTGTTTTTACAATAACTGATTTACTTAATCCTGAGTTCAAGGTTGTAACAATTACAGGTATCTATACATAATTAACTGAAATAAATTTGAACTAGCTCTAATTTGCCAGTAGACATCAAAACTCTTATATTTTACTATTCAACTAATAAAATCTTATAAATATGTCCTTAATTATGTTCAGGTGTGTATAGGTTTCTGCATTTGGTTTGATAAAAGCCAAATTTAGTAGCTTGAATTACTTATTATTTCACTAATTACTTGGAATAATTCATTGTGGTTTGTTATTAATAAATAATACACACAACCTCTATACACAAATATTTTTATTCTAGTCTTATGTACATTTCACATGACAATACATACATTGAGATTGTGTCTATTATTTATTACCTATTTTTTTAACAAATTTAAGAAAAGTTTATACAATTCTTAATATTTTTACTTTAAAGATTTGGCTTTGAATTTAATATAAATCAATACTTTTAGTTCATGATTCTTATTTATTGTGTTGGTTTCTTGCTCCACTTACGCTTGACCACTCATGGACTTCCTATGTTTCCCTCACTTAATTTCACTCCAAATGAGTCTGTACCATACTAACTTTTATTTCCATAATATCTCTCTCACTTTATAGCACTTAATAATTATCTCCCTGACTTACTATCCCTTCCCTTTTACTTAACAACTTTACTCTTTTATTTTAATTTAAAAATTGTTGCCAAAATTAACGTGTCTCTACCTCGAGTCCTGGATATTGACTAACTCCTTTTTTGTTTTTTTTTGGATAATTTCTGTACGAGTTTCATACCCTCTTTAACTTCATTGGCTACATTATGCCACTAAATTTTCTTCTGCTGTATCAGAAAGTTTCTTTCTTAGCTTTCTCTTTAGTTTGGTAGGTACTAACTTCTAGAAATTTCCCAAGCTGCAGGTGATAGGTGGTCATGCTTTTTCTGCATTTTTAGAGATTTTTCTCTATAAATCTACATGGTTCCCTTGGTGTATAACTTAACGCTCCTCTCCAGTGATCAGGTCATGTCTTGCCGTACATACAATAAAGCCTTTTGAACTGTATTAATATTTATGGTATACCAGGTGTGTGAAGTAACCTTTTTTGCCAAAGGTTTACAACCTCCTGCCCTTTGATATTTAGCAACAGTTTGCTATGATCTCTTACAGTTTTAAAATTTTACAAATATTTTTTCTAACATAAGGAATTACGTTATAGTATTTTAAATATATTATCTTTCTCTTGATAGTGGAAAGTTTGTTGGGAATAAGATGAAATGTGAACTTACAATTTTTTCTAGAAAGTGTTTGGTCTGTGCTTTGAGGGTCTTTCCACCCATACCTATGAGGAGGGCACCTGACTGTAATGAACTGTATAGCCTCTAAACTTATATGTGGCCGGTCATTAAAAAAAAAAAAAATTGTACCAAAAGCAACTTATCACACCTATAGATTTGAATAGGTAATTTTACAAGAGAGGTGTAAGTTTATTACACAAGTGAATAAAAGTAGAAGTTTTATAGTAGAAGTTTGAGTTTATAACTTATAAAATAAAAAACACTAACAATAGTAAATAATCATAATATTATGACCTGAGCCATCTGTTGTTAAGTGGGAAAACATCACATGTAATGTCAATTTTGGGCTTTAATTTGTTCTTTAATATGTTATTGTCATTCCAGCATCTATATTATATTTCTTTTTTTTTTTTTAATACCAAATGGTAACTAAGATGATTATATTAAGAAATACTTGAATTTTAAAAAAGATTTCTATGATTCATTTTCCATTAAAGGTAATAAAATATATAACTTGAGTTACAAAAATAAAAAATCTTGGAATAATACATGTTATACTTACTAGTAAATAATATTGAGGTACAAATCTATGTTTTAGACTGAATTTAATGCTGATAATGGAGCTGATGTGATAGAGTGTCTTATAGATCATAAGAATGACCCTGATGTACGAACAAATTACAAGTGCAGAGCAGCAATCGAACACCATCAGTTAATTTCTTTAAAAGACTATCACTTTACACTCAAGTTTAAGGATGCTTGTCGTACTCACGTTACAAGGTTTTGTCCTACAGCTCGTACTAAGGCAGAAGTGGTTAAGTGCTTAAGCCTAGTTGTCAGGAATGATACAATTCTAGATAAAAGGCACTCTATACCAAAAGATTGCCGTCAGCAGCTTAAAGCACAACTTTTTCAACAAAGAGAAAATGTTGATTTTGATCCAGATTTAAAAAAGTTGTGTATGGAAGACATTAAAAATTTTTGCTCAAATGTTCCTCATGGGTCTGCGCAGGTATTTGAAATATGTATTATTGATATTTTAGTTTCATGAACTATTTTTATTCAGTGGTATATTTAAATTCTATTGTAGGTAACACAAATTCAATTCATTTATGAGTACCTAGTTTAAAAACTTTGTAAGGTATAAAGTATATTAAAATGCAAATTTATAAATCAAATATATATACCAGACAAAATGTTTCGAACAAAAGAGAAAACCCCATGAATTCTTTACATGAAATTGTTAGAAGATAAAATAAAACACAATGAGTTTAAATTTCATGTTTATTTATGCTCTTGTATGGTAGTTTTTATGGAGAATAATAATTGTTCATAAGTAAGTCAGATCAATTTATTTATTTTAATAATAATTTTTCAACAACTTACTTGTTGCCCTGACCAAGCCTGAAACAGTTTAAAGACTGTTTTTACGACTCTTACATTTAACATTCAAGTGCCCAATATGAGAGGATAGCATATAAATCACTCCTTTGATTTTGGGTGTTATTTAGACATATTTAATTTAAATATTCTAAAAATATTAGTTTATTTCAATGTTTAGCTTTTAAATTTCATTGATTGTTTAAAATTAAATGAGTGATTTCAGACAAATCTGTCATTTGTTTTTAAAAATTATGAACTTATGTGTACAGTATTAAAACATAACATAGTAAAGAAATAATTTAAAACAAATTAAACAAGAAATTTTAAGATGAGATACTTGATATTTTAAAACTTATTTCTTGCAAACAAACAAAATTGAAAAAAATGATTGAAACATAAATTTAGCATTTAGTTCTTAAATACAGATGTAGTTTTACAAAAATTTTAATTGACCAATCTTACATTGAGCCATTAGCAGGCCAAATTGATGACACTGGATTTAGGCTAAGGGAGGGTTTTTAGAAATCCCTGACGTAGAGGATTAGTTCTACTATATATACAGTTTAGAGGACTTGTGACTTTAAGAAAACTCAAAGAAAAGACATTGTAAAAAAAATTTAATTCCAAGAAAATAGTTATCTAATTTGGGAAACATATTGCACTAAGCATAGAATTTTAGTAATTGGAGAAGAAAAATGAGAGACTAAGAAATAATAAATTATGGTTCAGGCATTTTCTTGTCATTTTTGTATTAAACGCAATGTTAATCTAAATTTTGGTTTTCTTAGGTGCTGGAGTGTTTAGAAAATGCTAAAAGCCATCTGAGTTCCCCTTGCCATCGTTATATTTTCTCCGTAGAGAAACAGGACCTGACGGACAGTTCCAGTGATTATTTATTGATCACCACTTGTAAACAAATGATCAAGAAATATTGTCGGCCTGATGAAATCTCTCAGTCTTTGTCTTGTCTCAAAGTAATTATATATGTTATAGAGAACGTATTATTAAGATGAAATTGATGTGAATAAACAAAATGCCCTATTAAACAATTCTAATACCAAACAATAAGTGAAAAAAATACTATTTTCAAAATATTTGTGGAATAACCACAAAACTGATAATTTAGATTATTTCCCTACTTCTGTTTTTCAGTCTATAATTTAGTGTTTCAGAATTTCAAGTGTGATTTATTATTTGTTATGGTCTATTGGAAAAAAATCATTATTTTTAAAAGCCCTTTCTCAAAAATATATAAATAGAATAATTTTAAAATCGTTAAATAAAAAATGTTTTTTTTCTTACATACTGTAAGTTAATTTTGGTATATTAAATATCTGTTGTTATAAATTGTAGAACACCATGCCAAATATAATTATTTGTGGTTCATTAATTATTTGAGTAGCCATATATGGGCCACACGAAGGATGAGTTGATATATCCCAACAAACAGTTTCTTGGGTCAGTTGGCCAGAGTGAGTGTGAGCATTATCGTGCACCTGAATCATGTCTGACTAGTAAACACATTTTATTATATGGAGATTTTCTAAATAATCACAAAATACGACACCTCAGGAAAATTCAACATGACTTTTCCTGGCGATGCTATTATTCTAAATTTGACACATGAAAGTGGATGTGTTTTCATTCCATCCTTTGTTATTTGGACTCTGGTGCAAAATGGTGAATCCAAGTTTCATCGCAGGTTAAAATCTTGTTTAGAAAAGGATCACCTTCTTCCTTTTCATAACGTTCTTTCAACTCTTTACCCACTTTAAGTCTTATTTCATTGTGTTGTTGTGTTGGCTCTTTCGGGACCCACATTGCATTGCTTTTGCTGTAATTGAGCTTATTGTCAGCACTTACTGCAATGGTTTGTGGTATAAATTCTACTGTTATTATCTGGTCTTCATATATAATCTTATCAATTTGAGTACCAAGTGAAGCAGTTGACACTTCAACTAGTTGGCTAGAATGTTGCTCATCAGACACTAAGATAAATTGTTTTTTATCTGATTCACCTATTTATAAAAATGCCCATGGTTTGCAAAACATGTTGTGAATATTCATTTTAAAATACCCTATATTAACTTTCACTGTAAATTAATTCAAGAAAAGTTTTTTTGCCAGTTTTTCACCTGCAGAAAGCAAAAAAGATATAATTAAATGACATTCAATTAATAAGTAAACTTCCCATTGTAAAATGAGGTTTTCAGGTTATTAACAAAACAATTTTAATATGTTAATTATGTTGATCCCGATGATGCAGCATCCAGTCTTAAAATTACCAAAAGTTACAAACTGTTTCACTTCTACATCATTTTTGTTTTTCTCATTTTTGAATGGCTTCCATATATAAAATAGCATAGATTTATGTGTTTCTTGCAGCATAATAATTTTACAATTAACATTCTTCTTTGTGCTAATGTATTTGGAAGAATAAGTTTAATTATTTCCATTATCATATTGTCCATTAGCCCTTAAAGGGCATACTATAGCACTCTACAAACAATAACCTTAACTTAACAGCAGTGCTTCATAACATAACAGTGCTTCAACTTTTTTGCACTATTGAACTTGTTCAAGTATATATATTTCTTTGCTTTGATATGAGCTTATTGATATATTTATGCAAAAATATGTCTACAGTTTCACAATATAAGTACATAATTTTAAAAAATTATATGAATGGGGCTGATTCCGCACCTTCAATTTGTCTGAAATGGAAGTTCAGTGAATTTTTTACAATTTATTGCTGTTGGATATGTAGAACATCCTACATTGTACTGTTATGTTTTTGAAAATAAAAGCCGTGTATAATATCAGAATATTTCTGAAAATGGTTAATTCAGAATTCATTACGTCTTTGTATCTAGAAAACTATGAAATATTTTTCTAACGTTTCATTTAGATTTTTGTGTTTCTTGGAAGAGTCCAGTTAACTTGTTCAGAGGAAAGTAAGACCTTTTGTATAATGTTAATGCCAATTTCTTGTAGAATGCAGACACAATAGCTACTCACACAACAGTATATGATGTTATCCTCCATTTTATGTGATATATTACACTTGCCATTTTCCTGTAATTAATTTTTCTTCCATTCATACATACATGAATACACTATGTATACATTGAAAAATGTTCTCCATTTGCACAACTTGCAGATGATTTGATTTTTAGGTTTTTTATTTTGTTTATGAAAATGTGCTTGGCAAATGGCAGAAACACTGTTTCTTTTTAATTTCAAAATTACCCTCCATGGTCTATTAATAAAAGATATATACCCTTTTAGGCTACATAAGGAATTGCAAATTTATCTTAAACGCTTAATTTAATGAAAATTTTTTTTCAAAATAAATAAAAGTTATATTTTTTTTTAATGGATAGGTTCTAGTCAAAAAAATACTTGTACAGTAGTTGAAAAAAAAACAACATTAATGTAAATAACATACCATTAGATAATTTTCATAATTACTCTAAAAACAGGTTAGAAATTTGTATTATTTACAGGTCTATTCATAATAAAAATTAATAAATTTTTAAAATTAATATATATATATATATATATATATATATATATATATATATATATATATAGATTTTTTGGACTAGGAGACTGACAGACTTACCTTGGTAAGAGTCCACACTGTAGTCTTGAAATAGAAACACATAAAAGCACTTAAACAATGATATATTTCAACCACACGGTGGTCTTTGTCAATCGAAGAGAAAACACAAAAAGAAATATGAGAGAATGAAATAAATAAATAAATATATATATATATATATATATATATATATATATATATATATATATAAAAAAAAGAAATAAAAAACCTATACCTACCAAAAAAATACATACATAAATAAGTAAGGAAAAAACTTCAACTACTTGGTGTTGGACATTTTTTTGAAGTATTGTGACATAGTTTATAACACAGTCATTTAGTTGTGTTAGTGTATTACGTTATATAGTGAGGTATATTATTTATCTTATTTTCTTTAAAAGCATTTCTGTCATGCAACTTGGACATGTCTACTATTTACAATTATCGTTCTGTATTTACTAAAACTATAGGCAATAATAGCCTCATTGTAAAAGAAAATAATAAAATATTAGTTTGCTTTAGATGTTTTTGATAATATAGCAGGAGGTAAGAAGGCTGTTGTTTGGAGGAGTAATGATTTAGAGGGTTTTTACAATATACTGAACATTTCCTGTATATCCATATATTTTTTCTCAAAATCTGACTGTTTTTTTAAAAATATCTGTTCTCTTCCCTTAATACAGGTAACAAAATACATTATGTAATATTTAATATTCGATAAGCACATACCATTGTTAATTCAAGATTATTTTTGGTTACAGGCATTTAAAGATGATACAACATTTGACCCAAAGTGCAGATTGGTTGTAATCCGTCGAATGATAGAACAGAGTTCTGATTACAGATTCAATCCTTCATTAATGAAAGGCTGCCATCTTGATATTGCCAAATTTTGCGCTGGTATTGTATCAAAGCAAACTGATGGGGAAGAGCTAGAAGGGAAAGTAGTCAACTGTCTTAAAGTAAGGGAAATTATTTTCACTTGGTCTCAAAATGGATTGTATTTACAAATGTTTATGTTATTAAACTTTACAAAATACTTGTTGCAGAAACAATTTCGAGCACGAAACCTACGTGATGAATGTGAAAAAGAAATGACTGTAGTTCTAAGAGAAGCTGCTTTAAATTACAAGCTTAATCCATTACTGAAAAATCTCTGTGTCAATGATGTGAGTTTTCTTGTGTAAGCATTCTCTTTAGTTAAGATAATATTTAAGTTATACATATATATATATATATAGGAATTTTTGGACTTGATAGGAGACTGACAGACTTACCTCAAGGCAATAGTCCAAAACTGCAATCTCTTGGAAATAAGCACATATAAAACACTTAATACACTTTTATTTGAAATATTTCGATCAACATGATCTTCTTCAGTCAAGAAAGAGAAAAACAAAGCAAAAGATTGAAGTGAACCACAGATGTGTATAAACATCCAAATGTCCCAGATTCACAGATTTATAGTTTATGATATAGTGCTATATGTGATATGTGTAGAAATTGTTATATGTGAATCGTGTAAAGATTGGTTACTTGAAACTAGATATTAAAAGTCTGTCAGAAGGAAGGTAATGGAGCTGTTAAAAATGGTAGAAGTTAGGGGGAAGTTAAAAGGAGTTTTATCTGATGTTGAGGTTAGGAGGCTCTCTAGATTTGGTATACCACTGGTATGATAACTCCCATCTTCTTAATTCTGAAGAGTTGCAATCAGGGGGGAGGGCTTTAATTATTTTGGTGGTATAGCAATCATTGAAAGAGATGATGTTGTGACTAGCAGCGTGTTGAGCGGTTGGCCTGTCTATGTTCATGGTTCCAACGTCATGTCTGTGGCCATTCATTCTGATGCTCAGACTATCCGTGGTAAGGCCTATGTACTGTGCCGGGCAAAATTTACATTGTAACTGGTATATTACATTACTGGATGTACAAGTATGATGACCCTGAATCTTGAAGTCCACATTAATTGCTAGGCTATGGAAACTATTTGTTGGGATGTGTATTGGACATGTCTTGCATCTTGGTCTATTGCACGGAAAGGAGCCGTGAGGAAATTTGGGCGGTTTTTCAGTACTTGGATCTGGTAATTTTGGATGTACTAAAATACTTTTTAAATTGAACGGTTGTCTGAACCAAATATGTGGTGGATTTGAGAAAAGATCTTTGGTGTGGGCGGAAGCTTGAAGAATCTTGAAGCCATCCTTTAATATTTTGTTCAGCTTCGTTAGGCCTGGATGGTAATCTGTAACTAAAGACAGTTTGTCCTCCATAGGTGGTCTGGGTACATCAGATGACTGAGCCAAGCGGATTTGATCCTCAACGAGTTGTTTAGGGTATCCTCTTTTTTGGAAAGCTAGTAAGGTCTTTCTATTAAAGTCTTCCAATGCTATATCGTTGGAACAAATTCTCTTGCCCCTGACTGCCTGACTGTATGGTATGGACCTTTTTATATTCATGGGGTGGTTGCTATTGAAATGTAGGTATTGTAGGTGGTTCGTCGGTTTGATGTGGACACCTGTATAGATATTCCCATCTCTGATTGTTACATCTACATCCAAGAAGGTGATTGTTGCTGCAGACTTCTCCCAGGTGAATTGAAGTGTGGAGCATAGTGATAAGCCCTTCAAAAAACTTTCCAGTGTTGAGATTCCCTGTGTCCAAATAACGAATATATCGTCTATATATCTGTACCAACACAATGGTTGGTGTGTTTGAGTTTTTAGGAAATCTGTTTCGATATTACCCATGTACAGGTTTGCGTACGACGGGGCCATCCAGTACCCATTGCTGTTCCTTTTATTTGCAAATAGTTCTTTCCCTCAAATTGAAAATTATTCTTTTCAAGAATGAATTTGGCGAGGTGAACTAGGAAAGGTGTAGTAGGGTAAGGGTTGTCTGAACGTTTGTTGAGGAAAGTTTCGAGAGCTGATAGACCGTGTGCATGCGGGATGTTTGTGTAAAGAGAGGTAACATCTATTGTGACCAAAATTGTTTCAGGAGGTAGAGGTGTGGGTATTTGAGACAGCCGGTCTATGAAATGATTTGTATCCTGAATGTGTGATGGAAGGTTTTTCACCAAAGGTTGAATATACGAATCCAGAAAAGCTGAGATTCTTTCCGTGACCGAATTACAACCAGCGATTATTGGCCTACCAGGTGGAGGTACGATATTTTTATGGATTTTCGGTAGTATATAGAATTGAGAAGTAGAGGGGCTTTCATTGCACAGTAATTTTATGGATCCTTCCGAAATTTGTTCTCTGGGAGCTGTATATTTGAGCCACTCCAAGAGAGAATTGTTGTAATCAGAAGTTGGGTTGTATGTGAGGATCTTGTATGTTGTGCTGTCAGACAATAGCTTGTTTGCCTCCTTTATGTAGTCCTCTTTGTTCATGACAACCGTGGTTGAGCCTTTATCTGCTGGGAGTATCATGATGTTGTTATTGTTTTTTAGAGAATATATTGCTGCTCTATCGAGTTTGGCAAGGTTAGGTTTGGTTTTGAGGCCGTTTAAGAATGATTTGTCTGTGATGTTTTGCATTATGAAGTTTATGTAGAGTTCAATAGGATGATCAGGTGATAGTGGTGGAGGGTCCCAATCAGAAGGTGGCTTGAACCTTGCCAGACAAGCGTTTATATTGGTGTCCTTTTTAAAATTTGGTGTGTGGGCTATATAGTTTTGTATTCTCAGTTTTCTGGCAAAGCTAAAGACATCCCTACCCAACTTGAACTGGTCTATTTCTTTAGATGGTGTGAATGACCATCTATTGTTAAGAAAGGGTTTTTTAATGATACATTAAACTTGTTATTAAAAGAAGAAAGCTCTAGAAAATTTATTTATCTTAAAATAAATTAGAAAAGTTACTAACCTGCCTTGATTGAAATTATTGAAAAATACATTTTAAAGACTTCATTCATAATATAAATATCGTGTGTGTGTGTGTGTGTGTGCGCGCGCGCGTGCGTGCGTGCGTGCGTTAGGTTAGTTTTGATTGGTAAAGATTAATTAGATTTTTTGGATTAGGAGACTGACAGACTTACCTTGGTAAGAGTCCACTCTGTAGTCTTGAAATAGAAACACAAAAAGCACTTTAACAATGATATATTTCAACCACACAGTGGTCTTTGTCAATCAAAGAGAAAACACTCTTTGAAGCACACTCATTCAAACAAAGGTAATTAAATGATTAACAGTGAGGAGTTGGAAATCCTAACTATTTTGCAGTTATAGGCTCTCCAACCAGATATTACTGTTATGACAGGCAGTACCCACTCTTAGATGATGTCAATTAGAATTAGAAAGGAAGTTGTTCTGCAACAGCTATAAAAAAGAGGAAGTGCAATTCTTTTCCACACCATTAAAAACCAGCTGCCTTTTAGCCACCAACTTCTATTATATTTTCTTTTCCCAAATTTTGTCTCGTCAATTTTTGTAATGCAGAAGGGCTAACATCTCACGGTTCTAGTTACTTCAAATACAAACACCTCTGAAGATAATTGTCCAGTAATTATCTTGAAATTATCTTGTTTGAATAGTCAAATTTTGTTCTGATTGAACAGAGATAAATTTTTACAATGTTGATTAATCGAAAACTGAACTATTTACTTCCATCCATATCCACTGATATAATTTTAAAAAAAGATGGTATTTGCAATGAATGAAAACATTTAATTTAAACAAATAATGTATTTTTAAAATTGTAATAAGTTGAAATTTATAGGTTACTTGTTGAAAGGTTAATGAACTTAAATATATAAACATTAATAATAAACATAATTATTGATAAATATGTAATAAAATGTGCAGATTTTTTAAAGTTACATAATCTGCCCTTATGCAATTTGGGGGCATTCTAAAGAAAAACTGTCTTATTTCTTATAAAATGTAAGAAATAATAGATCTTTTGGGTGTTTTATAGTGAAATAGTCATTTAACGTGTTCCTAAAGACATTTTGCTAATGTATATTGTTAAAATAAAGTATGAAGTACGTATATTTTTGTGCTTTTTTCAAATTTGTAAATTTTTAGGAGAAAAGCAACAATAAAATCTGATTTCACTCTGGCTTTAGACCCTTCTGCATTACCAGATAGGAATTTTCACCTTAATAGAGTTGCTCTAAAATTTAAACACAAATTGTTTGTTATAATTGTTTCAGGAATGTTCTCAATTAAAAAAATTAAAAGTTTTCTTAACTTTGGAACAAAACATATAATAAGTTATGTATATAATATAACTCTAAATAAACTTACAAGATAATTATTTAGTATTAACTTTCCCCTTTTTTACTTGTATCTCAAGTGCAAAGTATAAAATTTTGTTTATTATTGATTTTATGGACATCAAAGCTGATGTTTGGACATTATTTGTCTGCTTTGCAAAAATGAAGATCAGAATTGCAATGAGTACCTTAAGTTATAAAGTACTTGAGTCCATGTTTTATCTGTTAGAATTAATAAATTGTTTAGGATTTTTGCCTTTAAAAAAAGAAATTACACCTTGAGCGAAATATCGTATTTGAGAGCGATACAAGTTTTACCTTTTATTATATCTTTCAAGCAATGCTAGCATATAACTCTTGAATCAGCAAAAAGAAAAAATGTTGTATTATTATAGTCTAAAAAAGCTATGTATTTTCATATTTTATTTTGTTTCTTTCCACAGATTAAAAACCATTGTTCCTCTATAGAAGATGGAAATGGTGCAGTCGAAGAATGTCTGAAAGTAGCTTTAGTTAAAGGTTTAATAACAGATCGAGCTTGTAAACTAGAAGTTGTTGGTTTAATTGAAGAATCAAAAGCTGATATCCATGTAGATCCATTACTTTATGGTGCCTGTACGCTTGATATTAATAGGTTTTGCTCTGAAATTCCAAAAGGTGGTGGAAGAAGTAAGTTAATTACTTATAATCACATTATATTTCAAGCAGAAAGATAATTGGAAAAAGATGTTTATTCCAAGTAGTAATTTTTCAAGTTCGGTGTGTTATTTTGATGTGTCATTTTTTCCTTTTTTTTGGTATTGTAAAAATTTTTTTTAGCAATTTTCAAATGTTAAAATAATGCACCAGTTCACGTCTTATTTATTTTTCAATCACACAAAAATTAATTGATTTCCTCAAAATATATAAAAATATAGAATAATTATTTACACATTTATGTCATAAAATATACTTACTATATAGCTTTACAGGTCCCATGGCTCTACTATGTAGCTCTACAGGTTCCTTGGGCTGCAATACAGAAGTTGTCCAGCTCACCCTTTCCTTGGCAGTCTCCTTCCTGTTTTTGGGTCCCAGTTAATAGTATCTTTACTGACTTCATTCTCCCATCAGCTCCGAGGTCTTTCTCTTCTTCTCATAGTGTTAATTGCTACCTCCAGAATCTTTCACTCTAATCTACTTTCATTCATCCGTTTTACAAGTCCAGCACATCTTAGTCTGCACAATTGTGTGTGATTGATAATATCCTTATTATTTAAAACGTTCTGAATTTTTTTGTTCATCTTTATTTTCCCATATTTCATTGACGAAGTCTGCACCATAGATTCTCCTAATTATTTTTGTCGAAGATCTTTATTTTATTACTATCTACAACAGAGATCCAGTATATCTTTGTGCCATAAGTACATATGGGCCTGACCAATGTGAATTTTCATATTTAAAAAGTATTACTGTTCACAACTGTAAAAAACAAAATAGTTGACACAAAATCGCACAAAAAATTAGTTTTTAATATACAAACACACTAGTTCACAACATACTAGTTTTGCCAGTGATGTCGCCTTCCTCACTGCTTGTCTACTACTGTACTACTTGGTACTAGCTAAGCTCTAACTAACCTATTAAGGTATTAGTATATTAAGAGGATATTTTTATTTTTTGTAGTCTAGAAAGTCTAAGACTTAATAGATATTATCTATAAATAATAACGTTTAAGGTTTAATAGACAAATCTGAAAGATAAACAGTTATAAATTCATAAACTTTTAAAATTAATGACAAATCAGTGCTCCCTTTAGTAGGTCTTTTGTGCATGTTTATTTTTCTTTTTTCAAAATGTGTGTATAAAATACACATTTATGGTGCCAAATTACGAAATGAGTTTGACTTTGTTTTGTAGGATGCAATAACCTTACTGGTTCTATATTCAACCTGATCTCTAAGCTACTTCTAGTCCAAGAGACACATGGTTGAAACCTCTCAGTTATGAATTCTGCTGTAATAAAGGAACAAATGTTTTTGCATTTTGTTACAGAAATAGAATCATAAAACAATATACCACTTCTTTTGTATAAAATTGGGTGAGAATGCAACAACAACTAATGGTCTGTTTTTTGAAATTTTCAACCCCTCAAGTTGACATAAGATTTATAGTGAAGGCAGTACAAATTTTGAATATTAAGATCTCAGTGAATGATTATTAGTGCTTATTGTTGTTTTTGTATTCAAAATATTGTCTATTTCTGAGTAGAACCGTAATAACATCAATTCGAAAATAAAATTACAAAAACATTGGACTAATATATTTTAAACATTTTTGTTTTTAGTTATTCATTGTCTGATAGCAGCTTTAGAAGGACCTAATATTAAACTTCAACCCGTATGTCAAGGGATGATACAACAAAGAATAGAAATGTTCAGAAATGCAGAGAAGCTGGTGAGCTTACACAATTTTAATCATGTCATAAAATGTATTTTGTAATGAATGTTTGAGTACTAGATTATATTTGTAAACTTACAACAAATATTTTAAATATCGTAGATTTCACCAAATAGTAAATAAAATTGAATTTGTGGTACAAATGCATACATAAGTTACAAGCAGTTGGTTATAAAATATATACTTCAAGCAACAGTGAACTATGCTGTTCAATCTTATGCTGATTCTGAAAGAAGTAATTTTTTTTTAATTAAAGAATATCAGTGATATATCACACATAGTTTTGTGCTTCCTTAACATTTTAAAATCAATGTTGTTTCAGATTATTTTGTTTGAATTTTTAATTTCATTGATTATAGTTGCTTTTTGTAATAATCCTGAATTCACTGATTAAACTATAATTAAAAGATACTTAACTAAGTGAATACATAAGGGCTTACTTGCTGACGCCTTTCAAAATAATCATTCCTTTTACGAAGCAAAACCTCTACTGGCGGCATCGAGCTAGGTACAAAGGTTCTTGGGATGAGATTTATGAGCGTAAAGGGAATAGGTTATTTTGGCTGTGTCCTATTCCCATGTAATGGAACAAGGTGTTGGCTTCAAAATGGTGTTGTCATTTAATATGTTTTCTTTATCTGTTGTGTAGTGTTTGTATTTCTAGTATTTTTCTAAAGTTGTTAGTTTTTTTACTTTGTTTTAATATGTCGAGAATGTTTAAATTAGTATGTATGTCAGTGTGTGTGTTGCGTTTTATTAGGTGTGTTATGTAGCTGTATTTTGGGTTTATTTGATTCTTTGGGTAATGTGTTCTTTGAAGCGTATGTAGAATGGCCGATATAATAGCTGGGACACTCGTTACATGTTAATTTGTAAATACCAGATGGATTGTGTTTGTCTGTTTATTATTGAAAGGGTTAAATGTGCTACAAATGCTTCGAAGAACACATTAGACAAAGAAACCAAACTAACCCAAAATCCAGCTAAGCAACACACCTAAAAAACACACAACACACACACACGGAGATATTTACTAATTTAAGCATTCTCCACATATTAAAACAAAGTAAAAAACTAACAACTTTAGAAAAATACAAGATATACAAACACAACGCAACAGATAAAGAAAACATATTAAATGATCACACACATTTTGAAACCAACAGCCATTACATAGCAGACAACCAAAATAAGCCAGCCCCTTTACACTCATAAATCTCATCCCAACAACCTTTGTACCTAGCACGCCGCCGCCAGTTGAGGCTTTGCTTCATAAAAGGGACGATTATTTCGAAACGAGTCAGCAAGCAAGCCATTATGTATTCACTTAGTTATGTACCTAATTATCATTGATTATGTTATAGTTTATTACTCCGTTAATTTTACTTTTCTAATAAACTGTTACCTTTTCACTTTTGATAACATTTTCATCAAAAATGACGTTAATTGTGACTTCTTTGTCATTCCTACGATGTAGTTTACATATACATTGTAATTTGTTTTTAGGTAACATTTTATGTACATATTAACTCTTTGAAGCCTAGCCCCATTAATAGGCGCCCATCTCTATCTACCTGGAGGGTTTTAGGTAAAATATAAAAAATTCCTTCCATATAATAAATACATGTTTACAACAAATTATACATTGTTGTAAAGGGAATGAAATATGTTTTAGGGAAATATGTACATATGAATTGATTACTTACATATAGATGGTGTTACGTCCTTTTAAAAATGTATAAAAAGTCGACAAAAATAAAATAGCAACACTGTATATCATTGCACTTCACTGCACGTATTTTAAATTGGGATGAAAATAAATATTACATGTTATATATTTTCATCTATATAACATTTATATATTTTCATATATATATATATTTTAAGTAGTTCTTTTATTATGATATTATGAATGAAGTTTGTAATTTTTCTAATAATATTTCAATCAAGGTAGGTTAGTAACTTTTCTAATTTATTTTAAGATAAATACATTTTCTAGAGCTTTCCTTTTTTATAACAAGTCTGATTCAATATTTATTTAACATATATTCTCTGATGCCGTGTCTTTAAATTCCAGCCTATCTGGGTCATAGTATGTCTAGACTTGCTTATAGGTTAGGTCTTTGTTCTGATTTTTTTTTTTTTTTTTTTTTACTTTTGGTACTTTCTAGATTTCTGTTAATTCCTTGTTTATTATTTATCTCATATCTCATATTTATTTTGCTTTTAGCTTTATCTAACTCCCAGTTCAAAGTTAGTATTTTATCTCCCCTTCCAATCTTACATCCAGTTCAATTATTTTCTTATATCATCTAAGTTTATTTTGTATGAAGTTTAACATCTAATATTTTTAAAGGTTGCAATCTTATATCCTCTATTTGATCATATCTATAGTTCCTTTTATTACACTATCCCTATATCAACGAATATAAATTTTGTTTTAATACTTATTTATCATAGATTCATTTTTCTTTTATAATATATACAACGAAGTTCCATTATTTATCAACGCAGATTCTCCCTTACAATACGACGAAGTTTAAATACACAATTACCATATTTTATTTATTACAACGATGCTTCAATATTTATTATCATAGATTCATACTTATCTTTATTCATTATTCTCAATATTCGATGAAGTTACCAATAAATTATCGTAGATATAGTTACCATCCCTTAAAACTTATCTCCTGCTAACGTTTTCTTATACACATAGTCACCTAGAGTTTATTCATATTGCTTCCTTCATCTATACTTAATATCTCCCTTCCTATTTTATTTATTTTTTTATTTTCCAATATCCAGTTCTCCTGGATACATGTCACATTACTGCCTGTGTCTATTAATGCCTGTAAACTTTTTTTCCTTTATTTTAATTTCTATTTCTGAGTTTCTTATTTTCTTATCAATTCCTAAATTATAATTTCTCTCCTCATCCTCTTGTTCCAAAATTTCCCTCTTTATAAGTACATTATTTATAATTAAATTATTTGTATATTTGGAGCTCTTATTATGGTTTCACTTTTTTTTTTTTTTTTTTAGTTTTCCGACACTGTGGGCACCATGCTCTTTTCTTGTCTCCACGCCTGTCCTTGCCTCAACACTGTTTACATCTCTATTGTATCTCTCATTTGTTCCATAGTTTCTATTTTCTCTGTTATTCTCATATTTAAATTCTATCTCCCTTTTTCCAAGATCGAGTTGTGCCTCCACATCCATTAACATATCCGTACATATGATAAATTTTCTCAATAAGCCTGATACCACTAAGCATTAAAACGGATATTTAACTCCTCCTATTTCTCCTATTACCATTATCATTTTATTAATCTTTTTAGTCTTCTTATTAGTTGTGGTTCGATTTGTTAAATTTTTTATTGGCAGTATTTCTATTTTTTCTATTTTATTTTTTAACCTTCCCTGCTCTCCTAATATTTTCTCCCTTACATCTTCGACTTTCCTAAAACGCTCATCTGTTATCTTTCTTTCCCCTATCACCTTTAATTTTAACTCTCCTAACTCTTCTGTGTTTTTCTCCACTTTGTCCCCCATTTTCCTTATCTCCCTATTTAAAACTCTTAACTCTTCCCTGTTTTGCTTTGTTATATTTTCTACTTTCTCTATCTTTTTTATTAATTTCTATCACATCAGCTATTATTTCTTTTGTTTCCTCAAAATTTTTCTTAATCTTCTCCTCTAATTCTCCATCTTTCTCCTCTAAGTCTCTTATCACATCCTCTATTACAGTATTATTCTCTGTCCTCAACTGTTGCCTCATGTCCTCTATCATTTTCCTATTATCCTCCCTTATTTCATCTGTTATGAATTGTAAATCCTTCTTCATTTCTCTCATTTCGTCTCTATTTTCCTCTAATTTTTTTGTTTATTTCCCTTATATCCTCATTCATTCCATCTATCTTATCTAATTTTCTATTCATATTCTCACTCATTTCTTTTTGTATGTTTACACTCATTTCCATTAAAGTCCTCATCATATCCCTTAAATCTACATTCTCATTATTTCCCCATTCCTGTTGGGTTTGCATAGGTGGTAGTCCCCTATCTTCCTCTACCTCAATGTTTCCTATTGACATATCTGTGCCTTCCATTTCTATTTCCTGCACTTCCAAGCTTGTCCCTTTTTCCAGTTCTTTTTGGCCTATGTTAGTTTCTTCTTCCTTTTCGTCTATTTTCTCCTTTAAAGTCACATATTTTCCTTTTGCAGCCTCCTCAATTTCTGTACCCTTCTTGGGTCTACTATGTTTATTATATTCCTCCATCCTTTCCGTCCTTTTAGCTTCCTCCCCCCTTAAATTGTATGCACCGGTTTCAGATTCCATTATATTTTATTAGTTAAAACTTCAAACCCCCTTTTATATTTAAATTTTGAAATTAATTAAAAATGTCGACTTATGATTGTAAAGTCCTGAAAGGTAAACAATATTATTACAAATATTCAATTATTTATATAATTCAGAGTGCCTTTTTCTTATTATTATTTTTCTAATGATCGTGCCTCACGTTGGTGTGCCAAATGTAAGTAGTTCTTTTATTATGATATTATGAATGAAGTTTTTAAAATGTAATTTTTCTAATAATATTTCAATCAAGGTAGGTTAGTAACTTTTCTAATTTATTTTAAGATAAATAAATTTTCTAGAGCTTTCCTTTTTTATAACAAGTTTAATGTATCATTAAAAAAACACTTTCTTAACAATTATAAGTTTTATTAATAAATTACAAATTTTTTTTTTCTTTTTTAAAGTTTTACAAATTTACTATAAGTTTCCTCTTTTATTACAAGTCTTATTATTCTAAATTGTATTTCTCTTTTGGGCAGCAACAGTTTTTATTTAATTTAGCCTAAATTGATTTTAATTTTGATTTAGCACAAGCTCTCTTAATCTCGGGTTATCTGGTGGGTTTTAAATTTTGAATACTGAAATCTTATATGGCACTCTAAAGTACAAGAACAAAAAAATCTAATCCTTAAATGTTATAAACTATGTTACAAATCAATCTATTTCTAAGTAAAATTGTTCCTTTAATATTTTCTCTAAATGTTTTCTTTTATAGTTTAATTTTATAATAAATTCCTCTAATTTCTTTTCTTTTATAAATGTCTGATTGCAAAATTTCAAAATGTATTAATGGATCTAGCCTAGATACTTAAGTGATTTAGATTGCAGATTCCACTTTTCAGCCTTTTATCAAATATTTAATAATATCTTTTTTTAAATAAATAGTTTTAATTTATTTTCTTGTAAGTATTCCGTAGTGTTACTTCAATTCCAGACCAACACTCCCGCACCAAGCTTGAATTCATTAACTTTTGCTGGCCAACTCTGAAACACGTCCGTCTTGCTCGAATAGGTGTGTAGGACTGAAGCCACGCTAACTAAACATTTCAAAATGGCTAAAACAAACTATTTCCTTTTCTTAATTGTTGTTACCGGCTTTACGGATGCTGTATTCACTGCCTTTTGTACATTTCATGCTCTTAATAACTAGATTTTAATTTCTTCGCAGGTGACTGCATTTAAATATTATATCTCCGTTTAAATTGTCAGCTGTTCTATTCATATTCACAATGCACTAGTCATACGCTAGTTCAACTTTTGTGCTTCTTAAATTGGTTTCACTTTTCTTAACACTTAAAGGCTTTTATTTTTATTTACATTGTTTTAGTGTTCTTTTTAAACTGTTACACATTAAATTGTTTCTATTATATTGTTTGTTTTACAGTGGTTATTGTTCTAAACTTGATTAAATATTACGAGTTTGCCAATTTAGGTTATGTTTACATTTTTCTCTTTTTTTCATAATTGGTTATTTTATGGTTTGAATTTACTTACATATTTATATTATATTATATATAGTGCCTTTCGTACTTGCTATTTTCCAAATGTTACAATATATATATATATATATATATATATATATATATATATATATATATGAAGTTAATATATTACTATTGTAAGTAATTTTATCCACCATTAAGTGCAATAATTTTACCTTGAGTGATGAGGCACCTTTCGGTCACTTGACCATTGTCGAATCACTGATATTTTTCTGTTGTAGATGTTCGGTCCGTGATATTGGTATTTGTTGACGTTACACGCACTTTCTCTTGATCTGTGTGTATGATGTTTTTATATAGTATGTCTTCTGTATATGTTGTTTGTAGATTCATTAAATTGTTGTGTATGTTTTTATAAATGTGGTATTTTTCTAGTGAGTTTAGTTCTATTGGGTTGTTATTTACTTCAAGTATGGTTAGGTTATTTTCGTAATTTGTTATTTCATGTTTATGTGATATTAGGTGTGCTGCAACATTTGATACTTTTGAATTTTTGTTTTTGAATGCTCTGTAATGTTCTTCAAATCTTATTTTAAATGTTCTGGTTGTTTTTCCTATGTAAAAAGCGTTACAGTTGTTGCATGTAATTTTGTAAATTCCTGATAGGTTATGTTTTTCTGAATTTGTTTTGTGGTTTGTGTTATTAAGATATTTTATTATTTTGTTGTTTGGTTTGTATGTTGGAGTGTAGTATTCTTTGTTGTATATATTTGTTATTTTTTCTATTTTGTTATTATTGTATTTATATTTTAGTTAGATTTTTTTATTTTCATTATTTTCGTGTTCCGGTTGTAGTGTTGTGTTGAGGTTAGGTTTTTTTGTGAATTTATTGTATATAAATTTTTTATAATGTGTTTGTTGTATCCATTTTCTATTGCTATTTTTGTAATGTTATCTAATTCTTCATTTAATTTTTGTTTGTTATCCTGTGTGTATTTTATTGCTTTATTTATCATGTTACTGTAAGTGTTAATTTTGTGTGTCCAGGGGTGGTTAGATTTGTAGTGTATTGTGGTGTTGTTGGAAGTAGGTTTCCTGTATACTGTAGTTTCTATTTTATTATCATTTATATTTAAAGTGATGTCGAGAAAGTTGATTGTTCTATTTGTTTCTGTTTCAACGGTGAATTGTATGTTTTCGTTGTATGTATTTAGTTTGTTTAATATTATGATGTGTTCGTTGTGAATGGTAGGTTGGTATATTACAAGTATATCGTCTACATACCTTGTCCATAGTGAAATATTGTGTGTGTTTATTATACGTTTAATTATTATTTGTTCAAAGTGTTGTAAATATATTTCTGACATGACAGATGATATGGGTGAACCCATGGGGAGTCCAGTTGTTTGTTTATAATATTTATTGTTAAATTGGAAGTAATTTTGGTTACATATGTGTTTGGTTAGCGTAATGATACTATCTATTATGTTTCTTTTTTCGTTATTGTGTATTAGTTTGTTTTTTATTATTTCTATGGTTTCTTCTATTGGGATACTAGGGTACATGTTAGTTATGTCATAACTTATTATTTTTGTGTTGCTGTTTGTTTTTATCGTTTTTATTTTATTAATTAATTCGTATCCATTTTTTATATTGTATGTGTTGTTGATATGTATTTTAGATCTTATGATTTTGTCTAGAATTTTTGCGATTATGTAAGATGGTGCTGTTGTGAAATTTATTAGTGGTCTAAATCAGCGGTTCTCAACCTGGGGGCGCGCCCTCCTGGGGGGGCGTAGAAGAATTCCAGGGGAGGCGTCAACAAATTTTTTAAAAAATTGAATTTGATGTTGGACACAAACACACAATCATTGAAATTTCTTTATAGCTTAATAGAGCTATAAAGCTCTATTTCTTTACTCAACGAACTTTTCTTCCTTTCCAAAATCTCGTCGATGATACCCAAAGTCTTCCAAAAGACCTAGTAAATGAAATGAAGGACCTAATATCTGAGCATTTGTTGTCTCTGAAGAACAAAATCGGAGCCTATTTCCCAGAAGCTCGGAAAACTGGGAATTCAAGTTAACAAGAGACCCCTTTCAAATCAACATTGATATACCTCCTGATCACATTCAAGAACAAACAATTGCCTTGCAATGTGATTCCAAAGCTAAATTGGATTTCCCAAACATGGATTTCGAAGATTTCCGGCTACTATATCTTCCTATTTACCCAGAAGTAGCAATGGAGGCAGTCAAGTTGCTTGTACAATTTTCATCAACTTATCTATGTGAGACAGGATTTTCAGCCCTGGCTAATATAAAATCTAAATATCGAGCCAGACTAGATGTGGAAAGTGACCTGCGGTGTTCTTTGTCAAAATTTCATCCAAACATACAAAAAATAGTTAACGAGAAACAGTGCCAGCCCTCACACTAGCACTACAAAAGTAGCGAACATTTTTCTGGTTATTACTTAAACATAATGTAAATAAATTTATCATATATAAGTCTAAATTAACTTAATCCGTGAAGGGAGGCGTGACCTCACACCAAAGTGTGAAGGGGGGCTCAGAGCCTAAAAGGTTGAGAACCCCTGGTCTAAATGGTGTGTTAGGTTTGTGGATTTTAGGTATCCCTGATAATATTGGTGTGCATGGTTTGAATGGGTATAGTCTTGTGTGGTATTTTAATTTATTGTTATAGTTTAGGGTGTTTCGGTAAGTGACTATTAAGTTTTTTATTGTAATAAGGTATTTGCTAGTTGGGTCTGGGATTTGTTTGTATTTATTTTCTTTTATGTAGTTAGTCATTGAATCGATGTATTTGGTATTTTCTATTATTACTGGAGTATTTGTTTTATCTGATTTTAATATTAAGTAGTCGTTGTTTTCTAGTTTTTCTCTGAGTTTTATAATTTCTTTTTTATTTATATATTGTTCCGTTTTTTTGTTTTTTTCCGTTTTTATTAGGTTAATTTTATTATTAATATTGTTTCTTATGTGTTCAGTATTTTGGTGGGTAATTTTGTGGATGTTAGATTCTGTGTCAACTATTAGGTTTTTTATTATTTGTTTTTTGTTGAAGCTAGGTAGGTTATATTTGAAGGAATTTGTTATTATTATTTTTTCTTTTTCAGTAAATTGTGTTTTAGTTAAGTTTATGAATTTATTGTTGTTAGAGGTGTGGATTGGTTCTAGGCTATTTTTTAGGTTATGTTGTTGTTTTGATGTGTGGATTGGTTCTAGGCTATTTTTTAGGTTATGTTGTTGTTTTGATAAATTTTCGATTTTTCTGTTTTGTCTGTTTATTGTGTTTGTTTTATGTTTTATTATAATTTGTTGTGTTTTTTCGTGAATAATAGGTGTGAGAGTATCAAAAGTTTTCATTATTTCCAAATTGGTTGTGTATAGTTGTAAATTGATTTGGCTTTTTTTATGGTAGGCAGATTTAATGTTTTGTTTAATTATGTGTGATTCTGCTATTTTTGTTGCTTTATTGATAATAGTGTTTTGTTTATTTTTTATGTGAATTTAGCGTATTTTGGTGTTATATTAAGTGTTAAGCATTTTTTATTAAACTGTATTTTGTTGATGGAATTCTGGAGTTTGATTTTTAGGTTAAGATATTTACGGTACAGTTGTTTACCTTGGTAGGTATTAAATTCTTGATATTTAACGTTATCCATTGTTTTTCCGTTGCACTGACTTTATGAAGTTAATATATTACTATTGTAAGTAATTTTATCCACCATTAAGTGCAATAATTTTACCTTGAGTGATGAGGCACCTTTCGGTCACTTGACCATTGTCGAATCACTGATATTTTTCTGTTGTAGATGTTCGGTCCGTGATATTGGTATTTGTTGACGTTACACGCACTTTCTCTTGATCTGTGTGTATGATGTTTTTATATAGTATGTCTTCTGTATATGTTGTTTGTAGATTCATTAAATTGTTGTGTATGTTTTTATAAATGTGGTATTTTTCTAGTGAGTTTAGTTCTATTGGGTTGTTATTTACTTCAAGTATGGTTAGGTTTTTTTTTTTTTTTTTTTTTTTTTTAACTTGGGAGCGGGTTTGAATTGCCCGAAGCACTGCTACCTTAAGGTATATTGTACTTACCTCCCTGATCTAGTCAAATAGCCCCTTCCCTCTTACCAGGTTTAGGAGTTTCCTGACTAGAGTTTTACCTTCAGCATCCACCAATGCCGTTCCATCACCAAAGAGGTTGAAGCGCCTCTCAGCAAGTACTTCACATCTGTAAATAATGTGTGTGGCAGTCTCCAGTTCCTGCCCGCATAATCTGCACACTGGTTCATCTTTGTAGATACCCATTTTATGCAAATGTTTCCTTAGTCCACAGTGTCCCGTGAGTAGACCTGTGGCTATCCTCAATTCCTGCCTAGACAGATAGATGAGACTCTTCTGCAGCCCCAAGGAAGGTTTCCTAAGGGTTAGCTTACTGTGTCTCATCCCTTCGGCCCTGATCCAGTGCTCACAGTGTCTTTCAGCCATCCACCTTCGCACTGCCATCTTGACCATGGATTTGGAAATACCTACCGCAGGCTCCGGTCCAATCAGGGGAGTCGAAGACCCCTCCCTGGCCAGTGCATCTGCGGCTTCATTTCCAAGTATTCCCCTATGCCCTGGCACCCAACCTATCATGATTTGATTGTGCCTTGCCAGAGCTTGTAGGTTAATTAGGCACTCCCTGACTATGGCCGAGGTGACCACGTGTCCGTTTAGTGCCTTAATTGCTGCCTGACTGTCGGAGAAAATAGCAATCCGGGTCCCGTGTGTTTCCCTTCTCGCTATCTCTCCCAGACAGGCATTTATAGCATATACTTCGGCCTGAAATACAGAGGTATGCCTCCCCAAGGAAAAAACTAGTTCTACCCTTGGGTTTTTACAATACACCCCCGCTCCAGTGCCGAAGTCCATCCTGGAGCCATCTGTGTACCAGATCTGAGCTCCTGATGTTAGTGTCCCTGACCATTCCATCATAGTTTGGTGGACCTGGTCAGGTGCAAACATTCGAGTAATGTGGTCGCTGCCCATTTCCAAGACGGGTTCTTTGATCACGCACTCGATACTCATATGTCCCGAGACATCTGGGAGGTTAGCCCAGTTGCTCGAGTTGCGCAATCTCCATGCCGCCAGCCTCGCCTCTCCCCTAAGGACAAGCTCAAGGGGAGGGAGGTTAAGCATTACTTCCATTGCTGCACCTGGTGTAGTTGACATCGATCCCAGTGTGCACAGTCAGGCCAATCTCTGGATAGAGCTCAGTTTAGCTCTTGTCTGTGCCTGGTTGGCCTTTGTCCGCCACACCAGAGCTCCATAGGTAATCATAGGTCTTATCACCCTCAGATACATCCAGTGCATCATTGATGGCTTCAGTCCCCATTTCTTACCCACCATTCTTCTCACAGTCATCAGTGCCCTTTTGGCCTTGTTAACTGTCCTCTCAAGATGTGGGTTCCAGGTGAGTTTCCTGTCCAGAGTAACTCCCAGGTACTTCACCTCCCCCACAAACTCAAGGTATTCACCAAACAAGCGAGGCATCCTGGTCGTCAGATCTTTTCGCTGTCTGGTGAAGTTAATGAGAGCAGTATTTTTTGGATTTACCCTAAGTTTCTCCTTTTTACACCACTCTTCAATCAGTCGTAGAGGATTTCTGATTACCTCAAGGACTGTATCAGGGAATCTGCCCAGGATCAAAACAACTATGTCGTCCGCATATCCTAGACAGAAGTACCCCTGTTCATTCAGGAGTTCAATAAGGTTGTCAACCACTAGGCACCACAACAGAGGAGAGAGAACCCCCCCCCCCCCTGTGCACAGCCCAGACTTGTCTCCGCCCTTCTGACCTCCCCTGCCACCTCTACAGAAATGCTTCTGTTTGTTAACATGGAACTTATCCAACCACAAGTGGTTGCATCCACTCTATGACGTCTTGCACCACTTACCATCGTCTCCACTGAAGGGTTATTGAAAGCCCCTTCAATGTCGAGGAAGGCACCTATGGCACAACCTTTCTTGGCGATCATTTGCTCAATCCTACCAACCACTTGATGGAGAGCTCCCTCGCAGGATTTCCCCGGTTGATAAGCATACTGGTTCCAATGCAGTGGTTTTATGGCCAAAGCACCCCCCCCCTTAATATGCCTATCAACCAGTTTTTCAAGTCCCTTAAGAACAAAGGACATAAGTGTAATAGGTCTGTATCCTTTCCCTTCCGATTGGTTACCGGTGGGCTTAGGTATAAAGACCACCTTACTAGCTTTCCAGGCTGCCGGCACATGCCCTAAAGCAATGCTTAGCCTGTATAATTTAGTAAGTATCAGTACCAGCAAATCCATTCCCTGCTGCAGCAGCACAGGATAGATCCCATCTGGACCTGGAGATTTGTAGGGTTTAAATGTGCCAATAGCCCATCTTACCCTTTGTGGAGTTACTATCCTCCTTGCCACTTCCCAGTCCTCCCTCTTACCACGTCTTGTGGAGAGTTTGGCAACTGGTTCAGTGTCTGCTCCCCCAAGTTTCCTCAGGGTACTGGAAGGGAAATGTGTTCTGATTAATTCTTCCACAGTTTCCCCTGCAGTTTTTGTTATATTTCCCAGTGGGGTTCTTAGCATCCCCACCGGGTTAACTGGGTCCTTAGATAGCACTTTATGCAGTCGTGCCCCTTCCCGAGTTTTGTCAATCTCTTGACAAAACTCCTTCCAGGACTTCCTGCGTGCTTCTCTAATTGCCCTGTTGTATTCGGTTAGTGTTTTCCTATACTGGTCCCACTCCCCGTTCTTTTTTGCTCTATTAAAGAGTCTCCTGGTGGTCTTCCGAAGTTTGGCTAGCTTCTTGCTCCACCATGACGGATCCCCTACTTTTCTCCCCTCACTAAGAGGGCAGTTATCAGTAAAGGATTCTACTATAGCCTCGCCAACCAATGCGGCAGAGTCTTCTAGCTCTCTCCTCCCACCATACTCCAATCCAGCCTCCTCAATCCGAACTCCCAGGTCCCTCCTGTAGGAGTCCCAGTCTGTTCTTCTTGGATCCCTGGTTGGCCGAAGCATGGTTGGATTTAGAGAGATATCATACCTAATATGTCTGTGGTCAGAAGAAGATGGTTCATCCGACACATGCCAGTTTAGTACATACCTAGCCGTCTGGTTCGATGCCACCGTAATGTCCAGGACCTCCTGTCTGGCCCTAGTGACAAACGTCGGCTCTTCCCCCTGATTTAAGACTAGTAAATTCTTAGAGCTAAGATAAGCTAAAAGTTCCTCACCTCTAGTGTTGGTACCTGTACTTCCCCACGAAGTGTGATGGGAGTTAGCATCCATCCCCACCAGCAGCTCCTCATCCACAGCCCCGCAGTGCTCGACCAGCCTCCTCAGCTCTTGTGTTGGTAGAGCCCCCGCGTAGTCAAAGGGGAGATATGCCGTGGCAAGGTTCAGCCTCTTCATCCTCCCCTCCGCCCGCAGCTCCACCGTCACTGCTATTAAGTCCCTGCAGCAGAAGTCCGTTAGTACAAAAGCACTCAACCCCCTCCTAACCAGGATACTTGTCCTGGGAACACCGGAGTCCTTATCGTACAACAACTTACCTCCAGATGTCGCCAGCCCGCATATTAGTCCTCCAGAAATCCATGGCTCCTGGATGAGAACCAAGTCCACCTCTCCCCTGTCCACCATCCTACACACGACAGCACTCGCCGCCCTGCTATGCTGTAGGTTCACTTGGAGGATCTTGATCATTGTTCTGCTTAATTTGCAGTCGCCTGGGTCCGCAGAGCAGCCCCAGGACTAGACAGCATGCTCAACTCTACAGCCACTTCACCGGTTTCTGCAGTCGGCAGCTTGACAGCCGCCCCCGCACCCCCAGTGATGGTTGCCGTTGACACATCTGCTACAGACTCACGGTTTGCCGTCTCATTGGCTCCCACTGTCTGTGCAGTCTCGAAATCAATTCTTTTACTTACTTGGTCCATTAAAGTCCCACGAGTATGGGGGAAATAACGGTCGACCAGAGCAGAGCCCCCACTGCCCTGGCAAGACAACATACAATGAGGTTTTGTCTGGTTCCTCAAGGGGATCGTGTGCAACTGCATTTTATACCCTGCAGCCATTCATCCTTCGGCACGATGCCTTCCACCTTGGATTGGGTATTCAGTCACTGACCTTGAAGCACACCCCAAGTTCAGGACATTATTAACTGTTGCTCATGAAGCGAACAGCCTGCTTTACTCTCTTTTTTACAACTGTGTTGTTAGGGTAGTTTCCCGCCCATACTGCACTGTCGCATTGCCCTTGGTTCACCCGGGAGGTGAGAGTAGCATTGTGAGGACTTAATTCCCAACTACCCCAGTCTCCCCAGTCAGAGCAGTTATTTCTACCGCCCCCAACCGGTAGACTGACGAGGAGGGATAATTCCTCACCTTTGAACCATAGCCTTGGTCCAGGCCTGCATATTCAGAAACCTTCCGGAATCCTTATTCACAGGTAACCTACATTTCTGTAGGCCGTCCCACTATCCGCCACCTGTGGACCCGCCCGGTTGCTCAGGCCAGCTTGCCGGGCATATGGTTAGGTTATTTTCATAATTTGTTATTTCATGTTTATGTGATATTAGGTGTGCTGCAACATTTGATACTTTTGAATTTTTGTTTTTGAATGCTCTATAATGTTCTTCAAATCTTATTTTAAATGTTCTGGTTGTTTTTCCTATGTAAAAAGCGTTACAGTTGTTGCATGTAATTTTGTAAATTCCTGATAGGTTATGTTTTTCTGAATTTGTTTTGTGGTTTGTGTTATTAAGATATGTTATTATTTTGTTGTTTGGTTTGTATGTTGGAGTGTAGTATTCTTTGTTGTATATATTTGTTATTTTTTCTATTTTGTTATTGGTGTATTTATATTTTAGGTAGATTTTTTTATTTTATATATATATATATATATATATATATATATATATATTAATATTAAATATTTAATATATATTAATATATTAAATATGGTGATATGTTTTCTTGTAATATAGTTAATAAATTAAAAATATTTCAAAAACAAGAATACTTTTAATGAATATATTTATTCAAAGCTTTTCGCCCATAAAATAGTACCAGCATCTTCAGGAAAATAATTATCTAATAAAATGTTTTTTGAAATATAATTTTCTTGTTTTTGAAATATTTTTAATTTATTATATATATATATATATATATATATATATATATATATATATATATATATATGAAGTTAATATATTACTATTGTAAGTAATTTTATCCACCATTAAGTGCAATAATTTTACCTTGAGTGATGAGGCACCTTTCGGTCAATTGACCATTGTCGAATCACTGATGTTTTTCTGTTGTAGATGTTCGGTCTGTGAAGTTGGTGTTTGTTGACGTTACGTGCACTTTTTCTTGATCTGTGTGTATGATGTTTCTATATAGTATGTCTTCTGTATATGTTGTTTGTAGATTCATTAAATTGTTGTGTATGTTTTTATAAATGTGGTATTTTTCTAGTGTAGTATATTTATCACTAGAAAAATACCACATTTATAAAAACATACACAACAATTTAATGAATCTACAAACAACATATACAGAAGACATACTATATAGAAACATCATACACACAGATCAAGAAAAAGTGCGCGTAACGTCAACAAACACCAACTTCACAGACTGAACATCTACAATAGAAAAACATCAGTGATTCGACAATGGTCAATTGACCGAAAGGTGCCTCATCACTCAAGGTAAAATTATTGCACTTAATGGTGGATAAAATTACTTACAATAGTAATATATTAACTTCATAAAGTCAGTGCAACGGAAAAACAATGGATAACGTTAAATATCAAGAATATATATATATATATATATATATATATATATATATATATATATATATATATATATATATATATATAGATTTTTTGGACTAGGAGACTGACAGACTTACCTTGGTAAGAGTCCACTCTGTAGTCTTGAAATAGAAACGATTGACAAAGACCACTGTGTGGTTGAAATATATTATTGTTTAAGTGCTTTTATGTGTTTCTATTTCAAGACTACAGAGTGGACTCTTACCAAGGTAAGTCTGTCAGTCTCCTAGTCCAAAAAATCTAAATAATCTTTACCAACCAAAACTAACCTAAATATATATATATATATATATATATATATATATATATATATATATATATATATATATATATATGAAGTTAATAAATTACCAATTTTGAGTAATTTTATCCACCATTAAGTGCAATAATTTTACCTTGAGTGATGAGGCACCTTTCGGTCTTTGACCATTGTCGAATCACTCAGAGGCACCTTTCGGTCTTTGACCATTGTCGAATCACTGATTGTTCTCTGCTGTGGATGCTATGTCCGTGAAGCCGGTGTTTGTAGAAGTTACGCGCACTATTTCTTGATCTGTGTGTATGAGGTTTCTGTATAGTATGTCTTCTGTATATGTTGTTTGTAAATTCATTAAGTTGTTGTGTATGTTTTTATAAATGTGGTATTTTTCTAGTGAGTTTAGTTCTATTGGGTTGTTATTTATTTCCAGTATGGTTAGGTTATTTTCGTAATTTGTAATTTCGTGTTTATGGGAAATTAGGTGTGCTGCAACATTTGATACTTTAGAATTTTTATTTTTGAATGCTCTATAATGTTCTTCAAATCTTATTTTAAACGTTCTGGATGTTTTTCCTATGTAAAAGGCGTTACAGTTGTTGCAAGTGATTTTGTAGATTCCTGATAGGTTATGATTTTCTGAATTTGTTATGTGGTTTTTGTTACTAAGATATTTTATTATTTTGTTGTTTGGTTTGTAAGTTGGAGTGTAGTATTCTTTGTTGTATATATTCGTTATTTTTTCTATTTTGTTATTGGTATATTTATATTTTAGGTAGATTTTTTTATTTTTATTGTTTTCGTGTTCCGGTTGTAGTGTTGTGTTGAGGTTAGGTTTTTTTGTGAATTTATTGTATACATTTTTTATAATGTGTTTGTTGTATCCATT
This sequence comes from Prosapia bicincta, assembly GCA_036971475.1. Classification (NCBI taxonomy): domain Eukaryota; kingdom Metazoa; phylum Arthropoda; class Insecta; order Hemiptera; family Cercopidae; genus Prosapia; species Prosapia bicincta. Next base: position 42,019,849 of record JBAIZL010000001.1, read on the forward strand.
TTCTATTGCTATTTTTGTAATGTTATCTAATTCTTCATTTAATTTTTGTTTGTTATCCTGTGTGTATTTTATTGCTTTATTTATCATGTTACTGTAAGTGTTAATTTTGTGTGTCCAGGGGTGGTTAGATTTGTAGTGTATTGTGGTGTTGTTGGAAGTAGGTTTCCTGTATACTGTAGTTTCTATTTTATTATCATTTATATTTAAAGTAATGTCGAGGAAGTTGATTGTTCTATTTATTTCTGTTTCAACGGTGAATTGTATGTTTTCGTTGTATGTATTTAGTTTGTTTAATATTATGAGGTGTTCGTTGTGAATGGTAGGTTGGTATATTACAAGTATATCGTCTACATATCTTGTCCATAGTAAGATATTGTGTGTGTTTATTATAGGTTTAATTATTATTTGTTCAAAGTGTTGTAAATATATTTCTGACATGACAGATGAAATGGGTGAACCCATGGGGAGACCTGTTGTTTGTTTATAATATTTATTGTTAACAATAAAGTGATTCGACAATGGTCAAAGACCGAAAGGTGCCTCATCACTCAAGGTAAAATTATTGCACTTAATGGTGGATAAAATTACTCAAAATTGGTAATTTATTAACTTCATAAAGTCAGTGCAACGGAAAAACAGTGGATAATATTAAATATCAGGAATATATATATATATATATATATATATATATATATATATATATATATATATATATATAATTATATATATTGTAACATTTATAGAATGGGCTATATAATGTTATTTAAGAATTGGAAAAATAAATTAGAAATAACTCACACAAAATTTAAAAAGAAATTCATTAAAAGATTGATTAGATTAAATAGAAACTAATTTTAGGTAAAAGCCTAGAAAGGTTATAAAACGGTTGTAACATATAAACAAGATATTTGAACTGTAAATGCCTAAAGAAATTTGTTATATCAAAACCCCTAACACATAAATTAAAACAAGATAATCTAATAATTATTATATTCAAACAAAATTGTAAATATTAGTAACATAGGGCATAAGTAATTACTTGAAGGAAAAAGTGAAAAACGATTGTAAACAATGAAAGGTTATGTTCTACGAATTCAGCTCAAAACACACACAATTCGAATTATTACAAAAGTAAAACACAAAGACACTTCACACACTAATAATAGTAATTAAATAAACACTGGAAGGTTTGTTAAGGATCGGAAAATTGAAACAGTATGTTAACAAAATTAAAACTGGTGAAAACAATCGCGTTATTGCATCAGCTATAGAAAGCAAGAAGTAGGTCAGTTGCAGTCGACTCTAGTGAGAAGAAATCGAACTGAATTATAGCAATATGTGTTTTAGAAGAAGGAGAAGCCGCCATATTTTAAACATTGTTAAAAATCAAAAGACGCGTTTAGTCAGTCATAGCGTGGTGACGCTACGAGATGGGACCTGCCATGACCAGTCAAAATTTTACATTGGAAGGAATTCGTCAAAATTATACCGTTTTGTGAAGAAACTTGGCAAGATTAAACAGGGATAAATGAATTGAAAGAGTTAATACAGTGTAAATATAATTTGACGTAACTAAAAAGAATTTAAGTGTATAAAAAGTGAAATTTGAAGAGAACGGAATCTTACGTAAGCGACCTGCAGAATTTGATATTTGATAAGTTAAGTATATTAGCGCTATAAAAAATAAACTTTAGTGGACTCTTAGGATAATAGGGAAGTTTAATTTTGTACATTAGAATATCTTGTGAATAATAGTAATAAGATCATAATCCAGTTCAAATAGTTTCGCCTTTTTGCTTATTCCAAATTAAAGTTTTTCCATCAGGAAAATATTTATTAAAACTAATTTCAAAATTTAATATTGTTTTTCAAAATTTATTTAATTAACCAAAGAATTAAAAAATATAGCCCATGCTATAAACCCCGAGATAGTAAGAGATCTTAAAATTAGCCTAGGGTATATGAAAATTTGTAACTAAAAATCAAAGAAAGTGAGTTTAGTATATTGTGTTAAAATTTGTTAAGTTTATTTTTGTTCTGTGTATTGTTTTAATGTTGAAATAAAAATTGTTATAATAAAGAATTTAAATATTTCTGAGTTTTTTTGTTTTAAATAGAAATTTGATATCATCAATAAAATAAATATTTAATAGAAAAAAAAATAATTGTAAAACATTTTATAATTACACCAACGTGGGGTACGATTATTAGAAATAAATAATTATAATAAAGAATTTTAAATTATTCAGGAGTTTGTGTTTTAAATAGAAATTAAATATCATCATTCAAATATTTAATAGTAAAAACCCAGCTGTATTGCGTAACGGAAATATCTTTATAATTGGCGCCCAACGTGGGGCTCGATATAATAAGAGATAAAATTTATTTAGAGAGATTTTGAAACAAAATTAATTTAGAACTTTTTATATGAAAAACATTTGAACTGGAAATAGATTTAGAAAAAATTGTGTAAAATTAAACACTGAGTTGAATAGAGTCAAGGCTAGGTTTATAGTATATATATATATATATATATATATATATATATATATATATATATATATATATATAAATTGTTTAAATTTGTAAAATAAGTTTACTAATAGCTTAAAAAAAAAAAGAAAAAATATGTCTGATGAAAGGGAATTGTACAAATTGCGGGGAGAAAAAAGCTGAAAAAAAACAGAAAAAGGAGATCAATTAGAATAGAGTAGGCGGAAAAGGGAAATAGAAATGGAAGGCACAGATATGCCAATAGGAAACCTTGAGGTAGAAGAAGCTAGGGGACTACCACCTATGCAAACCCAACAAAAAAAACGGGGAAATAATGAGAATGAAGATTTAAGGGGGATGATGAGAACTCTCATGGAAATGAATGTAAAAGGGAGAGAGGATCTAGATAGAAAATTAGATATAAATAATGAAAAAATAAATAGACAATTAGATAAAATAAACAAAGAATTAAATGAGAATATAAACGAAGTAAAAAGAGAGATGAAGGAGGATCTAAAATTAATAAAAGATGAAATTAGGGAGGACAATAAGAAAATGATAGAGGATATGAGGAAACAGTGGAGGACAGAGAATAAAACTGTAATAGAGGATGTGAGAAGAGACATAGAGGAGAAAGATAGAGAATTAGAGGAGAAGATTAAGACAAATTTTGAGGAGACAAAAGAAATAATAGCTGATGTGGTAGAAATTAATGAAAAAGAGATAGAGAAGGTAGAAAATATAATAAAGAAAAACACAGAAGAGTTAGGAGAGTTGAAATTAAAGGTGATAGGAGAAAGAAAAATAACAGATGAGCGTTTTAGGAAAGTCAAAGATGTAAGGGAGAAAATATTAGGAGAGCAAGGAAGGTTAGGAGATAGAAATAAAATGGGAAAATTAGAAATATGGCAAATAAAAAATTTAATCATTCAAACCGCAACAACTAAGAAGATTGAAAAGATTAATAAAATGAAAATGGTAATAGGAGAAATAGGAGGAGTTAAATATCCGTCTCAAGGCTTAGTGGTACAAGGCTTATGGAGAAAATTTATCAGAGGTACGAACATGTTAATGGATGTGGAGGCACAACTCGAGTTTGGAAAATGGGAGATGGAATTTAAATATGAGAATAACAGAGAAAATAGAACTTATGAAGGAGATGAGAGATACAATGGAGATGTAAACGGTGTTAAGGCAAGGACAGGCGTGGGGACAAGAAAGGAGCATGGTGCCCACAGTCAGTCGGAAAACTAAGACAATAGGAAACCCAGGAATAGAAATTAAATAGAGGAAACAAGTTTACAGGCAGTAATAGACACAGGCAGTAATGTGACATGTATCCAGGAGAACTGGAAAAGGAAAATAATAATAAAATAGGAAGGGAGATATTAAATATAGGTGAAGGAAGCAATATGAATAAACTCTAGGTGATTATGTGTATAAGAAAACGTTAGCACGAGATAAGTTTTAAGGGATGGTAACTATATCTACGATAATTTATTAGAAACTTTGTCGAATAATGAATAAAGATAAATATGAATCTATGTTAATAAATATTGAAGCATCGTTGTAATAAAAATATGGTAATTGTGTATTTAAACTTCGTCGTATTGTAAGGGAGAATCTGCGTTGATAAATAAGTATTAAAACAAAATTTATATTCGTTGATATAGGGACAGTGTAATCGAAGGAGCTATAGATATGATCAAATAGAGGATATGGGATTGCAACCTTTAAAAATATTAGATGTTAAACTTCATACAAAATAAACTGAAATGATATAAGAAAATAATTGAACTGGATGTAAGATTGGAAAGGGAGATAAATTCAAACAAGACAAAATAAAAAGATAAAGATTTGACAAACATAACAGAGGAGTGACTAAGGGTAATAAATTAAAAGATATTAACTAACTCAATTAAAAATAAATAGCAGAAATAAAATGGAATGAGTACAAGTAGGGTACAATGCAGAGATAAAGATATGTATATTCTGGATGAGCATAACAATATAAAAAGGGGAAATATAATTTGGAAAAAGGGGAATTTTTAATAAAATAAAATATATAAATAATGTCGATAAATATAAGTATAAAATAATAAAGTGATATAAATTAAATGTCTACGTGAATAAGGGTGTTAAGGTGTTGATGTCGTCGATAATATGTTAAAATAAAATAAATGTCTACGTGAATAAGTGAAGGTAAGGTGAATTACCGTCATATATATGTAACAAAGTATATAAATATAATAGAGTTTAAAAAAAAAATAAAAAATAAGAATAATATGAAAAGTGGGGTTAAATTTAATATAGTTGTGTTCAGATAGAGTTGATAGATTTATAAGTGAAGTGAGGTTGAGGCAAGGTTAAGAAAAATTATTTTTAATTGAAAAAATTAATGATGAATAGTTGGGAGGACGCAAAAAAAAGGATAGTAAATAGAATAATAAATAACAACATATAAAATTAATGAAATAGTATTATGCGAGTTTTAAACTAGTATAAACCATGTAAGACAAGTAGCTTGAAGTTTTCAGCTCAGTATTTGATTGTTAAAGAATTAAGATAAAATTGTGTCATAGGAATTAAGTATAAATGGACGAAAGTGGACAGATGAATGTATAAATGACTTTTAAATGGACAGTTATAAAAGTAGTAAAGACAATGGACGATAAGTTAGCCAAAGTGTTGAGGTACTTACTCAATAAAAAATGTGTTCAATTAGTTATTAAATAAAATGTACAATTAGGAAATAAATGTTAATTTAAATTTAATTTAAAAAAAAAAATATGTATATTTAATCAAGCTTGTAAAATGTAAAGAATGTGTAATGTAGATAGTAGGAATATTTTTTTTATTTAAATTAAATTAGGGGACATTGTAACATTTATAGAATGGGCTATATAATGTTATTTAAGAATTGGAAAAATAAATTAGAAATAACTCACACAAAATTTAAAAAGAAATTCATTAAAAGATTGATTAGATTAATTAGAAACTAATTTTAGGTAAAAGCCTAGAAAGGTTATAAAACGGTTGTAACATATAAACAAGATATTTGAACTGTAAATGCCTAAAGAAATTTGTTATATCAAAACCCCTAACACATAAATTAAAACAAGATAATCTAATAATAATTATATTCAAACAAAATTGTAAATATTAGTAACATAGGGCATAAGTAATTACTTGAAGGAAAAAGTGAAAAACGATTGTAAACAATGAAAGGTTATGTTCTACGAATTCAGCTCAAAACACACACAATTCGAATTATTACAAAAGTAAAACACAAAGACACTTCACACACTAATAATAGTAATTAAATAAACACTGGAAGGTTTGTTAAGGATCGGAAAATTGAAACAGTATGTTAAGAAAATTAAAACTGGTGAAAACAATCGCGTTATTGCACCAGCTATAGAAAGCAAGAAGTAGGTCAGTTGCAGTCGACTCTAGTGAGAAGAAATCGAACTGAATTATAGCAACATGTGTTTTAGAAGAAGGAGAAGCCGCCATATTTTAAACATTGTTAAAAATCAAAAGACGCGTTTAGTCAGTCATAGCGTGGTGACGCTACGAGATGCCATGACCAGTCAAAATTTTACATTGGAAGGAATTCGTCAAAATTATACCGTTTTGTGAAGAAACTTGGCAAGATTAAACAGGGATAAATGAATTGAAAGAGTTAATACAGTGTAAATATAATTTGACGTAACTAAAAAGAATTTAAGTGTATAAAAAGTGAAATTTGAAGAGAACGGAATCTTACGTAAGCGACCTGCAGAATTTGATATTTGATAAGTTAAGTATATTAGCGCTATAAAAAATAAACTTTAGTGGACTCTTAGGATAATAGGGAAGTTTAATTTTGTACATTAGAATATCTTGTGAATAATAGTAATAAGATCATAATCCAGTTCAAATAGTTTCGCCTTTTTGCTTATTCCAAATTAAAGTTTTTCCATCAGGAAAATATTTATTAAAACTAATTTCAAAATTTAATATTGTTTTTCAAAATTTATTTAATTAACCAAAGAATTAAAAAATATAGCCCATGCTATAAACCCCGAGATAGTAAGAGATCTTAAAATTAGCCTAGGGTATATGAAAATTTGTAACTAAAAATCAAAGAAAGTGAGTTTAGTATATTGTGTTAAAATTTGTTAAGTTTATTTTTGTTCTGTGTATTGTTTTAATGTTGAAATAAAAATTGTTATAATAAAGAATTTAAATATTTCTGAGTTTTTTTGTTTTAAATAGAAATTTGATATCATCAATAAAATAAATATTTAATAGAAAAAAAAAAATAATTGTAAAGCGTTTTATAATTACACCGACGTGGGGTACGATTATTAGAAATAAATAATTATAATAAAGAATTTTAAATTATTCAGGAGTTTGTGTTTTAAATAGAAATTAAATATCATCATTCAAATATTTAATAGTAAAAACCCAGTTGTATTGCGTAACGGAAATATCTTTATAATATATATATATATATATATATATATATATATATATATATATATATATATATATATGAAGTTAATATATTACTATTGTAAGTAATTTTATCCACCATTAAGTGCAATAATTTTACCTTGAGTGATAAGGCACCTTTCGGTCACTTGACCATTGTCGAATCACTGATATTTTTCTGCTGTAGATGTTCGGTCCGTGATATTGGTATTTGTTGACGTTACACGCACTTTCTCTTGATCTGTGTGTATGATGTTTTTATATAGTATGTCTTCTGTGTATGTTGTTTGTAGATTCATTAAATTGTTGTGTATGTTTTTATAAATGTGGTATTTTTCTAGTGAGTTTAGTTCTATTGGGTTATTATTTATTTCAAGTATGGTTAGGTTATTTTCGTAATTTGTTATTTCATGTTTATGTGATATTAGGTGTGCTGCAACATTTGATACTTTTGAATTTTTGTTTTTGAATGCTCTATAATGTTCTTCAAATCTTATTTTATATGTTCTGGTTGTTTTTCCTATGTAAAAAGCGTTACAGTTGTTGCATGTAATTTTGTAAATTCCTGATAGGTTATGTTTTTCTGAATTTGTTTTGTGGTTTGTGTTATTAAGATATTTTATTATTTTGTTGTTTGGTTTGTATGTTGGAGTGTAGTATTCTTTGTTGTATATATTTGTTATTTTTTCTATTTTGTTATTGGTGTATTTATATTTTAGGTAGATTTTTTTATTTTGATTATTTTTGTGTTTCGGTTGTAGTGTTGTGTTGAGGTTAGGTTTTTTTGTGAATTTATTGTATATATTTTTATAATGTGTTTGTTGTATCCATTTTCTATTGCTATTTTTGTGATGTTATCTAATTCTTCATTTAATTTTTGTTTGTTATCCTGTGTGTATTTTATTGCTTTATTTATCATGTTACTGTAAGTGTTAATTTTGTGTGTCCAGGGGTGGTTAGATTTGTAGTGTATTGTGGTGTTGTTGGAAGTAGGTTTCCTGTATACTGTAGTTTCTATTTTATTATCATTTATATTTAAAGTGATGTCGAGATAGTTGATTGTTCTATTTGTTTCTGTTTCAACGGTGAATTGTATGTTTTCGTTGTTCAATTAAAATAGTTCAAAGAAAAATACCACATTTATAAAAACATACACAACAATTTAATGAATCTACAAACAACATACACAGAAGACATACTATATAAAAACATCATACACACAGATCAAGAGAAAGTGCGTGTAACGTCAACAAATACTAATATCACGGACCGAACATCTACACCAGAAAAATATCAGTGATTCGACAATGGTCAAGTGACCGAAAGGTGCCTCATCAATCAAGGTAAAATTATTGCACTTAATGGTGGATAAAGTTACTTACAATAGTAATATATTAACTTCATAAAGTCAGTGCAACGGAAAAACAATGGATAACGTAAAATATCAAGAATATATATATATATATAGTAACATTTTGAAAATAGCAAGTAAGAAAGGCACTATATATAATATACGATAAATATGTAAGTAAATTCAAACGATAAAATAACCAATTATGAAAAAAAGAGAAAAATGTAAACATAACCTAAATTGGCAAAATCGTAATATTTAATCAAGTTTAGAACAATAACCACTGTAAAACAAACAATATAATAGAAACAATTTAATGTGTAACAGTTTAAAAAGAACACTAAAATAATGTAAATAAAAATAAAAGCCTTTACGTGTTAAGAAAAGTTAAACCAATTTAAGAAGCACAAAAGTTGAACTAGTGTATGACTAGCGCATTGTGAATAGAACAGCTGACAATTTAAACGGAGATATAATATTTAAATGCAGTCACCTGCGAAGAAATTAAAATCTAGTTATTAAGAGCATGAAATGTACAAAAGGTAGTGAATACAGCATCCGTAAAGCCGGTAACAACAATTAAGAAAAGGAAATATTTTGTTTTAGCCATTTTGAAATGTATAGTTCGCGTGGCTTCAGTCCTACACACATATTCGAGCAAGACGGACGTGTTTCAGAGTTGGCCAGCAAAATTTAACAAATTCAACTTAGTGCGGGAGTGTTTGGTCTGGAATTGAATTAACACTATGGAATACTTACAAGAAAATAAATTAAAACTATTTATTTAAAAAAAAGATATTATTAAATATTTGATGAAAGGCTGAAAAGTGGAATCTGCAATCTAAATCACTTAAATATCTAGGCTAGATCCATTAATACATTTTGAAATTTTGCAATCAGACATTCATAATTTATTAATAAAACTTATAATTGTTAAAAAAGAGTTCTTTTTATGATACATTAAATTTGTTATAAAAAAGGAAAGCTCTAGAAAATTTATTTATCTTAAAATAAATTAGAATAGTTACTAACCTACCTTGATTGAAATATTATTTAAAATTACATTTTAAAAACTTCATTCATAATATCATAATAAAAAAACAATTACAATATATATATATATATATGAAGTGAATATATTACTATTGTAAGTAATTTTATCCACCATTAAGTGCAATGATTTTACCTTGAGTGATTTACATATATATATATTCTTGATATTTTACGTTATCCATTGTTTTTCCGTTGCACTGACTTTATGAAGTTAATATATTACTATTGTAAGTAATTTTATCCACCATTAAGTGCAATGATTTTACCTTGTGTGATGAGGCACCTTTCGGTCACTTGATCATTGTCGAATTACTCTGAGTGATTGGACAACATTTCCAACCACACAATCTCGGAACACGAACTACAAGTAATTTCTAAATCCCTGTCATTCACACCAGCTAAGAAAATAGACCAATTCAAGTTAGGAAAAGATGTTTTCAGCTTTGCCAGAAAACTTAGAATAAAAAATTATATAGCTCAGACACCAACTTTCAAAACGGATACAAACATAAACGTATGTCTTGCAAAATTCAAACCACCCTCCAACTGGGATCCACCACCACTACCACCTGATCACCCCATTGAACTTTACATCAACTTTATCATGCAAAGCATCACCGATATAAATTTCACTAAAAATCTGAAGACTAAACCTAACCTTACCAAATTAGAAAAAGCGGCAATATTTTCGTTAAAAAACAATAAAGATATGATTCTTCCAGCAGATAAAGGTTCAACCACTATCATTATGAATAAAGAAGACTACATCAAAGAAGCAAATAGGCAACTGTCAGACATCACAACATACAAAATACTTACAGATAACCCTACGACAGAATTCAACAATTCACTCTCGGAACTACTCAAATATACAGCTCCTGAACAAAATATTTCGGAAACATCTCTAAAATTATTATATAATGAAAACCCCTCTACTCCTCAATTCTATATATTACCAAAGATCCACAAAAACATAATCCCTCCACCTGGTAGACCAATAATTGCTGGCTGCAATTCAGTAACGGAAAAAATTTCAGCTTTCCTCAACTCACACCTTCAACCCTTAGTAAAGAACCTTCCATCACATACCCAGGACACCAATCATTTCATAGATCAACTTTCACAAATATCTGTACCTCTACCCCCGGGAACTATTTTGGTCACCATAGATGTCACCTCTCTCTATACCAACATCCCTCATGCACACAGCCTATCTGCAATAGAGAATTTTCTAAATAAACGCCCAGGCAAGGCTTTTCCCACTACACCTTTTCTTCTGAACCTGACCAGGTTCATCCTCGAGAAGAACAACTTTCAGTTTGAGGGAAGGAACTACCTTCAAATAAAGGGAACAGCAATGGGTACTAGAATGGCCCCATTGTACGCAAATCTGTAAATGGGATTGTTGGAAGAAGGTTTTCTAAAGACACAAACACATCAGCCATTATGTTGGTATAGATATATAGATGACATCTTCCTAATTTGGACACAGGGTGCTTCAACACTTGAGGCATTTTTAGACAGCCTGACACAATTCTCCACACTTCAATTTACCTGGGAGAAATCTACATCAGGCATCACCTTTTTGGATGTAGAGATAACACTCCAGAATGGTAATATCAACACGGGAATTCACATCAAACCGACAAACCAGCTACAATATCTCCATTTCGACAGCAACCACCCAATAAACATAAAACGATCCATTCCATACAGTCAAGCAATCAGGGTAAGAGAATCTGTTCGAATGATAGGGAATTGGAAGATTTTAATAGAAAGATATCAACAGCTTTCGAGAGAAGAGGATACCCAAAAAGACTCATTGAAAACCAAATTCATTCAGCATAATCCTCGGTTCACCCCAAACCACAAACAGAACAAAATAAACTGTCTTTAATAACAGAATACCATCCTGGTCTACATAAACTCAACAAGATATTGAGAGATGGCTTCAAAATTCTTCAAGCTTCCGTCCACACCAAAAATCTTTTCATCGATCCACCTCAAATTTGGTACAAGCAACCTCCCAACTTGAAAAACATCTTAGTACATCCTAAACTACCAGACCCTGATGCAGAGAAACCACACAAACTTCCTCATGGCTCCTTCCCATGCAATGGACCTAGATGCAAGACGTGTCCTATACACCCCTCAGCAAAAAGTTTCAACAACCAAACAACAAAAATGGTCTTCAAAATACAGAGTCATCATAATTGTACATCGAAAAATGTCATATACAAGCTACAATGTAAATTTTGCTCAGCACAGTACATAGGCCTGACCACGGATGGTTTGAATATCAGAATGAATGGCCACAGACATGATGTTAAAATTATGAATATGTATAGGCCAACAGCTCAACATGCTGCGTCACAACATCACAACTTTTGATGTCTGCTATACCACAAAAATAATTAAATCACTCCCCCCTGATTGCAATCCCTCAGAACTGAGAAGATGGGAACTACCAGTGGTATACCAATCCAGAGAATCCCCTAACCTCAACATCAGATAAATCCATTCACTTCCCCCCCCCCCTAATAGCCTCATTAGACGTCTCCAATCTCTTTTCCCCTGACAGACTTATATAAACTATAATCACTCATATGCTCATGGAAACAATACATATATCTTTAATCTGTGCATCTGTGACATCTGATTTCTACACAATCTGTGATTACAACTTATATTTATTTTATTTCATTCTCTCATATTTCTTTTTGTGTTTTCTCTTTGATTGACAAATACCACTGTGTGTTTGAAATATATCATTGGTTAAGTGCTTTTATGTGTTTCTATTTCAAGACTACAGAGTGGACTCTTACCAAGGTAAGTCTGTCAGTCTCCTAGTCCAAAAAATCTAAATAATCTTTACCAACCAAAACTAACTTATATATATATATATATATATATATATATATATATATATATATATATATATATAATTTTAAAGCTAAAAGAAATGGAATTTAGAAATATTTCCTTTCAAAACACTAAAATCGGGTCATTTACATTAAATGTAAATTTTACATTCAGTTCATCAATAAAAGATATGTCAATTGTACCTCAACCTAAATCTGTTTCGCTGTCACTGTCTAAAAGCATCATATCTCATATTGAATCTCTCTGTAAAGTGTCTTTAGCAATTATATCTATAATGTAATACAATTTAAATAAACTAAATAACTGAAAGATAAATTTAAAGTGAAAAACAACAAACCCAAAACCTAAACAAAAATTACACAAACTACAAATTAAATAAATAAAATAACTAATAGATAAATTTAGAGCAAACAACAAGCTCGAAATGTAAACAACACTCACTAATAAAATAGCCTACTTACTATCTGACCAAACCGACATCTGTCAAACAAATGTCTGACAGCTCTCGGTTACCACATTCAAGCAAATGTGTTTTTTTCATAAAAGCAACTTTGATTTGCCTAAAGGTAAAGACATGTAAAGTAGAATAACCAGTATAATAATGATATCGACAAAACTGCAAATACGTGGAAATTACGTTGCTATATTAATAAATACGGGATCATGAGGTACACATGGGCATAGGCAACTAGCGTTAACTAAATATCCCAATCTATACTTGGGTGTAGGCTTGAAATTGTTAACATAATGTTACAATTTAAGTTACATATTTTAACTTACAGATACTTACAAATCTGTAAGTATCTTATTTTATACTTTACAGATAATTTTAGATCATCATTAATGTAAAATATTCTCATAAAAAATTATGTGAAAGTTGCTAAAGTAGAATGAATTATCTCTTAACTTTAGGTAAATAGGAAGTATTGTAAAAATAAATCAGTTGAAGGTGAAAAAAGTTGATGAAATTCGTTGTAGTTTTGATTTTCCACAAAATTTAGAAAAATTGAAAATGTTTCATTTATCTCTCCCTTATACACAACAAAATTTTATTTTACATTACATTTAATGAATGAGAGAAATTAATTGTTAGTTTTATGAACAGGTTCAAATGATTGTATCTCCATGTGGTTGCAATATAATTTCACCCCTATGTTTTTGAATATCAGGACTTTAAATATATTTTTCCATTTTAAAATTTAATAAATTATGTACATGATAATATTTTGTCACATTTCTAAATAATAATATCATAATTTGACCTATTTCATTATTTATGTTACAGGTTGAATCGCCAAAAAATATTGGAGAACTTGCTAAACAGATATCACGTTCACCATTCAGACGATATTTCTTGGTTGTTGGCTTCAGTATAGTTGGAATGGTTTTTATTACAGGGATGTTTTGTGGACGTGTTACTAGGCGCACTATGCTCATGAAAAATAAATAGTGATTATTTCATAATATGTACATATGTCCTATATCTGTCAGCGAATATTAACAAGTCATTTGTGTAATTTTGTAGCTGGCTATATATTTTTGTGACTTTTGATTTTGAGTCAAATTAATATTTAATATTAAAAAAAAACACACAAATTATATATTTTCTTATATAATAGTTTCAAGGGAATGCCAGAACAAATATAGCCCGTATGTGCCTAAAATGTTTATTAAATTAACCATTTTTTTTAAAAGTAAAAGTATAGTAACTCAACCATTATTATTATTATCATTGTAATTTCTACCATTTGAATACTTGAGAATGGCATGTTCAACTTTTAGTTTGTGGGTTATTCAATTTTATTTGAATTTATAGTCAACGTTAAGAACTTCCATTAAAATATAACAAATCTAAACAACTAACCTCTTTATTATGTCAACAATAATTAGAACCGGGTCTGAATAACAACTTGCATATGTATAACAAAGAAAGGAAATTAATTCCTTCATCTTTAAAACTGTAAGCAACTGTGACAAATACTACTGGATCAAGTTTTATAAGAAATATTCCTCTGTAATATAATAAATTAGTGTGTGGGGCATATGTGTGTTAGTGTGTGTAGATAACTAATTAATTACACAGAATTCTTTCTGTTGTTCGCATGCAACCAATGAATTTCGCCTATGCAGAAACCCCTCCTTAGATCCAGCCCACATACCAAAAGCCCTTTTTGCATTTTGTTATTTTCAGCCAGTGCTGCAAGACAGTCACTGGATAAACTTGGTGGCCACCAAACCTTTTTTCTCTTACTAACTGACATCTGTTTACTTAAAATATTTTACCAAAATTTCATTTGGCACTTTTACTAGTAATTCCCCATTTTTAGTTGTAGTTATACAGAGTTCTGGAGGCTTTAAAAAGGTTGCAAGTAGATGAATTACAAAGACCATTTTCAAATTCATTTCTGCTTTACTGTTGGTTTAATTTTGATAAGGGGAATGACTATTACAACAGATGTATTTTGTTGTTATTAGAAAGTGGAAGTGATAAGGTGGTGATGATGTAGCTAGTAATAAGGTAACATTAACATCACACTTTTACATAATCTAAACAATTTTTATAAAATTTAATGCTTTCTCTCATAAGTCAACTCATTTCTTCTATACCTATTTTCTTTTTTTGATTATGCTGTTTTTTTGTTTTAACCTTTTCCCTCTCTCTCTCTCTCTCTCTCTCTCTCTCTCTCTCTCTCTCTCTCTTTCTCTCTCTCTCTCTCTCTCTCTCTCTCTCTCTCTCTCTCTCTCTATATATATATATATATATATATATATATATATATATATATGAAGTTGATAAATTACTATTGTAAATACTTTTATCCACCGCTAAGTGCAATAATTTTACCTTGTTGTGATGAGGCACCTTTCGGTCACTTGACCATTGTCGAGTCACTGATTAGTTTTCTGGTGTAGATGTTCGGTGGAGCGAACAGTGATTCGACATTGGTAAAGTGACCGAAAGGTGCCTCATCACACAAGGTAAAATCATTGCACTTAATGGTGGAAAAAATTACTACAATAGTAATATATTAACTTCATATATATATATATATATATATATATATATATATATATATATATATATATATATATATCTTTATTGTTCTAACAATTGTAGTTTTTATTAAACTATTTTTATATTTATATATTGTGTGTGTGTCTATGTGTGTTTCATTTGTGAGTTATGACAAATGGGCTCATTTGTGAGGTTATTAGGGAATAATAAACTTCTCTGGGCTTTACTAAAGAAAAAGTAAAACTAGTTCTTGTTTTTCTATTTAAATTATCCCTATAGTTGTAATTGCTTACGTATTAGCTGCTTGTAAACAAATTCCAAAGACTGAAGAGTTATCCCTCATAATTATTGTAAAACACAAATGTGTTTTGTGAAATCCTAATCCTGAATTTGTGTTTTATTGTCATTGAAATACGCGAGTAATTTCTTCAGTGCAAGTTGTCTCTAATAATGATATGAGATGCTAATTTACATTATGTTTATGAAGCTTGATTTGATAGCATTTCCAAGAAATTTATTCGGTTTAATGTAAAGTTAATAAATTGATTGGATTTCAGATTTACTAAATAATATGTTTATTCTATGTTAACTGAAATAAACAAATAACTATAAGACTTTTTCCTTCTATTCTTTTACTGTCCTTTCTTAAAAGAAGGTTCTGTTGGGATAATTTATTTTAATTTTAAAACTAAATGTATATGTATTTTTAAACATTTTTTATGAGAATTTTTAAAATTATACCGCATTATTGTTCTCTAATTTGTTTGATGAGCAAGTAAGCAATGGTTTGGATTATATTATGGCTGTAAGACTGCAGTTAATTATTTTTACTTGGGCAGATATGTGTGTGTCTATATATAGATTTCCTGTGTACTTGTACATGCTTACTGTGTTTATGCCGACCAATGTATCCTATTTTTAATGAAAATGTCTATACTATGTAAATGGCTATTTTTTAATAATTTCAACATACATTCTTTCTTCAGATATAGTAAATGCAAATACAGCAAATTTCGTAATCGTGGGTGTTGGTAATTTAGTATTTATTTAATCTGGGCTTCCCCAACACAAATGTAAAATTTAAAACCTTTGTAGGTTTAAAAACTGTGTAATTATGTTCTGCTTTTACATTACATTGTTCTTTTATAATATCCACGCCATTGTTATTATATTTACATTCTGAAACATGCCAATTTTAAAATCCACATTCATTAAAGTGAATGTGCTTTGGGAGCATTCATTTGTTCATGTGAAAACCAAAGTTTAAATTTCA
Organism: Prosapia bicincta; assembly: GCA_036971475.1. Classification (NCBI taxonomy): domain Eukaryota; kingdom Metazoa; phylum Arthropoda; class Insecta; order Hemiptera; family Cercopidae; genus Prosapia; species Prosapia bicincta. The sequence continues at coordinate 42,036,397 of JBAIZL010000001.1, forward strand.
GTACTGCATTCTTTATAGCATCTAAAAGAATATCATTAAGATATTTTTTATTGGAGGCAACAGGTAAAATGAAAAAATAAATAAATAAAAACAGTCACCATTTTTTTATACTATGTTTTCAGTCAAACTTTATTATTTTAATCTGACAAAATAACAAGAATACAAACCGATATTTTGGCTGTCATTAATTACAAGAACACAAGAAAAACTTAGTTTTAATTAAAGTAGGATCCCCACATTAGTTTGGACCATTTTTATTTTAAGAATAGAATTATCATGGATTGGTTTGTGTAATAGACATTGAAATTTGTTTGGTGTTTTTTTATATAGGTTTTATACAGTTTTAGGTTTGTTTCATGACCACACTGTATTGAATATACGAGTATGGCTAATTTCTTTTCTTTTTAAAGAGATGCCCTTTATAAAAAAAGTATTCCAAAATATATAAATTCTATATAAAATGACAAAAGTTAGTTATAACTTGGGGCATATAATTATATTTGCAAAGGTTCCTATAACGATTTTTTTCCTAAATATTAACTGATGATATAGGCCATAGTTAAATTAATAAGTAAATGTTATAAAATGTTTGTTGTAAATAACTAATGTGATTAGAATTTATATTGAAGTAATTAATTACTTTGTAAAATAATGTATAAAATTGACTGTCTTTTTAAAAGTTTATAAAATGAATTATATTTAGGTATAAAAATAAAATAATATAAATTGTGTTTTTGTTATTACTTGTACGTCTCAAAAAAAAATTGTTTAACCATTTTGTGTTATTTACTACCAACCAGTGAGAACAACTAAACTATAGTTATCTGTCATGAAATTAAGGTGTAAGAAAATTTGTAAGTAAATGTGGACAGTTTTCTTACATCTGGTTAAATTCAAGATTTTGGCTGTATCTACACTTGTGCATCTGATGTAAATATACCAGTTGAACATTTTCTAGAGTCGTAAGCAGGGGATTTTGTCAAAATGAAATGATAAACTTGAACATTTAATTTATCTTTCCTTGATATGATAACGGATGAAACAGTCCTTACACAAAGTTATACTATCCTTTTTACAAAATATGAGAGATTTCACAATGCATTTCTTGCCTTGTCATCATCTTCTCTCAGAGTGTACTATATGTATATTGTCTTGATATAAAATGAGCTCTTCCATTGTATCTGATGTCTGTGATGGATTTTGAACAGGATGCATTGGGTGCCCTCCCTTGCCTTGAAGGATTTGTTTTCAGACATGCAATGGCAACATTTCTTCTAAATTCAACAAGATCCATGGTAGCAAGAGTTCATTCTTGTACACAATCCAGACATTTACAATTACCATGTCAAGCATTTATGTAAATAGATAGCAGTAACATTTTTCACCACAAATAGAAAAGCTACACTCCCTAACTAACCAATCATGGTGGTCAACTTCTCTAGTGTATTTGTGGATTTTATAACATTTTGTTGTGGAACAGAGACCTTCTGTCTTGGCATTCTGGTCCACTGTGATGCATGATGCAGAGAATAAATAAAGTTAAAATTTGTCTCAACTGTGACACGCTTGTCATTCTACTTCACAAACAGACCTTCATTTTATGAATCAAATATGTGCCTTGGCTCTTAGGAAAAATCCTTCAAAAAAAATTTGGACAGACAGTACTGCTTTGGAATACCAGTAGCTCTGAAAAAACAAATCTATGCTGGAAAAGAGATCGTTAAAAAGTGTACTGTGGCGTTAGGGCTCTTGAACTGGCCTAACATATTACTCTATTATACTGACCCAACATAAAATCATATCTTCTCTTTCATTTTAAACTACAAACTTACCACAGTAAATTGAGTTTGAAACAGCATCCACTTGACTAAACTACAGCTGATTCCCCAAGAAAATATATGACCAATATACTGCAACTCAAACAGGCTATGTTTTTAACGTAACACAGAAAGACCAGGCCCAATGAATCAACAAACACAAACTTTAAGAACCAATAAGTCATCAAACAAATTGCAGAAATCAGACGGCACAATTCAAATTCAGCGCTTAACAAGTTAAACTGATGCCTCAATGTCCCAGCATCTTATAAATATGACACCACGTTTCACAGACATCTCGCACAAAGATAAAACAGTATCACACACTCTCTCCTTCAAATATAGGAACATTCAACAAAAAAGGACATTTTGTTTTGAAGAGGGACATTCAAAAAATAGTAACTATTATACTATTACATTTAGTATCTTCTCCCTATTGTAATATAACAACAAAATTAAGTAAATTCCTACTGAGAATAACAAAGACAAATTTTACTCTAGTTACCCTAGAGTACTATTTATGCTATTGTGTAGTAACCATTACAACAGTTTAAGGTTATACAATAGAAGTTTCAATGACAACCCGATGGGGGGGAAATTCATATACATCTTTGAGAAATTTCTAAGTATTGGAAAGTTGGCATAGTGCCAAGGCCGCTAGACTTTGAACATGAAGATTCTCGGTTCAAATCCGGCTCGACCCTACAAATTTTATAATTTAATTATTAAATAAATATTTGAAAGGGCGCTGGGCGTTATTGGGTAAAAATAAAATACTAATTACACTTTTGATATTACTTGCGACCAGACTATTTGTTAACTAAAAGTTGTTAAAGCTCACAAAAATAGATATGACAATTATTTAATAGACAAACTACACGGAAAAATACTTAACAAGCACAGTATTATATTTGAGCACTTAATTACTCTATGAACAATAACACACCACAGGCTCACACCTGAGGAACAGCCTTGTCAGTAATTCACAGCATTGAATAATGCGCTGACCTAGCGCGAAAAGCATCTGCTGAATAAATCAGTAGGTAGTGGTTGTTGGCCAAGTTAATACAAAAAGTGTAATTTATACAAATCCTCAAGATGTACAACACAAAAACTGTAAGTTTAGGATTATTTTTGGTAATTTCATGAAGTAAATGCTGTACAGTATACAAATTGAGTTTTATGGAAAACTCACTTTATAGTCACAAGACAAATGAATTAGAAGACAAGAGAGTACAAACAAAAATGAACATGACATGAACCTAACGTAAGCTAAGATTTTTATCGTTAGCTAACGCGTCCGCAAGTAAGCCTTATGTAATCACTTAGTTGAGTAATTTTTAATTATAGTTTAATAATTGAATTCAAGATGATTACATCAAGCAACTGTACTATAAAAGCGTATAGCGATAACTATTTCTCTGCATTCTACGATTTAGATATAGCATAAATTGCTTCATTTGAATTAGTAATCTCTTTGAGTTTATTATTACAATGTCGTCAAAGATGAAAATTGTAATTGATATTTAGTCATAGATATTACATCGATATTAGTTATTACACTTTTGCTAGCAGAAGTGTAATAAGTAATTAATAATCAGCTTGTCATGAACAGCAACAAGGTTTCGATAGATATTAGTCATAGATAAGAAAATAATCAAATAAGAAAATTCAAAATAACATAATCTGTGGTTTGGAAAATGGATAAGGTTGCGATTTTAGCGGGAAATTTACTCTAAGGTTAGCTGATCGTTGTTTATATTTGTCACATTGGTGATGAAGTTAGTTTCGAAAAAGTTGTTTTCATTTTTGTTTATTTAAATACTTGACGTAGAATTCATTTCTAAACGTTACGAATGTTGGTCTTTGTTTTTGTAAATTTAGTGTAAAGAATTATATGTAATAATCAAGTTGATTTCTTAAACTTGATTAAAATCTGTACCTTTTACTAAACCAGAAGAACCTGTGGGATATAAAAACTTTTAATAATGAATTTTGTTAGAGATAAAAGGAAAGCAATTAAACCAGAACCTGGTTCTATTTCTGAGTTGTACCCTCATAACTTACAAATGTATAAAATGCCTCCAATAGGAGATTTGTCTTTAATAGAATTCGAAAAATTGGCTATGGATAGATTAAAAGGTAGGTGTGATATTGATTTCTCGCAGTTTTGTTAATGTCTGTAAACAAACTTGTGTATTAGCAGTAAAGAATTACTTCTGGTTCTTAAGAAATGATAGCAATGAGAATGATATTAGGAAGAAAATTAAAGTTGTATTTTGTCAATAGTAAGTTACTATTTCATCAATTTTGCCGTTCCTATTAAGATTTTGTACTTTTAATTTTAAATAATTAAATTTTTTGGTACTATAGTTGCAACTCTGTTGACAAGAAGTTACAAAAAAAAGCTCAAATGATATAAAATGGATCCAGAAATTAAACTAAACTTCCGTAATGTAAAACAGGTGGTATTTTTGAAAATACAGGGTACTAGGTGCTCGTGGCAGCTATTGCTGCTTCTTATTTATTACAATAAAATAAAATGCTCACCGTTGAATATTTATTATAGTTTAAATACTGTATTAATAATGTGTTTTAAGTACCAATACATTTTATGCTTGAACTGCAATAATATTTCTTGGTAAACATTGTTTTTTGTGTAGTTGTTTTCATCATAGTTTATTATTTTTTAACCACCTTATTTCTACTACATAGCATTCACAAATAATTTTACACAAACTCGCAGCCTTCCCCTATTAGATACATTTCATATTGAACAAAACAATACTGTTCCCCTACTAATATTGAACAATAAAAAGTAATTATTTACTTTAACCACATATGCGATTTTGACCGAAAATGTTCAGCAGCCGATGCAGAAACTCATAATGAATACAAAAAATGACACTTTTGCTGACTTTCCAAATAGTTCCAATTTTGGAAAAAGATATTTCAACCCCCACCCTCGTCACGGTCATCTAAAAGTTTTCAAAATCAATGTTTTACCTTGAAACTAGCAAAATGCCTCAAAAAGTATTTACGTTATTATTTACATTTTTATAAAATTACTACGGAAGTTACTAATAACAATTTAGTTGGGACTACGATTTTGGGCACGCAGTAGCAACAGGGATTTGTACTATGTATAGACATACCCTATAAAGTATCCAGTTAGGATAGATTTTGTAGTAATTTTTTACGACATTACTATAAACCTGAATTAAAATATACAAAACAAATCTACACATTTAAGGTCTAAGATCGGCCAAAAAATTTTTACCAGCAGATTTAAAAACTCAAATATTTTGTACAACATACATATTAATGTTGTATAAAATTACAACCAAATCTATGAAGGTAATTAAAGAGTATATTCATGTCTGGACGCAATACAGTGCACTATTGTTACTGTGCAACCAAGAACTTAGTCCAACTAAAATGTGATACAAAATCAACAATCCGTGTAAATAAAAAAAAATTAAATACTTTTTGAGGTATTTCGCCAGTTTTAAGGTAAAAAATTGATTTTATAAGGTTTTAGGTGACCATAAAAACGATGGGGGGGGGGGGGTTGTAATAATTGTAATTATTTGGGATGTCAGCGAAAGTGTTATAATTTTTTTTGGTATTTGTTAAGAGTTTCTGCTTCGGCAGGTAAAATGTTTTTGCCCGAAACCCGCTTAGGTGGCTACAGTTCTTAACATGTAATTTATCATGTTCCATGGTGAAAAAATTACATGGGGACCGATTCACTTCTGGAATTAGATGAATAGATAAATGATTTTAGAATAGAAATTTTAGTATTTAATTGTGTAGATTTTTGGCCAAAAATTATAAGAAAATACCTTGCAATTTAGAAACTTCTAAATAATGTGGAAAAAATAAAAATTGTCAAAAATGCCCAATAGTTTATAAATTTTGAAAAAAATAACCCATGGGATACAATACTATTAAAACTCAAGGTTTCTTTACTAATCAAAGTTCTGTTTTATACTACACTACAATAAAAAAACAACAAAATAACACAGCTAGTTCACCTGTGAAATGCCTTCATTTTTTGTATTTGTTATTTTTTAGCTGAATGGAAAAATCATACCTTGTGCAGGAATGAAAATTGTCAGATAGATGGATAAAATAATTATACTTGTAGCTGTTACTATAATTTAAAAAATGTAGTTCTAATATTTAAGGTATCATCTTTATTTAATTTAACATGAAGTACCACAATGTCTTCAAGAAGATGTAACAAAAACACTATTTTCTGTTATCAATGTTCAAAAGACAAAAATATCATTTATTTCATTTGTTGGTTCCATCTTCACGTGAGCTACTAGTAAACACTTACACTTTTAAATGTTTTAGACTTGCCTATAGTAGCATTTACTTTGCTTGTTGAGGACGGCCGTTTCGGGAGATGTGTCCCTTTGTCAACTCAGACCGTAACTCCTGAGTTGACAAAGGGACACATCTCCCGAAACGGCCGTCCTCAACAAGCAAAGTAAGTGCTACTATAGGCAAGTCTAAAACATTTAAAAGTGTAAATTTATTTCATATTTACTTTTACATTGTTTGTCTGAAAAACACAATAACTCGCATGCAAGTTATTGTATATGCAAGTTGTGTATAATACTAGATAGGAGTGTTGAAGAGTACCAGGCTATGTAAATGTAATAACTTACAGACCAATATGTTATACAGTATTATAACTAATAAACTCATAAAAGTTAATTATCAAAAAAATAACGAACAGATTTTACTTTTGGTTGAAAAAACCATACATTATTAATTTTTTTTCATTTCAAAATAGGAATGAAAGTAAATTATAAAAATTCTCTCAACTTATTAATTTTTTATACAATTATTTGATAGTTTAATAATTTTTTTCTAAAAACACTTGTAAGTATGTTACATTTGCCTATAGTAGCACTTACTTTTGTAATTGTTGAGGACATCCATTTTGGGAGATTTATCCCATTGTCAATTTAGACCATAGCATAAATGCAGTATGCAAATATACCATACTGTATTATAAGTGTACAAAATAGTTGTAATTAATGTTAACATTTTTATGTGGAATATAATCCTCCCTTTTCCATATAGAGTTGGTTTCACTATTCGTTGTAAGTTCAAGGAATGCAACGCCCGTGATTAATGAGGGATTGCTGTATATGTATTTTTCTGCCAAGGCTTTGGCCCATTTCAGTATTTAATTGATAACGTTGCATATTGTGATTTTACTAACTGTGTACTTGAAAAAGAGACTATAAGCTCCATAATAGGTATGAAGTGCGGTAGTTTGTAGTATTTATTAATTATGTATAATATATGAAATAGCATCAATTTAATAAATTCCATTAATTAATTATTCATTTAGTAATGAATAATTCTTAAATTATTCATGACTGCTAACTATCATTCATGTAGTAATTAAACAACCACCATTAAAATGTGCTAAAAGTCAATAATAGCCAACTTGACACATATATGCTAATAGTGAACAATAATTAATCTAATAATATCTAATTAATTGATAATAAAATTTAGCACCCAATAAATTAAAACCTAATTATAATAAATAAAATTATACAATTTTTAAGCTAAAAATGAATTTAGGTTAAAATTTCGAATACAAATTGGTAAGCCTTGTCTCAAATATGGTAACTGCTACTCTGCAAATTTATAAATCAGTATTAGCTACCACTCTTGTTTTGATAAAATTAATTGCATTCTACTTATCTGGTCAGATTTTTAGATAGTCTATTGAATGATTTTTTCTGTTGAATAAAAATTGTTTAGTACAGATATTCTACACAATTTTGTGTTCAGTCTTTAGTTCGATATACCCAGCCAGTGATGAGACTATTCATGGTAGCAGGGTAAAATGGACGGAAAATGTGCTATGGGTCAGCCTTTCGTCACCAGTTGCCCCAAACAGTGTGAAATACTGTTCTGCATAAAGTCTATTCTTTGAACAGTGATATGCCATAAAATTTTGTATGCAGCTTAGAAATAATGCAACTGATACATTCCAAGTGCTTCAAGAGGCCTTTAAGGAAAACTGCATTTCATGGTTCACGATCCGGGAGGTGGTACAAAATATACAAAGGGGACTGGAAGGAGATCGCTGACAAACCATGTTCTGGACGCCCAACAACAGCTAGAACTGACAAAAACATTAATCGTTTGCAGAAGTTTTGTATTTTGATTGTCGATTGAGCATCCAACAAATTGCTGACACCCTAAACATGTCCTCATTTGTGGTATATGGAGTAATGACCTCCAAATGTGCAAGGTCTACATAACCTTGTGTTCAAAGTGATGGCGGAAGGCAAAAAAAAAAAAAAAAAAAATACTTCAAGTATTATGCTGTCAACGGATTTGATTCAAAATGAGTTGTACTTTCTTAACTCTGTCATAGCTGGAGTTGAATCCTGGATGTTCAATAATAGCCTATAATGTAAAAGGCTAAGCAGTGAGTGGCACATAAAATCATCCCTCCGCCCCAAGAAAATGAGGAAGTATCGCATCAAGATGAAACCGATTGTCTTTTTTGATGCCAGAGGAATTGTCCATTTTGAATTTGTATAGTAGCTAGAAACTGTCAACTCATCCTTTTACGTGGTGCTGGATACCAAGAGGTTGAAATGTTGAGTGGCTCATATGAGGGCTGACATCAAAACCTCTTGAAAGATCCATCATGACATTGGTGCCAGTCACATGGTCCTGATTGTTACCAACTTTTCTGCTTGAAGCAACACCCCAGTGATTTCCCCAGGACCCTTAGCCAGTCCTTACTTGGCTCCATGCATTTTTTGCCTTGTTTATCTGACTAAAGAGATAGCTCAAAAAAAAGGCTTTGGGAGTCTATAGAAAACACCCAAAAGCATTTTTAAACTGTCCTAAGAGACATTTGCATTGAGGAGCTTTAGTGGGCCTTTCAGGTGTGGCAGACACGTCTCCACAAGTGTATTGATGCTGCAAGAGATTATTTTGGAAAATTTGTAGCATTTGTACCTATACAATAAAAGAATCTATTTTTTTCAAACAATCCGTATTACTTATTACACTTTTGCTATTACTTGTGACCAGACGTGTTAACTAAAGGTTGTTAAATTCCGTGGAAGTCGTAAGACGAAAACGTTTCCCCCAAGTGTAAGTTAACAATTTAACAACATTTAGTTAACAAAAAGTCTGGTCGCAAGTAATAGCAAAAGTGTAATAAATGATTAACAACCAGCTCGTCGTGAACAGCAACAAGATTTCGATATTTAATCCGTATTACTTTTATAATGGACTCTGTATATGATACACCAAAGAAGTAATGAAAATTCTTATAATAATTGATACATTGCAAAAATATTTGTTTATTCCCTATTACAATAAACGTTTAACAATTGGTTTTATAACAGTTGGTTTATATAATGCACATTTTAAATTCTAAAATTTATTCCTTATTACTATTATTCTTTTACAATAAAACTTTGCTTCCATTTGTTTTTGATTCATGTTGTCACGAGACTGTTCTTCAGTTATTTTAATTTCTTTGGATTTCATATAATCCTGATGCATACTTTTGGTAATTTTAAAGTGTAAACTTGTCTGATTTGCAAATATTCTTTGGATTACAAATCGAGAAGAGAATTTTGTTCTCTTAACATTTTGTGTGACATTGTTTAAAAATCCAGTTATGTTTATTCTTCTCTTAAATTTTAAGATAGTAAAGAAAGTTTGTACACAGCATATTAAATTTAAAAATAGATATTATTTTTGTTCTATGTTTAATCATTTCAATTTATTTTTAAATTTTAAAAAAATGTTTAGTTTTGAGAGTACTGGAACATGCAAGTCTAAGAGGAGATGTAAAGTTTTCTGATGGATATAAAAGAACAGTGGCTGAGGAGTTAAAAAAACAAGACTTGAAATACTTTTTTCATTTGGTATGTTATCATAGTAAAGTTTATATTTGTTTTATAATATGATAAAATTTTAGAAATAAATAAATATGAAAACAATTTTATCCTAAGCATTAAACAAGTGTATATTATAAAAAGTTTTACATTTAAAGTACTAAAATTATTGGTCTACTTTAGTAATAACCAAAACATTATTGCTTTTTTTCAAGATATACTGTTTTCAATGTTATTGAAAGAAATATATTTCATTAAAAGCTTAATAGGTTAACATGAAAACAAGATATAGACGAAATTTCTATGTTTAATACGTACAACGTATTTTAGTAAGATGAAACCCCAGAATTCAAAACAAACCAATCTTTAAATTTTCTCAACCTCTCAATTCACAAAAGCCTCTACAAAAAACAAAACATTAAAATCTTTAGAAAACCAACAATGATAGACACACTGTATAATATGTCAAATCTTGTACTCCAACATAAACCTCTATCTTTAGATCCTTGCTGCCTGGACAAAAAAAAATATCAATAACCACTAACAAATAAATCTACACCATTAATATAACTAGTAAAGTAGAGTCTCGAGAGTCTAAGTCCCGTTATTTCGAGAAAATGATGAGTCAGGCTTCCAAAAAATATTTGTATCAATACGGTATGCAAAGGAAATGAGTCGGGCTTTCAAGAAATAATTATGTCAATATGGTATACAAAGGAAATGAGCCGGGCTTTCAGGAAATATTTATGTCAATACAGTATACTAAGGAAATGAGTCGGGCTTACAAGAAATGTTTATATCAATATGGTATGCAAAGACAAAATGAGTCTGGCTTCCAAGATATGTTTATACCAGTATGGTATGCTAAAAAATAGAGCTGAGCTTCCAAGAAAAGTTTATATCAATATGGTATGCAAAAGAAATGAGCCGGGCTTTCAAGAAATTTTTATTTCAATACGGCATGTAAAGGAAATGAGTCAGGCTCCCAAGAAATGTTTATATAAAGTTCTCCTATTTTTTCTAATGCACAGGAACGTACTTCCGTGTAAAGAGGTCTCGGTCCCATCGAGACTCTACTGTACATAGAAATAGAGACAGTAACACACTAATAAGTAAATTGTGGCACAAGGTACAAAACAAACAAAAAAAACCTAACATGGAAAAAAGAAATTAATTACACTCATATACATAAACAAGATCTTAAATAAGATCGCCAAAAAGCGGTACAGATAGGCATTGAAAAAAACATCAATCAACATATTACAAACAAAATAGTAACTTCAAGCAACAGGTAGGTACAATCCTGTACAGATTACCAAAATCTAAATTTGTCAAATCAGTTAAAGCAATTTTCAACAAAAATTTTAAAAAACATACACTCTATTGAATCAATTTTTGCTATGCTCACTTACATATACACCATGCACAATCTAAAAATTTTTTATATCAGCAAAAAACCGCACTTGAACACATTAGGGCAGTAAAACATTTACAAACACACCAACATAAAAAAACCTTATTAAATGAACAAACCCAATACAAATCACATGCACACTTTGACCACGTAGCACACCTACATTAATAAAATTGTTGCTTCTTAGCTGGAAGAGTGTTTCCCATTGACCAATCTAGACACTATGAAGTCTCTTAGTACAATTGAAAATGTTGTCTCAGTAAGTTATTCATATATTTTTACATATGTTGTTCATATAAGTTATAAGTTTGACAAGTTGTTATTTTATTATGTTCAAAAGAACCTAAAAAATGTATTATTATACATTTTTACCCATAGTATGTTGTTTTAATAGAGTCATATCTTATCAGTTTTAATGTTTGTTAGGTTTCACCCCAAGCTTTGAGAATGACATTACAAATCAAATATCAAATTATATAGTGTCTGGTAGGACCACCTCATTTAACATATGAGGAACGTAGCGGGTGGCCAAAGTTCTAGATGAACCAAACACATAGATTAATAAGTAATAGAGGTAATTTGACCATTTAACATGGGGAAGGCAAGGATAAGATCAAACACAGTTGTAGTTCTAGTCTAAGTTTCCCTGAAACACTGAGTAATTTTTAATATTCTTATCTACGTTTCTGTTACAAATATTTCTATAAATTTGAGAACTTTTTTTTTGCCTTTCCTAATATTACAATAATTTTCTCTGTTGACACATTTTGGAATAACTCGAACTTCAAAACTTAAATCGTACTTAAGAGTGCGTTTTAAGTTTTGAAAATATAGTAATTCCAAAACGCGTCAACAGAGGAAAATATTGTAATGTTAGGAAAGGCAGAAAAAATTAATCAAATATATAGAGTAATTGTTTATTAGAACATATTTGATAAAGTTTGAGATTGAGTGCACTCATGAACACATGGTGCGAACAAAGAATGGATCCCAGTTCATAAGTTTATCCTTTTTTATTGTTCATCTCACTTTATTTCTTGCTGTAAATCTAGTGTGTAATATAATATAATAATAGCCTGAAACAAAATATTTAAACACTTTATGGGTAACAAAGAAAACACAAAATAAGCAGCCATAAGATTGCCTAATAAGGTTTATATTAAGATGTGGTAAAATCCGAACATTTGAAATTAACACTTAAATTAATCAATGGCGGTTATCCACTTGTTTGCAATTTGAAATGAAGGTATTGCGGTTTTGAGTTACTTTCTGCAATAAATTCATGGAGGATTTATTCTGTAGTGGCAGTTATAATTATACAACTGAATACACTGTAAGAGGGTTGTTAACTGGCTGCCATAATGAGTGGTCATTGGTGAGTAACATGATTTTTTTAAACGACAAAGGAAGAGATATCTGTCAGTCAGCATTGACTGGCGCTCTTAATACCCTGAATGTTTCTTTTATTTTGTCTCAGCTGTGGAAAAATCGACTACTGAAGTGGGAAGTTAGCGAAGATATGGACTGTCATCACTTTCTGGTTTTCATAAGCCTTGACATGAGGAATTTTCAAACCAGGAATAATGCAGTGGTCCTCATTAAATTCATTTTGAGGAAGACGTTTGAAGAGCGAATTCGTAAAGACCAAATATCTAATGAGTTTAGAGTTCATAGAACATTAAATCTGTAAACCGTAGAAAAAAGCATTCCTAAATATTCAGGCAATCCCAAAAGAAATTTATGAATAGCTGGTGCAATGAGGATACTAAGCAGCTCAGAAGGAAACGTATTAAGGCTCGGACAAGATGGAAGTAGACTAAAACCTCGTCAAACAGATCAGTCTATAACAAATGCAATGCAGCCTTGCTTATAGCTGTCTTGGAGACAAAAAGGACATCTTGAAGGAGTTTTGTGAATTCCATGAATGTTAATATATCATCAAGTACATTATGGAAAAAATTCAAAGCAATTAATAACGAATCCTCCAAACTGATTAATACATAAAGTAACCTGATGGAAATCTATTAACAGGATATGTAGATAAACCATAAAGTTTTGGAGCTTATCACTCAAAGAGGTCTGCTTTTAGGTTACCTTGGGTGATGTACCTGAACCGAGAAGAGCAATGTCCAACATCTGGACTGAGCTGTGGTTTCTGCATGACAACCCAAATGTTGTGTTGTTCACCATGAGCGAGTTAAAAAAATAATGTCTCAAAGCTGATACAATCTGCCCCTGGACAAAATGATATCCGTAATATGTTAAAGCACTGCTCTCCAGAAATGCTGATGTGAATAGTGGGTCTTTTTAATGAGATGTGAAAGAGAGATGATCCTCAAAATTGAAAAACGGCATAAATTATTCCTTAAAATCAGAGTTGAGTTTAATCCTTGTATGTATTTCTACTTAATAAAACAGTATCTCTAATGTGCATGCTAATTATAATAGTAAGGTCGTCACACAAATATTTCAAATTATTTTTACCTAACACACATACCCAACTTCCAATTATATATTTATATTGACACCATTGTCCTAAAACTCCCTAATTTTAAGTAATTATGCGTAACAATGAATACTTTTGAATTTGCTTGCTAAAACATTTCAAAACAATTGTTTCATTAACGAAGCTGACTGTTATTTTAAATTAACGCCTACTTTGCTTAAAAGAGATGTCATTAATACGAATTGATAGTGGTAAATATTGAAATGATGGTTAAAACATAAAGGGAGAGTCTAAACTGTAAAAAAAATGAACTATAAACTAGACTAGAAAAAGGAAATTAGCTTTCAATTTTACAAACTTTTTAAAAGAGAGCAAAGGAGGTCTAGTGATAGAGTGATATTGAGTACAAAATGAAAACTGGGGTATGTTACTAATATTATTAAATGAATATACACGTTGATTGTTGTAATCATCTTGAATTCACTGAATAAATCACAAGTAATAATTGAATAACTGAGTGCAAACTACCAATGTACTAGCTGACACGTTTCGAAACAATCGTTTCATTGACAAAGCCGTACTGGAGTACGGGTTGGCTCATCAATGAAACGATTGTTTTGAAATGCACGAGCAATTAAGTTAATAGTTTTCACTATTATAATAATGAATACATTTTTATACAGCAGAAAATTAACTCTAAAATTCTCAAGCCCATTATTAAAGAATTTTTTCAAGTAAGTTCAGTACATTAAGAGGAATATAGGCGAAGTAATAAATTGTTTCACAGTGGTTTTTGTTTAATTAAAAGTTGTCTTAAATTTTAAGTATTGGTAAAGTTTAATCCTTATGTGGAAAGCCAGACCAGGTTAAATCAACAATGATTTAAGTCTTTGATTTTTAAATTATTTATTCTAGTTGAATATTCATAAATTAGATCAATTACAACTTCATATAATTTCCTGTTGTATATCAATAATAGTCATTTTAAAATCCCTGTGTGCTATTGTGTTCAATTATTACTTTTTGTATATCTTTTACTCTATTATTTTTAAAAAATGTATATAAATTTTTTTTTTGTTATAGGAAAATTATATGTTAATACATTAAGGGTGGTGGGCGTGCATGAACGCCCTTGCACTACTGGCGCCCGTTGGCGATAGGCGTTGATGTACACCCCATGTCCACTCTCAATTCATTGGTTCAGTGTGAGGTTAGCTATTGCCGAAAAATATTGTATCACTTATCGGTTATTGTGCCAGTATTTGTGAACATTTCGGTGTGTTTGGTTTTTTGTTCCACTGTTGCTGTCGGATTGGGGACTGTGTTATCATATTAGTGTTACTTGAAATGTGTTATAGTGGTGTTTAATATATTTTGTACAATGAATATGGATAATTAGGTTGAATTATTGAAGATTTCTACTCTGACAACAAAAATGGCTCCGAGGATAGCTCTGACAGCTCCGACAATGACGACGAGGTGTCTCCAACATGGAGGCCGACACTTGGCACCACTGCCATGACAGACATACCTTTCACAGGAGATTCTGGACTTAGAGTGCCAATTCTCGGTAACAACACTCCAACTGATTGGTTTAATTTATTGATAGACGTTATTTTTTTAGAGACAATTGTTTCTGAGGCAAACAGATATGCCTTGGAATTTTTGTATAGTCCACAAAACACTGCCAGGTCACAAATCACAAATTGGAAAGACATGACTTTGGCCGAAATTATAATTGGGGACTATTGCTTCACACTAAAATAAATGATTTCCATCTCAAAGTCATTGAAGGACTTCTACCCTCCAAATAGGCTCCCATTATGCTGACTCCTACTCGAAACAGAGTACACAGACTCTCAAAGAATAACAAAAGAAAAGCAAATGGACGCGCTGAGTTCAAAGAAAACGCCGAGTTTGTGCAAAAGAAGGCAAAAGGAAATTGACCACCTACATTTGTGCTGTGTGCCCGGATCAACCAGGACTGTGGGAACTGCGATGTTTCGACAAGTTTCACGAGAACATGGATGACTAAAACTGAGTATTAAAATGAGGGGGGGTTGTATATAGTATTTATTTTGGTATTTTTTAGAAATGTTTATAAACACTGTGTTAGAACTATTTAGATATTAATTACTTACTGACATTGTGTGTAAACTTATTTTTATTGTTGAAAAACATTGTAAACAGCGACAGGAAGGGTTGTAGTTACTTAAATTTGTTTGTGGTACTTTTTCTATAACTATAACTAATTTTTGTGACTGGAAAAAAGGTTTGTTGGTATCCAGCAACAATTGGGAGAGAAACCCAACAGTTAGACAGTTGACAACCATTACCCGAGATACAAGAACCGGCACCACCTTTACATACAATCGACCAACTGAGATACAAGTACATATATGAACGTACTGGAAATGACGTCACCAAAACCGTTAAAAATGGATAACTAGCCAACTTCAGATGACATATTGGGTCCATCAACAACATTTTCAATTTTCTAATAGTTATAAATCTGCATTAACTAAATTATACTCACATATCTTTGGTAACACTGGGTTCTGTCAATTTGTCTGTCTATAGATCTGCATTTCTATCAAATTCAAGTAATCTTCTTTGCATAAGTAATCTTTTTTTGTAATAGTGAACTTGTTATTCATTGTATATAAACCATCAGTTAATATCATCATACAAAAGGTGTCTCAGAAAAGAGGAAAAATTATTTTGTGAGGTAATTAAACACCTAGCAAAACTGTCATTACATAGTAAAACTGTACTGCTAGCTTTTTGGCCTTCCCCTAGATATTCGCCCAATTCTGAAAGGATTTATTTGAAAAAAGCTTTGGGGGGAACATAAATTGCTACTTAACATACATTCACGTTGCCATTTTCAACATTCTCATGCTCTCCCTGCTCTAGCACTTTTTTATACACACACACACACACACACACACACAAAAATGTTTTTATTTATGCAATTTTAAACAATTAATGATTCTACTAGTAGTTTAGTTTTATTTTAAATATATTATTATATTTTTTGTAGATTAAAGGAGAAAAAGAAGCTGATTTTGAAGCTAGGAGAGCTGATCACATTTCTCATTTTATTTTACGCCTTGCGTATTGCCGTTCAGAAGATTTACGGAGGTGGTTCATTGCTAGAGAAGTTGAATTATTTCGTTTAAGATGGTCATATCTTTCACAAACAAGCCAAGATGAATTTATAAAGCTAAATAATTTAGATTACAAACAAGTATGTATTCAGTTTTTAAAAATACGACTATTTAAATATTGTAAGTAATTATTGTATAAATAATTAAGTGAATACTTTTAACTTACTTGTTGATGGGTTTTGAAACAATTGTTTCATTGACGAAGCCAATCTGCTACTGGAGGCGATCGCTCAAGGTTGCAGGCGTATGATTTATGAGGGTGGATGGGGGTTTGGGTTAAGCAGGTTGTTTATTCATAATAGAATAGGGTGCTAGATTCAAAGTATGTGTGGTTGTTTAAGATATGTTGTTTTTGTGTTGGGATTTTTGAATATTTCAAATTTGTCTGTAGTGGTTAGTTTTTAACTATGGTTTAATATGTGGAGAATATGTAAATTAATATGGATGTTTGTGTATGTATGTTGGTGGTTTTTAATGTGTGTTGCATAGCTGGATTTTGGATTTATGTTTTTTATGTTGTTGGTGTGTTCTTTGAATCTTGTGTTAAATGATCTATTGGTTTGGCCAATGTAGAAGCTGGGGCAGTTGTTACGTTATTTTGTATACACCAGTAAGGGAAACTTAAAACATAAACCTACTAGGGATTGAGCAGAAGGAACAATAGCTACTGTTGAAAGGTAAAGTAAAATTGTTGAGAGATTTCTGACATTGGTAAAGAATCAGACAATTCTAAAATAAATGACAATTTAACAGCGTATTTTTACAGGTATTGTATAAAGAGTGTATTGTCTTAGAAGAAAATTGGTGATAAAGAATCAAGGGCAGATAATGTATTATGTTATGTCTTTTAATGTCTTTTATGTAAAGCTTGAAATGCCTCAAGGTAGAGCACATTGACCAATAACTATAGTTAAAGTGAAAGTATGAAACAGGATTGATGAACCTGAGGGAATTTATTCAGCAGATGTGGCCACTGAGACTTGAATCAACAATTTTTTTCCAAAGAAAGGATCATAGATTTCTACAATTTCTTTCAATGTCCATACTGCCGTGATGACCATGGTGATATATATACTATATCACAAAGTACATCTGCCCTAGTTGTAAAATAGAATTTCATTGAAGTAATGAACTATCTGTTTGACAACTGTATACTTTAAATGTGTAGCATTATATAAAGTAGGGAAGACATCTAGACTGGGGTACTGATAATGAGATAGATGCCAGCTCAAGACAGGATGGAATTCCAAGATTACCAGATTAGGAGCACTTACACAATCTCCACAGAACTACAGCAATGATGAGAGGTGAGTTCAAGGAGTATAAACAAGGTAGAGGGGCATTTAGTTTCAGAACAGTCCAAGAACTGATTGATAGAGTATCATCAAATTTGCATATTGATTTTTCAAATCGTTATATTTTAAAGTTTACATTGAATTTGTTTGAAAACCAACATTTCAGTTTTATTTCTAGCCTATTTTTCAATAAATAATTGTCAAGTTATTTCACAATCTTTTTACGAGGTGAGGCTAGAAAAAAAGCGAACTAGCACAGGTGAAACAATAAAACAAATGCAATAAGGCTGAAAGTCGCCTGGCCTGTCACGTGACTCTTGCTCTGCCTACTGCTCGAGTTTCATTTGCCTTCTGCACTCAGTCTGCCCGTGGCGTCTGTTCTAAGTAGTTGACGTTTTGTCTGTGCGTCGGAAAAATGTTGAGTGTACAGAAAGAACAGCGTGTTAACATCAAATTTCTTTTCAAACTTGGAAAATCTGCAAGTGAAACGTTTGTAATGTTGCAACAAGTGTATGGAGATGATTGTTTATCGCGAACACAAGTGTTTGAGTGGTTTAAACGATTTAAAGATGGCCGCGAAGACACAAGTGATGACGCTCGCACTGGCAGACCATTGTCAGCAAAAACTGATGCAAACATTGAAAAAATCGGTAAACTTGTTCGAGAAGATCGCCGTTTAACAATCAGAGCATTGTCTGAGTTGACAGGAATTGACAAGGAAAGTGTTAGGCAGATTCTTCATGAAAGTTTCAACATGAACAAAGTGTGTGCAAAAATGGTTCCATAGTGTCTCACAATTGAACAGAAGGAACGCCGAAGAATGATTTGTTCTGACATCCTACAAAACATTGAAAGTGATCCCACCTTTTTACAAAATGTTATTACTTGTGATGAATCGTGGTTTTTTACTTACGATCCCAAAACCAAACTTCAATCGATGCATTGGAAATCTCCTGATTCTCCACGACAAAAAAAGCACGAATGTCAAAATCGAAATTCAAGGCAATGATGATTGTTTTTTTTTTATGTCAAAGGGATTGTACACATTGATTGGTTACCAGAGGGACAAACAGTGAAACAGCATTACTACATTAGAGTCCTGACTACCCTACGTGAGTGAGTACGGAGAAAACGGAACGATTTGTGGAAAAAAAAGACATGGATCCTGCACCAAGACAATGCCCCAGCTCACAATGCGTTGTCAGTGAAGACGTTTTTAGTCAATCACAACATTCCCATCTTAGACCATCCACCCTACTCACCTGATTTGGCCCCCTGTGATTTTTTTCTTTTTCCTAAAGTCAAGTCAGCTTTGAAAGGAACTAGATTTGAGAGTGTTGAAGCAGTAAAAGAAAAAGCGACGGAAGTAATGTATGGACTTACCGAAAATGATCTGCAGCATTGCTATGAACAGTGGAAAATTTGTATGGAGCGGTGTATAGACCGAGGAGGAGAGTACATCGAAGGAGATAACATCAAATTGTAAATAATGGAAAATAAAATTTTTTTATAGCATCAGTTCGGTTTTTTTCTAGCCACACCTCGTATAAAGCCTTTATTTAAGTGGTCTTAAAGCAACTACAAATAATATCACATCAGCCCTCAAAAAAAAAAAAAAAAAAAAAAATTGGATTGATAATTTGTGTTGACTTTTGCAAACCAAGGCTCACAGCTTCCCTCACGATGTATCCTTAATTTCATCACTTTATCGTGAAAAAAGTACATCTCACATCCTCCAAGGCTTTTTTAACACCCTATGACTATGTGTTGTGCAATTCAAGAGGCATTGTATGCAGTTTGCATATATTTTTATCACATTCTGCATATATTTTTTTCATTCTCCATTCCTATTCAAAACCCTATATTTTCAAATTGCTGGATCAGAAAATGTGAACTAGAAAAAATTGAAATAGATTTTTTTTTAAACTCGGTAGACCTGCCATATATATAGTTCTCTAAGTCAATCTTAGCAGTAAGCATATCTCGCCAATACATACTCAGTCATTTGGTATCTGCAAATGTAATG
This sequence comes from Prosapia bicincta, assembly GCA_036971475.1. Classification (NCBI taxonomy): domain Eukaryota; kingdom Metazoa; phylum Arthropoda; class Insecta; order Hemiptera; family Cercopidae; genus Prosapia; species Prosapia bicincta. Next base: position 42,056,472 of record JBAIZL010000001.1, read on the forward strand.
CATGCAGTTCTCTCTCCTAACCATAATCTTCCAGAACTAAAACCCACTCCATTTCCATACATTCCAGGAATTGCTCAACAAGAAAATACTGCTAGATTGCTGTTCAATCCTGAAAATTTTTCATCTGCTCATAAAAACAATCACATTTCTGACTTCACTCTTGTTTAAAAAAACAAAGCTTTATGCACCTCATCTAACTTTTGTTTGCTTTATTTCCTGGCCAACTATAAATATAATGCTAGAATTGGCATTGTGACTAAAAATGAACCATACTTTAAAGAATTTTGTACTTTCCGCCTCCAATTCTCTCACTGCCCAAATAGGGAAATCAAAAACAAGATCTTATTGAAAAAGTGTATGTTGGATGACCAGGACCAAATGCCTCCTTTGAGCCTAGAGTAATAAGCTCATTAACTCTGAAAGAATGACAGAAATAAAGTAGCAATGAATTTATGCCCCCCCCCCCAAATATCCCCTTAAAATCTAAATGCCTCCAGAGAAATTTAAATAAAGTTTTGTTTCAGTACAATCTGAATCTTTAAATCATGCACCACCAATTTAGAGTATATTTCTTGAATTTTATAAAAAACCTCTCTAAAGCCAAAAAATAAAAACTTTTTATGCTTTATCTGCAGTTACATAGTTCAAGGCTTACCTTGGTAATAGTCCATTCTATAGTTTTAAAATAAACAGACTTGAACACAAATAAAGGTATATTTTGAAAACACTTTTTTTATTATCAATCAGAGAGAGAAACATGTATCACAGACATGTATAGAAAGTATGTCATAGGAAAGTTATGCAATTAACCTGTTAGCTCACTGTAACGAGCCCTCACTACTTTGTGTGCCGTACAAATATTTTTACAATAACATATTGCCCTGAACTAGTTTGCCATTTTGTGCCAGTTATTACCAGTAGTCAGCCATAGTTTCCCCCTGAACACTTTGGGGTATTAGTAATAGAAAGTAATTTTATTTGACCAACTGGAAACAGTGTAGAAGGGTTGTTGAGCAATAAATGGGACTCAAAATAAAGGGTAAGTTAATGACAATTGACCACTTAAACATACAGTAGTATGTAGTAACGTGATTCAATCAAATGTTTATGGACTAGTGAAATTGTCATATTGATGATTATGGATATATTTTGAGTCATTAATCCAGTGTAAATGATTTAAATTGTTTTTATCTTTTCATCAATGAAATAATGCATATTGTCCTTTAAACAAACTTGTATGCTGAAAAATAAATGGCTGGTGAAACTTGGCTTAAGAAAAAAGATACTTGTAAATGGTGGTAGTAATAAATGGCCAGTGATACATAGGCCAGACAGGGAGGTCCTTCCACACATGTTACTAAGAACATATAAAAGCACTAATGAACAATAACTACCAATCAAACTTAGCCGATCATCTCATTTCCACAAAACATGACTACATAGACATAACATCTAACCTACAAATTCTTCACAAACAACAAAGAAATACCAACGCTACACAACCGAACAATACGATATGTACAGACACTTCAAACTATACCCTACACACATACTCAATACACAATTACATTATAACTCACTCACACTTTTTGACGTTATAACTCCTAATAATCACAAAATACACCCACACCGCCATAATATCCCAACCCACCCTAATACCCTAACCTACGTAAACCTTAAGATCAGTTACAGTCTGAGTTGACAATGGGACACATCTCCCGAAATGGCCGTCCTCAACAAATACAAGTAAATGCTACTATAGGCAAGTTTGCAATATTTACTAGTTTTGTTTAGTGAAAACTAGTAGCTCACGTGAAGATGGAATCAACAAATATAGTAAAAAATTATTATTTATTTTTGGTGGGAGTAACTTATTGTTTATTTAGGCATTGATTTTTTTAGTTTAATTTTAATTTAAGGCAACAGATAAATATTTTATTTAGATTTTCTTACTATACTCAATTGGTTTAGATTTCTGCTAGGCTAGATCATTTATTGTAATGTAATTTTCCATATAACTAAAATTTTGTTTGTAGGTAAAAAAATGGTTTTACTCCTAAATTATAAAGAAAACATAAAATAACAATTTTAAATTACAAAAGTATATTTTACTGTTGTTAGGATGTTTGTAACAAAAAATATAAGTTTCATATGAACATTAGTTAGATATTTATAACTATCTAACTAGAAAAACTAAACTTGATGAATTTAAAGTAAAACTCTTTTTTCTTATAAAATTATGATAATTTTAATGCAGTAGAAATGTAATGTAATAGGGTTTAAATTGTAAGAAAAGATATGGTAAATTTAAAGTTTCATGTTTTAATTAAAATATTGTTTTAAAGTGTTTGAAATCTTATATTGTTTTTTATATGTGTTTTGTTTAATGTTTACAAACAGTGGCGGACTTCTCATTATGCACCTTAGTGCCTATGGGCGCAGCCTCGAGGGGGCGGCAGGCGGCAGCCGTTTTTTTTTTTGTACCGATGAGTTTTAGTGATAATAGTAATAGTACCTAGTTAAATTTGGTGAATGTCATAATGTGAACCTCAGTTAAATCAGTGGCGGATCCAGCAGGGTGAACCCCCCCCCCTGAGAATAGAAAACTTCCTTTTATTTTGTTTTTTAATTTTATCGATGGAACGAAAATAAATTTTTAAATTTATTTTTATAAAAATAGTCTTTAAATAGTATCTTATCTTGGAATTTTTTTTAATAAATTGAAAATATCACCAAAAATGTTTAAAAATTTATACGTAATTAATTTAAATGTAAAATGGGTTATTGAATACCAACATATTTTTCAATCCCAAAGCCCATCATTAATAAAAGTTAATTATTTTTTTATTATGCATTTCTTTGAACAGGCATGAAAACGGATTCGTATGGTGAAAAATTAAAAGCATTATATTACGTTGGGACATTTCCAATAAATTCGCGAACGGCGCTCAAAGGGGCGGCCGGCCGAATTGTGCCTAGGGACGGCACCATGGCAAAGTCCGACACTGTTTACAAATTTTAAATATGTTTGTGCATTTAAATTTAGATTTCTAAAAAAATTGTTAGTTACATAAATATTAACAAAAATTAGAAAATTTACGATATTAATTAATTTAAATAATTAAAACCGTAAACAATGTGTTGAGTGAAAAAAATTAAAAATTTCTGTATTCATTCAAAAAGTAGTTTTTCTGAAGATATTTAATTTTCAAGTCAAATTATAAATTTATGAAATTAAGGATTTCTAGTGTTAGGGAAATATAAACAGGCTAGATTTTGGGAACTTAAAAAATTAGACTTTCCTTAAATAGAAAGATAGAAAAATAGAAATTATTAGGAAATCCACAGTAGTAAGAAAAGTACACTTGTAATAAATGTGTATTGTAAAACATTGATTTATGAATGGATTATGTATTAGTTTTGGAGTATGTTAAGTTGAAATTTTCAGCATTTAAATAATTAAAAATAGCTGGTTTATGTATATTTTTAATGTATAGATTAATGCATATAGAGTGCATTTTTGAATATAGAATCATGTAGATTCATTTAATTTTCAACAAACATTGCCAGCGTTAGAAATTTTATTTTGCAAAAAAACAAAATATCTATAATGAAAGAGTTTGTAAATTACCGGAAATAAAATGTGATTTTCCTAATTACTTGTTGATAGCTTTTTTTTTTTTATATAAAAACAACACGAGCTTCACTTAAGTTACAATTTTATTTATTATTGAGATTGGAAACTTTAAATCAATCATTTTATTTATTAACATAAAATAATGATTTTTTAAAGAAACAAAATTTGATAAGAAAAACAATATTTTTCAGATATCCCAGGAGGAAAGGAAAAAAATTAAAGATTTACCAGAAGCATCATGTTACCGTGTAGTATTCACACAAGTATTAGATTTGGTGCGTTCTAGAAATACATATTTGCAGAGTGGCTTTGCTTATATTAAGAGCAATGAAATTATTTCAGTCTTGGTATCATTATTTCGAAATGCACTCTCCCATGAACTAATTGTAAGTTTCTCAAGACTTCTAAGTTATATTTTTTAATCTAAAATTTAATATAAGGCATTTTTCTTTAATAAGTACAATTCTAAAATGGCACTGCTGTGATTGATGTTCTTGCACATTGGCACCGAGTGTTCGCACTTTATATGGCTAGTCACTGGTGCCATTACAAAATAATTCAATTGTTTTTATTTTTTTGTTTATTAGTTTAATGTGCTTTATACTATCCTACTGATTGTGAAGTATTATGACTAGGTAACGTGAAAATTTTATAAAATGAAAAAAAATTACTATTAATGAGAATGATTAAGTGAATAAGTTGGAATTTCCAACTGCAGAGTAATTGTTAGGGTCAATAGATAATCTGAACTTTGAGCTACACTCATAGCCTAAATACCTAATAGAAACTTATGAAATATAAATTTGATATGTTTAATCAACAAGAATTATTATAAAATTTTTAAAAAAACTCTAAACAGATAATTTAAATTTTTTTTCAGAAAAAAGACCCCGAATATATAGTTTTTACTGACTAAAAAGTAAAAAAATAAATTTCCAATAACAAAAACATTATTTATCCACAGGCTTATTACCCACAACATTTTTAATTTGGCGCCATATTTCATACTTGGACTTATATTTAACATTTTGAAGATGACAAATAAAGGGGTTTTTACATGATGTTGCATCTTGGCATATAGAATGTTTTCAAAATAATTGAAATACATATTGATCCATCTGATAAAAGGTCCAAATATAAGAGAATTAGTTTTATAAGAATGTAATTCGAAAATGAATTATTCCTCTTGGAATAAAAGTTGGAAGAGCTTACTCTAGAACAGGGGTTCCCAAACATTTTGAGTACACGCCCCCTCCTCTTGAGATGAATTCCTCCCACGCCCCTCCCCCTTTACACTATAAATTTATGGCATGGGTATGTGAAAAAGAATCAAATAATATATATGTATGGATTTTTTGGACTAGGAGACTGACAGACTTACCTTGGTAAGAGTCCACTCGGTAGTCTTGAAATAGAAACACATAAAAGCACTTAACCAATGATATATTTCAACCACACAGTGGTCTTTGTCCAATATGACAGAATGAAATAAAATAAATATAAGTTGTAATCGCGATTGTGTAGAGTGCACAGATTAAAGATATATATATATATATATATATATATATATATATATATATACATAGATTTTTTGAACTAGGAGACTGACAGACTTACCTTGGTAAGAGTCCACACTGTAGTCTTGAAATAGAAACACATAAAAGCACTTAAACAATGATATATTTCATCTTTTCTTAAAAAAAGAAATATATCATTGTTTAAGTGCTTTTATGTGTTTCTATTTCAAGACTACAGTGTGGACTCTTACCAAGGTAAGTCTGTCAGTCTCCTAGTCCAAAAAATCTAAATAATCTTTACCAACCAAAACTAACCTAAATATATATGTATATATATATATATATATATATATATATATATATATATATATATATATTGTTTCCATGAGCATATGAGTGATTATAGTTTATATAAGTCTGTCAGGGTAAAAGAGATTGGAGACGTCTGAGGCTATATTAGAAAAAAAAAAAAAATGAATGGATTTATCTGATGTTGAGGTTAGGGGATTCTCTGGACTTGGTATACCACTGGTATGATAGTTCCCACCTTCTCAGTTCTGAGGGATTGCAATCAGAGGGGAGTGATTTAATTATTTTTGTGGTATAGCAGTCATCAAAAGTTGTAATATTGTGACTCGCAGCGTGACTCTACACAATCTGTGATTACAACTTATATTTATTTTATTTCATTCTCTCATCTTTCTTTTTGTGTTTTCTCTTTGATTGACAAAGACCACTGTGTGGTTGAAATATATCATTGGTTAAGTGCTTCTATGTGTTTCTATTTCAAGACTACAGAGTGGACTCTTACCAAGGTAAGTCTGTCAATCTCCTAGTCAAAAAAATCTAAATAATCTTTACCAACCAAAACTAACCTAAAAATATATATACATATATATATATATATATATATATATATATATATATATATATATATATATATATATATATATATATATATTGAAAACAATTTATTTATTTATACATAGGCCTATTTGCACAAGAAACATGATATAGCATTTCAAGTTTTAATTTGCAAGGTAAATTTTAACTGACAAGAGAAAAATCTGTTAGTGAGATGCTTGAGCTTGTATTTATTACACTAGCACGCCTATTTGAGGTTATATTTTAGTAAGGGCACAATCCAAGACATTAGTAACATCAAGTTTGTTCCTATAATATTAAATATATCTATTATATCTTATTACTTTCCAACTGGTCTAGCACCCCCATTGACTTGCCTTCACGCCTCCCAAGGGGGGTGCGCCCCCTAGTTTGGAAACCCATGCTCTAGAACATGCAACATAAAATTGTCCTTGTGAGAAACAACTGTCTCTCAAATCAATTCCAGCTATTTAAGTTTTGTCTAACAGTCAGTGAATTTCGTGTAACTTTAGCTAAACTTAATTTAGTGTTTATGAACATAATAGTTGACTCAACAGACTTTGTTCTATTATACATTTAAATATTCAATTCAATAAAAAATTAAAAGTAAATTTTTTTTTAAAATTTCTAAAATATAATGTTATTTTGTAATTTACAACAATATTCAATGTGTTTTATATCATATTTAACCATGTGCTTATGGTTACTGAAAAACAACTATAGCCACCACCAAATATATATGAAATCATAGTTAATAAATAAATTTAAACCAGTATCTTTAGGTATTAAGAGTAAATAATAACCTAATTCGTATCTTTCTTAAAAGCAAAACAATTTAGTCTAATTCTATATCTACTACATTCAAATAATATATTAACACACTCAAAATAGAATCTATATTTATTAACTTATAAATAAAAGATGTTTTCAATTCAATAACATTTTTAACTTAATATTGTACAGTAAATAAAGTAATATAACTTAAGTGATAAAACAGCTATATTCCAAAATAACCTAAGTAGATATAATAATTGTTGTATGCAATCTTATTTTCATTTAATGTAAATAGCAGCTGTAGGTCATAGCAGGATTACCGCCATCTATTGATTATTATTTGATTCTCTATTAATAATTCTTAATTTCAAAATAAGTGCCTGAATGCTCGGTCAGAAAAGTAGGGAGTTGCATTTTTAATGTTTTTTTGTTATTTTTTTTGAAAAATATCAACATAGGCACCCCAACCGTGTTACAAATATGCCAGAACCTTCCTAGGAGTGTGTTCAATAACTTCTCAAAGTTTCATGCCGATGGGATGAATGCTTTACATTATACAACCAGGTAGATTGTGAACTCTCTGTATTTCTTATGGTATATCTCTACCAAGCTTTTTGTAACTTCTAGCCCTTAAAATTAAAATTTTGCTAAATCCTTTCTTAGTGTGTACCTACATAGTATAACGAAGATTCCCCCTACATTTCATGCCTGTATTAGTTTCGGCTCTACAGAGATCAGCCAGGACTTCAATTTTTATATACATAGATGTTTGTGAGTGTGTATGTGCGTGTCCATTTATATGCATGTGTGTTCAACATAATAAACTACTAGTAAAATTTTTTTTAAAAATAATAAAACATTACTGTCTAACTTTGTGATGGACAGTCTCATATGTCTAGGGTAAGTTCCAAAAGGTAAGATTATCTTTTAATTCCGTAACTAAGTGTTAGGTTCATTCATTCATTGTTTTAGTAACAAAGCAGGCTCATCGCTTGTATCTTTATACAAATTTCTTTCTCCTCTTCTTCATTTTATAATAAGTCATATTGTTGTAAGAATTAAGCCGTAAAACAAGATATAATTGTTAAAGTTTTAATTTGTCTTGTTCTTTTAGGTAGCATCAAAGCGATTGCCACTAATTGAAGAAGATGATCGGATATCATTCATTCTTAAAGATTTACATCATTCATACACTGGTGATGACTATACTGTTGTTGACACTACGGCTAAAATTAATATTCAGACACTAGATGCAGTAAGTAATAAATTTCTTTAATCTCTACTGCTCAAAATAATTTCAAACAGATTCTTATTAGGTAAGGTGCAGTGCGATTGACAAAAGGGCGGAGGCATTACAAATTCCCATGGTTTAAAATCAGCTGGTTTTTAAACGTGTCAGTATTGTCTCTTTAAATATACATTGATCCTCTAAACAATTCAAATTCAAAAGTGAGTTTTTTTGATCTATGGAAGTTTTGGGTTTGTAGTTAAGTCTAATAGAAATGATTTATTATTAATTTATTAACGTAAATATCTTGGTTCTGTTTAGTTATCCAAACAATCATTTCCATTGTGTATGAAGCAGCTCCATACTACATTACGTACCTTACACCATTTAAAGCATGGAGCTCGTATGCAGTACGGCCTCTTTCTTAAAGGAATAGGTGTAACGCTAGAAGATTCATTAACATTTTGGAGGGAAGAATTTACAAAAAAAATGGATCTTGATAAGGTAAGTTGTATGTTAAGTTTGGTTTGTTATTTTCCATACATTACTAATGCACGTCTAAATAAGGAAAATATGTAAATGAATTTTAACCATTGAAATTTCAAAAGTAAAATATAAATAGGTTGATAATTATAATGATTAAATTTGTGTAGTTAATTTTCATAAAATAAAACAATATGTAGGTGAGTTAAAAAAAAAATAACAAGTTCTAAATAAAAAGGTAGAAAAAGTGATATCAAAAAACAGAATGAAACGTCTATATTTTAAAAATTTATTGGTGACTCAATTTTCGTTCATTAGAGTTAAAGTCTTCATAGAGATGCTATCAATATCTTATACCCCATCATTATAAGTGATAATTTATTTCTCACAGTTTAATAATAGTAAAACATGTAATAAAATAAAACATTTCTGTACTGTGATTAATAAAATATATGATTACGGTTTAGTATTATAGTTCCCAAATATACTTACTTCTTACTTCTTATTACGAGCTTCCAAGGTTGGCCTCGATGGCTCGATGTCTCCTATACACACACTCTGCCAATGGCCAGAAACAACTTTCTTTCAAGATTCTGTCCAGGGTACATTCCCGTCCTAGATGTTTTATCAAGGGACTCCTTGTTGCTGCTGTTACAGGACACTTCAAAAGTATGTGCTCTAATGTTTCCTCTTCTTGCTTGCACACTCCACAGATAGAGTCGTTAGTAATATGAAACCTTTTCAAATATGTATTGGTAACAATGTGTCCCATACGAGCTTGTGCCGCAAAAGATGCCACTGAACGTGATAATGACTTGAAGATCTTTGGGTCATTAGGTTGTTTTTGTAATGAATAATATTCGCGCCCAGTATTGCATTCTCTCCATTTCTTTCTCCAACAGATGTGAGATTCTTTATCAACTGCCTCTTTGCAATTAGTTAAGGAGTAACAACTTTCAGGAGATGGAAACAAGTTGCAAGACTCCTTGGCAGATCTGTCAGCTTCCTCATTCCCAGGAACACCACAATGACTGGGGATCCATTGAAATACAATATTTTTCTGTTCTAAGTTTTTTAACAATTTAGTTATTTCAGATGTTCGAAAATGGTAGTCTGTAGTGTGCTGTACTTGAAGGGCCGACCTGGAATCGGTGAGAATGCAGATGTTCTGTGCATCCATAGTATTGCTAAAAACCAAAGCAGCAAATATTGTTTCTGTATTTAAAATTTTTGTATCAAAAGCAATATCTTTCATGTTCTTGTTTTTTTTTAGTTTTTGTGATTTTAGTTAATTATATAATATTTTAATATCTTGTTAAAAAAAGTGTTCTAAAAATGGGTAGTACACATCCAGCTAGATATAATATAAAATTTAGTGCTTTATAAATGAAATTATTTTTGTAGTGAAATACAACTCAATTGATCAGATTAAATAACTTGTACCTTCTGGGTTGCCCGGAACCTCAAACATTTAATCCGCAATGGGTTTAACCCTGCAATGGGGCTAATCTAAGGAGGTATATAAGTGTGTTGGAATTGGGAAAACTAAGAGTTCATGATCCTGGAAGATGTGTTATACCCTTCAAATAGGTATTATTTGTATAAATAAAAATGTCATCAACATTTGTTTGTTCACAAGTCTTCTATCATCTTGTTGGTTCTAACATATTTTATTTATAAGTTAATAAATATATATTTATAAAATAAATCTTACTAAATTATTTTAATGTAATAAATATAGATTCTATTTTGAGTGTGTTAACATATTATTTGAATGTAGTAGATATAGAATTAGACTAAATTGTTTTGTTTTAAGAAAGATATGAATTAGGTTATTATTTACACTTAATACCTAAAAATACTGGTTTAAATTTATTTAGTAACTACTTCATATATAGTAGGTGGTGGCTATAGTTGTTCGCAAGTCTTAAATTTCCTAATGCTTTAAAGTTATAACACAATTTCACATTTGTGACAGGTAAAACATGTTTTTTTCCAAGCAGAACCATCTGTTTATTGTTTTCTTCTCTTGCTGTTACTGAATTTTCCTGGTTCAATACTTTTGCAGCAATTAAAAATTGTCAACAGTGATAAACATGCCCCTTTCTGAAATTATTTGATTACAATGAACGTGGGATTACATACATTAAGGATATTTGTAACACATCACATCCAAATTAAATTCATGCATTATTTGCAATTGTGTTAACTGCCTGCTCTCTTTTTTCTCTAGCGGAGTTATGAGAAATATAATTTGCATATGGCTAAAGATATTTTCTGTCATGAAAAAATTAAAATATGAACATAGATTTTACAGCACTATTCTACAACAAAACAAACATTGATAATGATTGAAGATTTATGCTTGAAAATCGTGATCAAAATTCTTAATCAATTAGAAAGCACCATCAAATTAATTACATTGATTCTGGCAGCAATTTGATCACAAAATGACTTTGTCACTTCTTGTGTCGTTTGGAATGGCTGTGACATTGCTACCAAATGGAGATATTGCTCATTCAACTTAACAATGCTATTGAACATGCAATATACTGAAATGCCTGTATCCTACATTACCTCTTGTTTGGGAAAAGTATCAACCTACCAAAGCAGCAACAATATTGATAACACTCCGCAAAGAAGATGATCCCATTCTTCCCACTACTACGATTCCAACAGATGTTCATTTTAGTTTAATAAATTATAATTCTTGAAATAAATAAAAGACATACACAAAACTCACAAATTAATCATTTATTGACTTATACGAGTTTCAATGACAAAGTCATCATCAGTGAGTGTTGCTACCACAAACTCTAACTTAGTTTTACACCTTAGTTGTAAGTTAGAGTTTGTAGTAGCAAGACTCACTGATGATGATGATGATGATGACTTTGTCATTGAAACGCAAATGAGTCAATAAATGATTAATTTGTGAGTTTTTTGTATGTATTTTATTTAACATAACCTCACAAGTTAAGCTCAAAGAATAGTTACAGTATATAATTCTTGATTTGATTTGCATTTGTAATCACTATTAATGGATCTCAGACCCAATCTTTAGAATTTATCTGTTTCTCAGCTTGAACACAGATTGGTTCACACATGGAGAATTTTATATATTGTTTTAAAGTAAGTAAACTAGATAATCTCTATATCCAAACAAACAATAGAACTACATAAAAATATTGTTTACCTAAAAGCATTGTGAAACTAAACATTATAGAAACGTGCTTTTTTTCATTTCTATTTAATCAGATGGAAGTCATGGACGAGCACAGCTAGTATGTACTTCAAATATAAAAAACCAGGAGTGGACCTGATTGATTACTGAGAATAAATTGACCTTAAATGTGTGTTTGTGATATAAATTACTAATCTTGACAGCAGGTATCTACAGTTTAAAAAAAATCATATTTAAAAAAATGTGTTGTCCACTTATATGGTACATGGGTGTCTAATTGATTGTGGTGATAACAATTGGTCATCAGCATTTTTAAATAGAAAAAAAGTCAAATTTGGGAAAATTCATCATAATAAGTTTTATAAAAACCAAACTCAGCAAAACATTTGGTATTTGGAAAAGTTCTATGCTGAATAAATTTCACAGTCAACATGATAAATGCTATAATTATCTATTTATTATGCATAATGCTACTTGAATTCATGCATTACAAAGCCTTAATATAAGAATTATTTGTAATTACTGGCAGGAAAGATTGCTTACCTTATTTTGAGAAAGATCATAATTGAGGCATCTACATATTTAAGTACATTATTATGCCCTTCCTAAATTTCCATTATTTTCCTCTGTTGGCATGTTTCTCTAAGACTCTATTTCAAAACTTAAGACGAACTTCTGATTTGGACAAACAGTACGGTTTTAGTTTTGAAAATGGAGTCATTCTGAAATGGATCAACAGAGAAAAATAATGTTAAGTTAGGGAAGTCAGAATAATAAACTCAAATACATACAAATATTTGTAAGAGAAATGAAGATGAGTATGTTAAAAATAATTGAGGCAGTTAGAACCAGAGTAGACCATCCCTGAAGTCTAAAGATTTTCCCCAATTTTTAAAACTTATCATTTTGTAAAGGTGTTGATCAAAGCAAAAAAGTTTTGAGCTTTACAATTTATCAGGCATAGTTTTGGTATGGGAACATGATTTTAACATTGGGGATTTTAACATTTGCCCTTTGCATTTTTTCAACTGGAATTGCTCACTCTGGAACTAATATAATTTGACGTTACTTGAAGATGACACAGGTTTAATTAAATTAAATTGAAAATACAAAATAACAAGAGCACAGTGGTACAATATATTACAATGAAAATATTGGAAAGAACTCCAGTACCACAAAAATAACAAATAAAACAATCTTAAGTAACTTGTTTTATTTGTTATTTTTGTGATATTGGGGTTCTTTCCAATATTTTTATTGTAATAAATTGAAAACTTTTTTAAATAAAAATCAATTTATTTTACGTTACTCACGTTTACCGTTTGAGTCATGTCTGTTATAATTGAGATTTAGGTAAAGTTTTCAAAATTTTATAAAATGAATGGAAAACAGGTAGGTTTAACTACTGTTGTTCTATTACCACATTCACCAAGGCGGCGATATTGGAGATCTCATCAAACTGCTGTCTTTTTTTCGTTAATCCACATTTGACAGCAGTGGAATTATTGAAATGCTGTGCAAGTTGCATAGCTTGTCTTTGCATATAATTATCTTGTCTGTTGTTTTCATCTTAATAATTTTATTTCTACCATATACAGGTTTATTGGGGACATCAAAACGGTGTATTAGACATTAAATATTGTTTTATTTATCGTGTCACAATTAAAAAAAAAAAAAATACAAATGATAAAACACTTTATTACAAATAATAAAACTCAATAAAAAGGACAGACAAAAAAAGATAATTTACATAAAAATCTAAAGTACCTACTACTAAAATATACTACATACTAAAATTAACCACTTAACGTTTAACTCGGAATGTTTGCTTCTGTTTGTATGATGTGTTTCACAAAACGATAAACATCACTAATGTAAACGCAGACATAGATAATGCATATGTCACGTCCAAGACTATTTATAGCCGGGATTAGCTGACATTTGTTTACTAAAATCTTCTGTCCAAGCATTTTGTCAATGACTCATATTTGCAGTAGACTGTAAATACACTTCGAGTAGGTTCATTTACTCTAACGGTACATATATCGTTTATTCTTCTGTTAGTTCAGAAAGCTTAGTTTATTTTTATGATCATTGTTTTACTGGATATTTTGCCACGTTAAGTGGTTAAAACTAAAAAAAACCATCAAAATATAAAAGTTAAACCAAATTCAACCTGTTTATAAAATTCCCTGAAGCATTGTTTCAGTTGAAGCATCAAAAAGTTAACTTGGGATGGTCGGATATAAAATCCACTCAGCTACAATGTTCTCCAAACTCTTCTGAAGCACTGATGTAAAAATCAAACCTTTATACAAACACTTATCCACACTAAAGAGGTTTTAATTAGACTGGGAGTGGGCGTGCCGGTGCGCTCGCCGTCTCTCAGAAGGGAAGCAGGAACGCACCATCACGCTCTTAGTACCTCGTGAGGGAATCCAGAGCGTACCGGTACATTCATAGTGGTAGTTTCATGTGAAAAACATGAAATAAATTTAATGAATAGTGATGTCCCAATTTGCTATTAGTGGTATTTAAATTATGCATAATTCATTCAAATGGTTTGGTTTCCAGTTTGAAAAGTCTTACACTTATACAATCAGACATAACTATGGAAAAGAAGGCAAACGTGCTAATTACACACCTCATAGTTGTATAAAAATTATTACTGGGAGTGTTGGACCAGGGGATCAACATGGTTGTCCATTTAAACACAACGATTTGGCTGCATTAAGGATAACACTTCATCAGGGAAATTTCTCCCCATCAGGTAATCTTGTTTTTATAGTCTTGATCAATTTAAGTCATTTACCTTTATTTGCAATTAAAATTATTAGTTTACTGTAGAGTATACAACTTAATTAATAGAGATTATAATTAATAGGACTTGGATAATTTGTAACATAAATAGAAATGCTTATAGATTTAAACCTCGGATATATAATATATTAATAAACCTTGCAAAAACATATATAAAATATAAACATTTTTTCTGTGGTTTAGTTATAATGTATTAAACTTTTAGGAATTCAAGAAATTTGTGACCTAGTATCCAAAGGTCATTATCAGATAGCTTGTGCGAAATATTTTGAACTTATTCATGGAGTTCCTGCAGAGAGAGGAATAAATCATCCGAATCAATACTTTGAAGACAGTCAGCATATTCTGAATAGTAAGATTGGTACTGGCACTGCTAAAACAAAGCAAGGTAATTAAATAATACAAACATATTATACTAATCTTATCCATTAAGAAAAAAAATGAAGGTCTACAAAAATTAACATAACTAACTTCATGTTTTAAAAACATAACCAAAAAATATTTTGCGTAAAAAAAAATTTGTCTTACTGAATAATTTAGGTCGCAGAAACTATAAAGAAGAGAATGTTTGGAAAGGGTTAAACCTTGAGAAAACTGCTTGTAATTTAAGATGCAAAAGCAAAAGAAGGGTCTAAGGTAATAAAGTTCACTGCGCTTAACAAACTAGTTCATAAATAACTTAATCGTTATAACACCATCTTGAACATAGAGAGAAGATTAACAGGCCTTCTGAAGATATGGCCAGTGCTAAAACTCTGAATTTTATTAATTAAGTTAACAAAAAAATGGTACTGGCTATGTGGACTTTACGAGATTTCATTAAAAGTAATAAAGTCAGAAATGAAATGCGTTACTAGAAGTTTATTAATAAGGGGAAATTTAACTGAATAAAGAACAATTGTTTTTGGATCTAAACTATTGAATGTGTGCAATTGTGGTGAAACCAAAAATGAGGTTAGGCCAGTAAAAATCTTATTATTTTGCCAATGAATTGTTTTAGAACAAATATTGATTATGAGATTTGAGACTAAACATTTAAACCGATAAAATTGGTAAAAAATAATTGTGAACAGAAAGAAGTATATAAGTGGTTCTCACGATTCCGTGTTTCTGGGTTGGCTGATAGAGGAATTAAAATTCAGTCTGATAATTAAATATTTGTTCAACATTTGGACAGTTTAAAGTGAACTCTTTAATTCTTAAACCACTAAGTTTCAACTCTGCTATAACATTTCAAAGAGGTTTGTGGTGATGTTCTTAACCCGGCAGGGGTCGCGTCACGGTCTTTTCCACCGGGCCTTCACTATTTTCTTAATAACTCGAACTGCCGATTTTTGCAGGCTTTCACCCCCTCAGTACCTTCAAATAGACTCGTCCGCTGTTGATTGCTGTGTTTGTATTTTCGTTATCACCGACGTGTGTCTTAGTGCAGCAGCCTAGAGAAATGCCAGTGTGGAAACCACCGTGCGCGACCCCTCGCATGGGCTAAAGTGTGACATAATTTTTAATTTCGCTTTTGTGTTATTGATCTTTTAGTGTGTTGTGTGTTATATTTATTGTGTTACTACGTAATATGAATCGAGCAAAGGAAGAAAGACTTGCCAGACTGTTAGATAGCGTGGAAAGTGAAGAAAGGCGTGAGGAAGAAAGGATTGAAAATCCCGGTAGTGTTTGAAGATAACTTTCTTGTGACATGCCTACTGTTTAACCGGATTCAGATGGTGAACAACAAGATCATGTTGAAGTTCAAAAGGCATCAGAGTAGTCAGGAGATGAAGAAGAATTACACATTCCAACGGAATTCATTGGTACAAAAAATCGACCTGTAACCTCAAACATTTTTGGGTTTAGAGGGAATTAAACATTACTGTCCATAATAAAGTAGTTATTCTCATCTCAACCATGCATAATAATGATGAAATTGATTACGTATCTTGAGATAAAAATAAACTCTACATCCAATTTTTTTTTTTTTTTTTTTAACTTGGGAGCGGGTTTGAGTTGCCCGAAGCACTGCTACCTTAAGGTATATTGTACTTACCTCCCTGATCTAGTCAAATAACCCCTCCCCTCTTACCAGGTTTAGGAGTTTCCTGACTAGAGTTTTACCTTCAGCATCCACCAAAGCCGTTCCATCACCAAAGAGGTTGAAGCGCCTCTCAGCAAGTACTCCACATCTGTAAATAATGTGTGTGGCAGTCTCCTGTTCCTGCCCGCACAATCTGCACACTGGTTCATCCTTGTAGATACCCATTTTATGCAAATGTTTCCTTAGTCCACAGTGTCCCGTGAGTAGTCCTGTGGCTATCCTTAATTCCTGCCTAGACAGATAGATGAGACTCTTCTGCAGCCCCAAGGAAGGTCTCCTAAGGGTTAGCTTACTGTGTCTCATCCCTTCGGCCCTGATCCAGTGCTCACAGTGTCTTTCAGCCATCCACCTTCGCACTGTCATCCTGACCATGGATTTGGAAATACCCACCGCAGGTTCCGGTCCAATCAGGGGAGTCGAGGACCCCTCCCTGGCCAGCGCATCTGCGGCTTCATTTCCAAGTATTCCCCTATGCCCTGGCACCCAACCAATCTTGACTTGATTGTGCCTTGCCAGAGCTTGTAGGTTAATTAGGCACTCCCTGACTATGGCCGAGGTGACCACGTGTCCGTTTAGTGCCTTAATTGCTGCCTGACTGTCGGAGAAAATAGCAATCCGGGCCCCATGTGTTTCCCTTCTCGCTATCTCTCCCAGACAGGCATTTATAGCATATACTTCGGCCTGAAAGACAGAGGTATGCCTCCCCAAGGAAAAAACTAGTTCTACCCTTGGGTTTTTACAATACACCCCCGCTCCAGTGCCGAAGTCCATCTTGGAGCCATCTGTGTACCAGATCTGAGCTCCCGATGTTAATGTCCCTGACCATTCCATCACAGTTTGGTGGACCTGGTCAGGTGCAAACATTCGAGTAATGTGGTCGCTGCCCATTTCCAAGACGGGTTCTTTGACCACGCACTCGATAATCATATGTCCCGAGACATCTGGGAGGTTAGCCCAGTTGCTCGAGTTGCGCAATCTCCATGCCTCTAGCCTCGCCTCTCTCCTAAGGACAAGCTCAAGGGGAGGGAGGTTAAGCATTACTTCCATTGCTGCACCTGGTGTAGTTGACATCGCTCCCAGTGTGCACAGACAGGCCAATCTCTGGATAGAGCTCAGTTTAGCTCTTGTCTGTGCCTGGTTGGCCTTTGTCCACCACACCAGAGCTCCATAGGTAATCATAGGTCTTATCACCCTCAGATACATCCAGTGCATCATTGATGGCTTCAGTCCCCATTTCTTACCCACCATTCTTCTCACAGTCATCAGTGCCCTTTTGGCCCTGTTAACTGTCCTCTCAAGATGTGGATTCCAGGTGAGTTTCCTGTCCAGAGTAACTCCCAGGTACTTCACCTCCCCCACAAACTCAAGGTATTCACCAAACAAGCGGGGCATCCTGGTCGTCAGATCTTTTCGCTGTCTGGTGAAGTTAATGAGAGCAGTCTTTTTTGGATTTACCCTAAGGTTCTCCTTTTTACACCACTCTTCAATCAGTCGTAGAGGATTTCTGATTACCTCAAGGACTGTATCAGGGAATCTGCCCAGGAGAAACTATAAAGAAGAGAATGTTTGGAAAGGGTTAAACCTTGAGAAAACTGCTTGTAATTTAAGATGCAAAAGCAAAAGAAGTGTCTAAGGTAATAAAGTTCACTGCGCTTAACAAACTAGTTCATAAATAACTTAATCGTTATAACACCATCTTGAACATAGAGAGAAGATTAACAGGCCTTCTGAAGATATGGCCAGTGCTAAAACTCTGAATTTTATTAATTAAGTTAACAAAAAAATGGTACTGGCTATGTGGACTTTACGAGATTTCATTAAAAGTAATAAAGTCAGAAATGAAGTGCGTTACTAGAAGTTTATTAATAAGGGGAAATTTAACTGAATAAAGAACAATTGTTTTTGGATCTAAACTATTGAATGTGTGCAATTGTGGTGAAACCAAAAATGAGGTTAGGCCAGTAAAAATCTTATTATTTTGCCAATGAATTGTTTTAGAACAAATATTGATTATGAGATTTGAGACTAAACATTTAAACCGATAAAATTGGTAAAAAATAATTGTGAACAGAAAGAAGTATATAAGTGGTTCTCACGATTCCGTGTTTCTGGGTTGGCTGATAGAGGAATTAAAATTCAGTCTGATAATTAAATATTTGTTCAACATTTGGACAGTTTAAAGTGAACTCTTTAATTCTTAAACCACTAAGTTTCAACTCTGCTATAACATTTCAAAGAGGTTTGTGGTGATGTTCTTAACCCGGCAGGGGTCGCGTCACGGTCTTTTCCACCGGGCCTTCACTATTTTCTTAATAACTCGAACTGCCGATTTTTGCAAGCTTTCACCCCCTCAGTACCTTCAAATAGACTCGTCCGCTGTCGAATGCTGTGTTTGTATTTTCGTTATCACCGACGTGTGTCTTAGTGCAGCAGCCTAGAGAAATGCCAGTGTGGAAACCACCGTGCGCGACCCCTCGCATGGGCTAAAGTGTGACATAATTTTTAATTTCGCTTTTGTGTTATTGATCTTTTAGTGTGTTGTGTGTTATATTTATTGTGTTACTACGTAATATGATTCGAGCAAAGGAAGAAAGACTTGCCAGACTGTTAGATAGCGTGGAAAGTGAAGAAAGGCGTGAGGAAGAAAGGATTGAAAATCCCGGTAGTGTTTGAAGATAACTTTCTTGTGACATGCCTACTGTTGAACCGGATCCAGATGGTGAACAACAAGATCATGTTGAAGTTCAAAAGGAATCAGAGTAGTCAGGAGATGAAGAAGAATTACACATTCCAACGGAATTCATTGGTACAAAAAATCGACCTGTAACCTCAAACATTTTTGGGTTTAGAGGGAATTAAACATTACTGTCCATAATAAAGTAGTTATTCTCATCTCAACCATGCATAATAATGATGAAATTGATTACGTATCTTGAGATAAAAATAAACCCTACATCCAAACATTTTACAATTCAACAAAAGGGGGAGTAAACATTGTTGATTAGTACAAGCCTAGATATTCAGCTGCACGATGCAGCAGTCAATAGCCCCTTACAGTGTTTCTTGACATACTTAATACCATTGGAGTGAACTCTTTCATTGTGTACAAACATGCTAAAGGGAACTTGAATATAGTCCAGCGATGCTACCTTAAACAATTGGCTATTGAGCTATCGTGGTTTTATGCTTCAACGCCATGGATGGGACGAACTTCCACGTCATTTGAAAAAAAAACCATTGAAGAGATGCTGGGTTTACAGCTACAGGGGCGAAATATTGCAGAAGATGCACGTGAAGGACGATGCGGTCTATGCAACTGAAGACAAAACAATAAATAAAAAATTCGGTGCATCAACTGTCTTAGATTCATCTGCATGGAACACACTGTACCTTCTTGTCAAGACTGCGCCAACCTAGGGCTTAAATCAGATGAGGAACTGTAAGGAATTTCATTGCTATAACCCTCAGGTGCTTAAACATATTGTATGTAACTTTTTGTTAAAAATCATAAATTTTTACGGTTGCATTTCATCACTATAATTGAAATATTATGATAAATTTACTTAAACATTAGACACATTTTGTTTCAAAACTGGTTCTTTTACATTATAGCTATCGTAAACATCCAGTACATTTTCTTATTCAGAAATTAGTTTTCTTTCAGAATATATTATTATACATAAGTCTTTGTAAAAGAGTCCGTATGTTATGACAATTTATCTAGAGTCATGTATCTTTCAAACAATAAATTTGTTAAATCCTAAAATATCATTTAAAATTATTTATTACATTAATGCCACAACTAAAACCAATAGAACTTAAGTAAATACATTATATTTAATTATATCACTTGTATTGTTAGAAAAAAAATATTGTTCAGTATTTTTTTTTTTATTAATAAAATGACCTGGTCAAATCCATCGTGTGCGACACCTCATGTTTTATTTTTCACGCGACCTCTGCCGGGTTAATGCTGATTTCAGATCTAAAGAAAGTTTTAGAAATGAGTTCAGTGATTTAATCAAACATATGAAAATTATCAGTTGTACCATATTTACAATATTGATAAAACTGGATTGTTTTTGAGGTTACTACACAATCATCCTAAGCTTAGAAATTGGTAGCAAAATAAGCAAAGAACTTGTGCCAGCTTTATTTATGCAAATGCATATGACATTGTGCTAAAATCAGTAATTGTTTGTGAAAACAAAACTAATTAAAAACATAATGAACACTTTTCAGTACATTACATTTTAAGAAATGTATAGTTTACCACAAAAATAACAACTGATTGGTTTCACATGAAGTCTTTAGTTCTCCTGGATAATGCTTCAACCAGCTCTGCCATTAAAACAAAAAGATTAAATTTGTTTATGTTACATCTGTATTTAAACACATGGACCAACGTGTCATCTATACTGTCAATAGAATTTATATAAAATATCCTCATTACGGAGCAGTTAAGGAGTCATATGCAGAAATGTAGTAGACACACGGTCAGCAGATGCTAGAAAATTTTAAATTGTCGAACATACGATTAATGATATATAACTTTGATGATGCTGCAATAGGAATTAAATCTATAACTTTAGCAAACTAATAAATAAAAAAACCAGTGCCAGAAGTAAAAAATTGTGAAAGAAGATTTCTAATTTGTTATATACTAATATCTGCGCTTGATGTGCTAAACCCAAATGTCAATGGCCTGTTCGCACGAGTTCTGATTTTTAAAACAGCCTCAAAATGCCTTCAACATCAATTTGAAAACTTTATAACTAAAAATAATAGGAATGTGATAAAAATCGCCACATATCAATCAAAAACGTTCTGTCTCATTAAGTTTTCACAAATTTACAAAATTTAAAGTTCGGATAGTCATAAACAAACGTTAAAGTGATGTATTAAGATTCACCGAACATAATGGACTACAAAATTTAAGAGTAAAAGTAGTAACATTTTTTTTTTAGTATTGTTATAGAATTTTACATTACAGTAACTGCAGCGAATATGTTAACTGATTTTATTTGCAGTAAATGAAACTTACAAATGATTTAGATAAATTTATTTCTTTTTATTAACCTTTTACAATTTTCTCTTTATTTTATTAGCATTTCAACCACTTTAAATGAACATTTTTCTTTATTATAGACCTTCATTAAAACACATAGAACTATTAGTCTGAGTTAATCCATTACAATGAGGCTGTTCTGTTATTTCAAATTTTAATTTATTATTTTTAAAGTCTGTAGAGGAACAAGTAAAATTACCTTGGACTTCAGGTAAATTAGGCATAACGGTTTTGTATATACAGAAAATATTATGACAAATTTGATTTAATTTATATTTTATACAAACCATTCTTAGTTATAATTGCGTTTTATTATGTCCTTTGAATAGGTAATGTTTAAATAGAAAGTTAATTTAAATTTTGAAAAAAAATTATAAATTGCAGTTGTTGATATTATTAACAGATATATATATACTTATTAGTGCAACCTTTTAAAGTATCTTTGTTCTATGTTTTCTGTTGCATTAAAAATTTGACTTCAGTATTAAATTTGAAATAACTAGCAAAATACAAATTTGCTACATTTTCCTTTACATAAATAAAATTCAAAGCAATTAATTGTGTAGTAGAAAACAGAAAATTTATGAACAAAAAATTTGTCAATTTACCCATTGCGTTCTGCGGACAAAATATGCTAGTCATGATACATTAGTGGTAGATATGACACAGAGATTCTCACCTTGTCATGATTGTAATCATTGTTTGTTTGCTCAAGAAAGTTTATTTGTTGATATGTCGTCTACAAGTTTAGACCTACGTAAGGGATATTTAACACCTCTCAAAACTTGCAACACATATAAGAAGGATAAATATCGAAAGCCCATAGTTTGTAGTTTTACCAGATGTTCTAGAGATGATAGTCATCATCAGGTTTTTTGTACACTGGAATTTCATGCTCAGTATAGTTCCAGCAATTCTAAGTTGTTACTTAGTGTTGGTAGCTAATGTTTGTGTGTGATTTTAAAAAAATGAATACTTCTTAATTGAACTTAATTTGTTGTAGTTTCCAATAAATTTCACTTTTTCAGTTTCTGGAATTCAACAGCCAAATTCAAGAGAAAATCAAGCACCAAACGAAACAGATATTTGGGGAGATACAAGTGTTTTTGAATCTCTAGATGTATAAAGGTACAAGTTATTTTATAACAGTAAATTAAACAAAAGTTTTCATTATTGTATAGTTTAAAATATATAAATTTTATAATTTGACAAACCTGTGGTTTTATTTGAGACACTTTTATATTGGATTACTGCATAAAGCTCTAAGAAAATGTCCACTTAAAATGAGAATAAGGAAGAATGATGTTGAAAATCCTTGAACTAGATTTGTTCCCTATTTGATTAAGCGGTTAACCAAAGACACAAAACGATCAAATATTAAGACTAGATGTTTTAATTTTTTTTATGGACAAGGTTGATACTTCATTTAATCTGACCCTTAGAAATATATTATTTTATTAGTCTGTGAAATATATGCATAAAACTTTTGTCGTGAATTTATATATAAACATGACTGTACAAATGACTGTAAACATGACTGTAATGGCCCTTAATTAGCAATTACTGATAGCAAATAAATCAGGATTAGACCAAATACTATTTGAGACAAAAATATCAGAGAATAAATTTCTCTTCTTCAAATAATTGTAGAAAGAGATGACCTTTGAGCTTGTAAATAAAGGTACTATCTATTTAATAGTAAAACTAAGACACAATAAATGATTTGAAATTTTTCATCTCACAGTTGATGTGTTGTTTTATTTTTGGCAAAGTTAACTTAAGTTTTGAGTTAAGAAATTCATTCAAAAATAAAACTCACTACGCAGTAAATCCATATACAGACCAATGCTCCACTATAAGATTTCAATGAACTGGAGGATTTGGAAGTTCTTTTTTTAAGTCAATGTCTCTAAGGACAACACCCTCCTCTTGTGTCAAAATTGGTTGCTAGACATCACCGTACACCATATTGCAGTCTTTAAACACCAAAGTGAAATTAGTGTGTGTTGCCAGTTATGGCAACTTGAACTTCTGACAAGAGTAAATATATTAGACAAACCAGATGGAAATTAGGGTATAGATGTAAATATTAATTCTTTAAATAATATACCATCTCCATTTTTTAAAATTAAGTAATATAAAAAAAATTTAATGCTTTAGGTTAAAAACAAACTATTAATAGTTTATTTGCAATTTATTTCTCTAAGTACATAACAAGTTGATCAATATGAACTGTACAACAACAGTATACAACAATTTCATCCTTATGGTATTATAATATTTCTCTAAATATATAATTATAAATTAAAGAGGATGAATGTTTAAATTTTGTTATCTACACAATATCTTTGGATGAATATTTAATGTACTGTACATTACATTAAATTTACAATATAAACAAGGTTAACATATATGAAGATGTATGAAATTAATGGAAAATGTGCTCCCAAAATTTGATAGCATTTACAAAAACTAATAACAGGATTAGTAACTTTTTTCATAAAACAAAATATCTATAAGCACATTAAAACAAATATACTACATTGTTTTACACCAAAACAATTAACACCTAAACAATATATATGTATATGACCTGATATTAAAACTTTTGACCTTAGATGATTCAACACAGCCAACAATAAACCCAATACTATACACAAGATATTAATTATTGTTTGTTTTGTAACTTTATTAGTTATAACCTTTTTAATGATGACAAGGTCATCTGAACTGTAGATATAAAGGTTTAAATATATATAACTTTGGGTTTATCTTTAACTGAATCAATTTGTAGTATTGTCATTGTGATCATTTTACTTACATTTTTCACAGTGTACAAGATAATTGGTACTGTTATGTTAAAATATAAAGTGTTTATGTTGACCATAAACCAACCTTAGTTTTTTTCATTTCAACTTAATTTTAAAATAAATGACAAAATTGTTATTTACAATTATTTACAATCCTCAGAAAATTATTACGCATAAAATTGAAATGTTAATTATTTTTAATGAACATAATTTTTAAAATTACAAAATCCATTATCATGCACAAAATAATTTTTAACATTGGTTAAGAGCATCTTAAAAAACTATATATAATAGTTTTTTGAGTAACAGTGATGTTTGGGACTATAAATAAATGACACTTTTCCATAAGTATTCTATAATTCATTTGTGTACATCTCCAAAACCATTTGAATTAATTTAAATGATTCAATTCCATTTTCACTTTAGCTACTAGTTTTTAACTAACAATACTTAAACATAAGTTAATATGTTACACAAACTTGCCTATAGTAGTAGTTCCTTTGTTATTATTGATGATGGCTATTTTAGGAGATGTGTGTCTTTGTCAACTCAGACCATTACTCTCCTGGTCTGTGTTATGGCGGGACACATCTCCCGAAACAACAGTCCTCAATAATCAAAAATATAAGAGCTACTATGAGCAAGTACAACAAATACAGTTTGGTAAAACACTTGGACATAAGTAAATATGTAGGTTTACAATTCAACAAAATTTTGCTAAAAGTTTAATAAGAGTACATATAGTTTTAAAATTATACAGAAAACATAATTTTTAACACATATTAGTATTAAAACTTTTATTTATGTATTGGGAGATAAATTATTGAAAATACACTCCGGAAAAAACTACATTGTTATTAAATTGACTCAAAATATTTGTAGAGTGATTTAAATAATTTTACATACAGTAGAATCCAATTCAATCAGACCAATTGAGACCAACAACCTCCCCAGTCAGGCATTTGGATACACGATCCAAAGTGTCTTTGAAAAACAGGTTCAATCAAAAACATCCTAGATAATTCATCAGGTATCAGGAATTAAAAAAAAATTAAGACATTGCAGTAACTTGTTCATTTTATTAAATAACAGGCAAGTTATTCTGAGGACCTGTTGATGCAAGGGCAGTTAAGAGGAGTTCTACTTTATTAACGTATAAGCTCTATAAAGCTTAATGATTTTTCCAATATAAATGTATTATTTCAATCTTATCGCTTTAAATTAATTCTGAGTCTGATATTATTGAGTTATATAACCTAAAAGTATCTTTATGCTTCATAATAACTGCCAATTGCTGAAATTTTTTAGCAGAGTAATTTCATACTAATTTAGTACATTAATAAATGTTGTGAAAAATAAACTGACTAGTTGGGTTTTAATAGTTATATGTTAATTAGTATGTGTGCTTACTCTGTTTTGTATTGTCCATGGTGACAAATTACCTATATGTGGTATGAACTTTGTTGTGTTGGATTAAATTGTTTTATTTTTTTAAATATATTAGGAATGGTTTTTGTGCTGTAAGTACTTTATAATTTTCTGTTGTATTGGGTTTTACTTTTATTAAAATTTATATGTTAGTGTTTTGTAGGATTTATGTGCAGTTTTGTGGTGAGGTTTGAGTTGTATGTCTTTGATTTGTTCATTGTATCAAGTAGCAAAGTGTCTGCCTGTTTATCTTGTAAATATTTTTTGAATGCTGAAATTTGAGTTTGTAGAATGACATTAGTATTTTAATCTATATTATTGGATTGGTGTTTAATCTGTGTGTTCTGTTGGATCTAGGAATTTGATTGGATTTTGATCTTGTTCAATATTATTGAATACTTTGCCTATTTATTTGTGGAATGTTTGATCTGTTTTTAAATTTCTTTTGTTTAGTACTAAAATATTATCTACATATTTGCCTGTATAATAATTTTGTGTGAGTTATGCATGAATATTTAAAAATAATGGATTAACAATGAATTTGGGTGTAAAAAATACATCATATTTTTTAACTTAAGTAACTCTGACAGGTTATTAGTTCTAGTGTTATAATTTCTTTATGGTTATTGTTGGTGTATAGATTTATTTCTTTGTTGCCTTTTAGTATGGTTGTTAACGGTATTTTCCAATTACTTTTAATAGATATTTTGGGAATTAAAATGGTGTGACTTTTAGTGTATCAAATTAGCATACATTGGCTGAGAAATTTCAATTAATGGAATTCTAGTCAAACTCATAAGAAAAAATCTGAAAATGAACAACAAAATAATACTTTTATATCCATATATAAAATTATACCCATACATGAAAAATCCATATTTACGTACGTAACAGCTACACTTTCAGAAAAGTAATTTTAATAATGTGAACCATGATATTCCTAAATCTTCCTGTATATGAGGGCTCTATCTAATGATTGCTATTGTTTTAATCCCAGAGAACTTTTAAGGAAAACTCTTATTTCTTCCTTATTTGTGAAACTATTGGGTAGAGAATAGATATGAGTACCCAGACTAGTTGCTTCAAAAATATTTGAAATGATATAGTATGAATATTTTACATTAATATCTCTCACATGCACCACATAACAGTAACATTTTTCAAATTTAAATTTCTTAGGAACAAAATTGTTTTGTAATAATCACATTTTTTAACTGAAGTTAAATTAAACAAGCTTTATTTCTATACTTTTACTCTCCTAGTTCTAAATCACAATCACAATTAATTACATTCAATATTAAAGTGTAGTAAAAGAGAGATTGGCATTTATATATAAGTTATTATATGTTAATTATAAACAATTATTCCACCATTAAGTGTAATTAATTTTTACGCTGAGTAGAGGCACCTTTCGGTTACTTGACCATTGTCGAATCACTAATTCAGTGCTCATCACAAGGTAAAAATTAATTGCACTTAGTGGTGGAATAACTGTTTACAATTAACAACATATAATAACTTTATACAGTCAGTACAACGGAATAAAATGGACAGCGTTAAATATACACATATATATTTTTACAATCTTAAATTCATTCTGAAACTCATAGTTTGTCAAATTTGATATTCAAGTGAGTTTTAGAAATTTTGAACTAGGGACTAAGCAATAATTACAGAAACAGTAATTTTAACTATTTGTAATACATAATTAGCAAAGATGTTTTTTTTCAAAGAAAGAATTTGAATATTGCTAGAATTTTAAATATTGACATTCAGATTTAAATAATATGCAAGTATTCAGATAATATTTTATAATAGAATTTTACAGTTTTAATAGTTTTCTTTAGGTAATAAAAAAATTTAAAAAAAAAAAACGAAGTAACAAGGCATTCCTTTGCACATTTAAACTTAAATGATGATTTTAAAATTTGGCTGTTAGGAAAAACTATTATATGAAAATTTGGCTGTAAGGAAAAACTATTAAAATGAACTAATTCTGTAATATTTCAGGCAATTATGTTGAAAACAGTTTTGCCATCAACCCATTCCCCGCCATGATCCCCAATTGGGGATTTGGTGTTCAAACAGAGATAGGTATTCAGTACTTGCTTGTTAATGCTTAACACCTGTATTGAGTCATACTGAGGTTATGTTCATGCATAACAGTGGTAGGAATGGCGTAATTTTGTGGCTTTTGTATTAAGTTACACATCTTGATAAACCTAAGGACCTTATATATATATGGTTATGTGTTTTCTTTATACATTTTCCAGTATATTAAAATTTTTTTATATCATTCCACTTTAATATATTACAGTGGTTAACTTTTCCATAACCCAGTAACATGGTCGGTTTCCTTATTTATACCAACATTTACAAATTATGGACATTTTATTAGTGATACCCATTTGGGGATCATGGCATATCCAGTGTATTTTACCTAGGGCCATACTACGTTTTTTATTTCGATTGCAGGCACGGCTGAACCAGGGAGTTCTTGAGTCCGAACCAACTAGTATAACTTAAGAATGATGAAGAATTTTTGGATTCTCTTGATAATGACAGTGAAATACATATTGTTCTATTGCCACCGGGTAATATTGATTATCTTTCTGACCTAGAGGAGATTGATGAAAATATTTTAGATGATACTATACCTCGTTTTCTACAAACATGTGGCTTACTACTACGCTCACCATGTCTTAAAGCAATTTATACATGGGTAACCTATCAGAGTTTCCTTCAAACAGAGGTTATTATGTTGTGGAGAAAAGGGCTACTCTTTTCTTGCCAAACTCTGTGAGGGGAAAAGTAGATACCAAATGCTAAAACTATCTCTGTAGGCTCATCCATTATTATGTACGTTTCTGGACCTAATACTCCCCAAAAATCATATTTGACTTGATAAAAAGCCTGACGCAAAGTAGTATTTGTGCTCCCAGGACAATACGAGACAATAAAATGAAGTCCCATCAAGTCAAGAAATGAAAAAAAGAGGAACACGGTGCAAGTGACTATAGTTTTGATGAAAAAAACAAGCTCTTTGCCATTACTTGGTAAGATAACAACAATGTAAACATTTTATCTAACCACAGTAAGCTGTGACTAGCTGGTCAAAACATGATAACAAGATAAAAGTATTTCAGGCAAAGTTTATTTCTACCTATAATAAGTCCATGGGTGGAGTTGATAAAATTGACTGATTTGTAAACAGGTACAGGATAAAAATTGAAGCTAAAATATGGTACTTTCCTATATTCACCGATATTATTCGCATGACGGTAGCCAATACTCACATTCTTTTTTGCAGATCAGGGCAAAAGATGTCAATGGCAGACTTCAGGAGAAAAATTGCTAGAACTTATGCCTTTTAAGTAAGTGTTAATGTCTTCCCCTAAACTAACTCCAAAATCAGGGATAAGGAAAGATTTGATTGTTTTGAGCTAATGAAGTTTTTGATTTGGTCCTACCTTTTTTTCTCAATATATGAAATGTAACAATTTCAAACAAAAATGATCACTATGAATATTTGCCAACAGAGATGAAAATGTTGGATTTGTACAAAGAAGGGATAGATAGAGATGTTTTCCCAGAATATTAAGAGAAAAAAGTTGAAGAAAGATACACATAGTAAGTGTGATGAACTTCAAACAAAAATTAAGACTTCTACGAGCTCTAATGAACAAGCAACCCTCCCATCTAATGAAAAGCAAACACTTGATGGCCATCACAGAGAAGCTGAATTAGCTGGTATGTAAATAAATAGTGATTTTGCAGAGGAAGAACAAGAAAATGTTTAATCTTTGTCCTATGATCTGAAATTTACCTGTGCGACCAATTCCAACTAATATTGTGCACTACAAATGCCAAATATGCTTGTACAAGCCTAATCTGGAAAAAAATAAAGCCTTTTTCTACATTGTTGAACAATGGAGAACATTGTTGGCAAAGGTGGGGAGGAAGGAGGATCATGCCTGAGAAAAAATGTTTTAAACCATGTTGCCTAAATTTAGGGAGATTCATGTAGTGGGCAAAACCGCAATATAAAGATTGTTTTGCTCCTATAAACTCAATTCAAGAAAGCAATACATTGGATAAGATTAGATTCAAACAGCTCATTCCTATTCATTGTTTTTATGCCTAATAAGTCCCAATTTGGAGATGTAGAATCAGTATTGGATTTTGAGCAACAAATCTATTGTTCATAAGATTACATAAACATTTTTGTCGAACAAAAAATAAGTGCAGAAAGAAAGATCTGCAAGCTAACAAAATAAACTTGCTGAAAATGAGAGAGATTCTGCTGGGCAGGAGCAAGCCCACATCATAGCTAATGAAAAAAACAAGTCATGGAGAAAGTGAATATTTTGAAATAGGTATTACAAAATGAAAGAGAAAGGACAACTTTCAGCAGATGTTTTTCATTATTTAAGTATGACCCCTCTGTGCCCGAATTGGAGGAAAGTTTATATTGAAAAGAAGAACGACAGAGTTAATAATCTGGTACTGAAGGATTTGGATAATTTCTACAAAGGTTTCAGGTCTGAAAAAGGTTTAATAGATGGCGTAGATTGACTCTACTTACTTTGAATTGTTTTATATTGTATAGTAATTTGTACTCAATTGTCACTGCCTATTTTCACAATAAAATGATTATACCTATAATAGAAACTGTGTGGTTCTTTTTAAAGAAGTTCATTTTATATTTATTGAACCGGAACCAAGCACCATTTCGGATGATAATTAAATGCATTTTACGACATTTGTCTAAATTTTATGTTTACAGGACAACAAAAATAAAGTGTTAGTATTCAATGAATTTGTAGTCATGCAGCTGGAAAAGGTATTTCCCAGTGAAAAGAAAACTTTAGATGTCATTTTCTTCATGTTCACCATTTGGTGGTTGGTTCCTTTAAATAATAGCCATCCGATTAGAGTTAACTACAGGTTTAGCATATACCTACCAAATAGATGAATGAAAAAAAAAATAGGTACAAACAAGAATGTTAATGTATTTCAATGTCTTTTCAATAATTCATTTTTTAACAGACTGACTGCCATGAGGTAACTGGTTCCCAAATCTGTACTACTTTATAAAGACCTGTGATCAGCAATGTAGACATAACTTTAGATTATAACATAATCCTGTCAGGCACATACACATCGTATTTTATTACATGAGGTATTTGGCAAGGCTTCTGTGTGTTCCTGCACATGACGTTCAGAAAAAAATCTTTACTTTTTTTTTATTACAAGACTATATATATTGGGAAACTAGAGTTTCAGAAGAAATAGTACAAGGAAATAGCTTTTATTTACACCTGATTGTAGAACTACAACACATTTTAAAATAACTTTACATTTGAATTGTTCCAAACAAAAAAATATATTCACTTAAAAAAACAATTTGAAAATTAAAAACTCAAAAACTTCCAATCTCTAATTTATAAGATAATTTAAAATCGTATAAAATTCGTAAAAACAATGTTCACATTATATTTACATTTTACTTATTCGTGAAAAAATATTTGCAAACATAAAAACATAAGTTGCATAAGTGGTCAACAAATTGACTTTATAAATTGAAAAACTAATAGCTTTTTATTGTGGTAAGGTCATGTGAAATCACGCTACTGAATCACCAGTGTCCAGGAAAATTATAAAATATGCTAGTTTAAATGAATAAACTGGAAGACAAAATATCTTTATTACTTGTCATTATTTAAACAAAAAGTACAAACAAAAATGTGTTTGAATATTTTTGGAAAATTGGTTGGTAGGCAATGTGTTAATGCAGATAATAATATGTGTGGAAAATTTATCTGTCTATGAACAGTTCTGACCGATCAATATTCAGTTGTTTTGATGAACGAAGATGCAAAATGTAGAGGTTTTCTATAATACAAACAAAAAGAAATGAATGTTATCTAAAAATACAGGACAATTACGAGCGTTCTGTTCCTACAAAACAAAATAAAAACTGAAAATAGAATAAATAAAAATTCCATTATTATGATAAAACTACATCTTAGATTTTGGAGTGCTGCCCACTGTGAGTTTTGGTAGTCTTAGGATTTAGATCCCAGTATATTGTAACCTTCTGTTGATATATTACTATTGTAAATACTTTTATCCACCACTAAGTGCAATAGTTTTACCTTGTTGTGATGAGGCACCTTTCGGTCACTTGACCATTGTCGAATCACTGAATATATATATGGTGGATATATATATATATATATATATATATATATATTACTTATTTTTTTATTTTGAAAAAAATGTGTTAGACTGGCATTGTGTTTTGTACATACTTGTCAGAGCATGATTTTGGTTTTATTGTTTAACATACAGGACCTATTATATAGATTTTAATTTCTTTGCTATTTCATTTGTATAAATTAACACAATTTCTTCATTTTTGTCGTATGTACACTTGAACTAGGGTGAAACATCTCTGCTGAAAAATATCACTAATGATAATAACAACAAAAAATCATTATTTTTAAAAAAATTAACTGGAGTAAAAGTTTTAAAACAAAATTGTAATTATAGTTCATTTGAACACAAATTTTCATAACATAATGAAAATTATGGAATGTATAGTCATAATTCGATGAAACAGATTAGCAAAAACCAAACTGGTGTATGTTAATTTAAAAAAAAAAACAGAAATACTGAAAACATATAAATATTAATATACATATAAAAACTGAATTTAGTAAATTTCAGTATAGCAAAATACAAACTGCAAAAATAAAATTTTTTATAGCACAGTTAATAGATTATTCTCATTTTATACATATATAATATACAGCAACTTTACATTATCAAGAATAAAATAATGTAAAATAAAAATAATACCGACTGATCACAGCCTCAAATATTTCTTTACTCTTGTCCAAAACCTTCTGTTTCTTCTATTGCATAGTTGAGCTTTTCTACCATCTGATCATAACTCTTGTATGGAGGAAGATCTAATCTATTGAAACATGTGTGGGATCTAGGGAGCCATGTTTCTTTTCCTACTTTTTCTATACAAAATCTTTGAGGGCCGTTGCTTCCTATAACAAATACAAAATAATATAATACTTAATATTATATATTTTAAAATGATTAGAAATATTTTATTCTGAATAACTATCTTAATTGATGTGTATTGAAAACAAAATTACCAGTCTAAAACAAACCTATCAAAATTTATTATCACGTAGAAACAAATTATTTTGTTTTCAGATGTTACACATAATAATGGCTGATTATATACTTGTTTAGTGAGAGCGAGATGGAAAGAGAGAGTGTGTGTAGGTCATAAATAGCACATTGGAAAGTTCATTTTTAGGTTTGAGAAGGTTCTTGAAAGCATTTATAATCTGGATTTAAAAATTGGTACTTACGTATTATGCGGAGACCACTATTGTAGAGGGATTTTTCTTACCGGGCTCCAAAAATGACTACATAAAACATGTTCTAAGGCCGTATCATAACAATTTTTTTTTACACAAAAGGTTATTTTTTATCAAATTAAAGTTGGGTAAAAAATTCTGTGCAGAGTATTACGTATACTTAAATTTACCTGTAAACTGTCCAGTCAGGATAGATTTGGTTGTAATTTTATATATTACTATACACCTATATTAAAATATAACTATAAAGTCTTCAGTTAGGATCGATTTAGTTGTAATTTTATACATTACTATACACCTATATTAAAATATACCTATAAAGTGACCAGTCAGGATAGATTTGGTTGTAATTTTATACAATATTACCTAATTAGACGTCTACTTCTGTGGAGTAGTATTTTTGCCAGGTGACGTCATGTGATCTCTATTCCAGCCTTACATGTGTACATTTGTTTAGTTAAATGTATAAAATTACAACCAAATCCATCCTAACTGAATACTTCATAGGTATATTTCAATATAGATATATAAAATTACCCTTTTGTGGCAATAACAAATATAATTATCAATATAGCTTCAAGACATGTTTTTGATTCATTTTATACTCATTGCATTGTGGGTGGGCAATGTGCATTTTTACCAAATTTAAATAATATGTACATTAGAGGCCTCCGTATAATACATAAGTAATGAAAAATCTTTTCATTGCTGAGAATCAACCATAACATCAATAACTTCAATGAAATTTGCAAAAATATGATTGGTAGAATTTCAAACAAAGTAGAGTCGAACCTCTGTATAACGAAGTCGATTATCCAGAGAAAAAATTCGTTGTAGAGAGGTATTTGTTATTGAGAGGTTGTGTTGTAAAGAATGCTCCCATCTTATGCAAATCGCACTACCTGCGGTAATAAAAGGGATACAGTATAAAATCGCAAGCGTAGTTAGTGTAATAGGCCAATGTTAATATAGGATAATGTTTTATAAAGTCTCAATTTATTTGAAATTCAAGTTGTTGAAAATTTTGCTCGTCATCCACGCCTTTTTATTAAACGCGTAATCAACTTCTACGGACTTGACAGATCGGAAACATCGCGGAGATTTGCTTTTAACAATCACAAGCAATTTGAGTTTTTCTGTCCTTAACATGTTAGCTGCCACTAATACAGTGATCCTTTCTTTGCTGCCTTTTCCTCCAAAACAAGGGTCGGTTTTAAAAGTTAGTGTCTTGCTGGGCAAACATTTAAAAAACAGACCCGTTCATCAGCATTGAAAATGTCTTTCGGTTCATAATCATTTAAAACTTTTTCCAAGATATTTCCTTTCCAAAATTCACAAGTGGGGATACTAACTCTAGCACTTTCTCCCGAAATGACTTTTTGAACAATGTTATGCCGGTTTTTTGAATTTTTCTATCCAACTGTTACTTGCGTTAAGCCACTGTGTCCTAATGATACTGCAAATTCCAAAGCCTTTTCTTTAATAAGATTTCCTGACAATGGAAGATTTTTCTTGGCATTACCGTAACCCATTTAATCATCGCGTTATCGATATTGTCGAATGTACAAAGTTTCATTTTCTTTCTTTGCAAATCATAAGAAACACTTTGTTTTAGAATTTGATCCCGTTTTTTTAGAATAGTGGATAGCAAACTCTGAGGTATATTGAATTTTTTGCAACATCCAACTTTTTTACACCTTCATCAACCTCTCGTAAAACACTCACTTTTTCTGCTACACTTAAACACTTTCTTTTTGACATTTTTTCACAGCACGACAAACTCATGGCACGAATAAAAATAAGTAACTGAGCTAGCAACACGTGTTCCACAAAGCCATAGAGATCGATAATGTAAGCGGAGACATAGATAATACATATGTCACGTCCGAGACTATTTATAGCCAAGATTAGCTGACATTTGTTTACTACAATC
Organism: Prosapia bicincta; assembly: GCA_036971475.1. Taxonomy (NCBI): domain Eukaryota; kingdom Metazoa; phylum Arthropoda; class Insecta; order Hemiptera; family Cercopidae; genus Prosapia; species Prosapia bicincta. The sequence continues at coordinate 42,091,734 of JBAIZL010000001.1, forward strand.
TTATGTTGATCATTAGGTTTTCGGGCGTCCAAGCATTTTGTCAATGACTCATATTTACAATAGTATGTTCCAATAGGACAGTTATCATTTATTCTTGCTTTAGTTCAGAAAGCTTGGTTAATTTTTATGAACTGCCTATACAACACTATATTTCTTCGGTTGAAATAGAAAAAAAACTTCGTTATTGAGAGGTTCGAAATTCGTTACATAGAGGTAAATAAGCAGTATAACTTCTAAAATGTCATGGGACAAGATAAAAATTCGTTATATAGAGGATTCCGTTATCTGGAGGTTCATTATAAAGAGGTTCGACTGTATTTGCTGACTAGTAGAAGAAGAAATTGAAGATGTATTATGTAAAGAAGTAAGAGTTTTGGTGGTGTTTTTTCTTACTTAACAATAATTTTTTTAGTATCAAAGATAGAGGGAATATAACAGCAGTTTTTAAATATAAAGTTGCTTGATGTAATCATCTTGAGTGCACTGATATAACTAATTTTAAAAAATACTTAACCAAGTGAATATGTAATTGCTTACTTGCTGACGCGTTTCAAAACATTCGTTCCTTTTACAAAGCTAACCCTTTACTCAGCAGAGTACTGAGTATAGGGTTAGCTACGTAAAAGGAACAAATGTTTTGAAACGCGTCAGCAAGTAAGCAATTACTTATTCACTTAAATAAGTATTTTTTAAAATTAGTTTTAAATGCTACGTAGAGGTTTTAATTTATAGAAATTAAATGAAATATTTGCTTCATTCAATATACAGTTAATAATATTAAAACGATTAAGCGAGTTTGGGGTCCATGCAAAAGCCATTGGTTTTAAAAGTGGTCTATCTATTGAAAAGTGAACATTGAGCCATTCCTAATGGAGGTTTTACAAGATCCACTGGAACCACAAATCTGATACATGCTCAAACTGAGCAGCTCAGCATCACCATAAGTAACAATAAATATTATAATAAAATAGCAATCATTCAGTATTTGAAATTTATTGAAACTCCAATTTTACACAATTTTTAATTTGTATATAGCAGGTGTTTTTCTTATTAAAAAATTGTTATATAGACAGTAAAGTCCAGGTAATCAAATCACTTTGGTAGAGGCCATTTGCTGATTAAATGACAGGTTCTATTAACTCTAAAACTGTGTACCGAGATATATTATGTACAATCTTTAAATACATTAGAGATAAAGACCTAATACATCTATTTATTTTGCAGTGATACTACTGAGGTTATGACAAATTAAAATATACCAATTGATTCTATGAATCATCTACTATGCATAAAAAATTATAATTTCATGTACATAAGATTTATTCGACAGTTTCTGATACAGGTTAATCCTAAGGTCATGATAAGCAATTGAAGGCTACTCAGATGTGTCACTTCTCCTACTCATAATATGTTTACAAAAGTTGTGTATTCTGCTTTGAACCCAGGATATGTAACCCTTTGATTATCATTCACGTACCAATACGTGAGATCGCGCAACAGCCAGCAGGAGCATTACGATATATGTACGTTCTACCATTTCTCTCAGATTAGCATTGCCTTATGTTTTGTTTTCTTGTGCTGTATTTTAGGTTAAATATTTTCAACTATCTGGACAATAAATACTACACCGAGTATGTAGTCACCATTCTTTTGTGTTCAAAGTCTATGGGTTTACTCACATATTTACAGATCGTTTTGAAGTTTGTATGGTATTTTACAACGAATAGTTGATTGAATAATGAAGAAGTTTTTTTGTGTTCAAAGTCTATGGTTTTCTCACGTGTTTACAGATTGTTTTGAAGTTTGTGCATTATTTTACAATGAATAGATACTTTATACCAAAAAAATTAACATATAATTTTTAGCAAATAAATTGTCAGTAAACGTAAGGTTTAGTTAACATAAGAAAATAAGTGGATAAAAAAAAATATTAACAAATATTACTATAATTTAAAATGTTAGAAAAAATGAATAAAACAACTAGAAAAAAGAAAAAGTGTAAAAATCTTTCAAAAATATGTTGTTCCCAGGGGGCCATATCAGGGCAGGCACATGTTGCTAATCAAAGCATTAAAATAGAGAATTATTACACAAAAATTAAAATTTTGTACTGTAGTTTTGAACATTTTAAATGTCTCACAACTGGAATCCAAGAAAAGCAATTTTAATTTTTTTTTATAAAGGTATAGACATAACTAACACAACTGGTTTACTGATACTTATAAGAGGTATTGATAATAACTTTTGTGTTACTGAAGAAATAGCTTACTTGTGTTTATTAAAGGAAACGACAAAAGTATCAGATATTTTCAAGAATTTCAACAAACTATCATATCTTTAAAAGTACCTTTGACCAATATTGTAACATTCTACTAATGGAGCACCAAATATGACAGGGAGGAAATCTGGTGTTGTAGGAATATTTAAGGAATCATTTCCTGAGAATGAGTGTGTGTTTCTTCATTGTGTCATTCATTAAGAAACTCAGTGTAAATCTTGCAGTTTTTTGTGTTGTACATCTTGAAGTTTTCTGTATAGATTACACTTTTTTATATAAACTTGGCAAAAAAAACCACTATAAACTGATTTATTCAGCAGATGCGTTTTGCGCTAGGTCAGCACATTATTAAATGCTGTGAATTACTAACAAGACTGTTGCTCAGGTGTGTTGTGTTAGTGTGTATTAACTTGGCAAAAAAAAACACTACTTACTGATTTCTTCAGCAGGCACATTTCGGGCTAGGTCAGTGCATTATTCAATGGTGTGAATTAATGACAAAACTGTTGCTCAGGTGTGTTGTATTGGTGTGCATTGAATAATGGGCTGACCTAGCGTGAAACACGTCTGCTGAATAAATCAGTAAGTAGTGGTTTTTTTGCTAAGTTTATACAAAAAAAAGTGTAATCTGTGTAAACCTGCTGTAGACATTACATGTGCTTGTTGTTGTTTTTAAGCTTGTTAGTAGTGTTCACAAGCACACAATCATAGACAATTTTAAGAATTTCTTGACTCATTGCAGGACTGGTTTTTGAACGAGTCTGGAATTTAAAATACGTAATAATTTCTTTCATGGAAGAAAAAGAAATGGACGAGTTTTAACGTGTGAAAGACATTGTATAGCTTTCGGACTTTGCATTTTTTACAGATCTTCTCAGTTACATCGATAACTTGAACATTAAATATCAGGGAAGAAACCAATTAATCCATGATATTTGGGGTAATATCAAGAGTTTCAAAACGCAATCTAATATATTTTCCAAACAACTAGTCTAGAAAGACTTTATTCATTTTCCAAGACTAAAAACTATTGCAGTTATGGAAGACAAACTTAAGAGCTATGAGAAAAGTGAGAAAGGTCTTCATCAAAATTTTAAAGTTATCAAACAGAACCTGGACATATTTACCAAACTATTTAATCCATTGAGGACCAAGCAAAATTTCAAGTGTGCCTCAAAACTGACACATGGCTTCTGAGCAGTTTGTACAAAAACGGGACAGTTTGGTATTAGTAGATCATTACAAAACAACCATGTGTATTTGTAGACACTTAGAAGAAAAATCATAACCTTACCTTTATAAGAGATAATCAGCTCATCCCACTTTTTACCAGATTATGAACAACTTTTAGAAGCTCTGTCAGTTTTATTTGTCATGTATGCCTTTATACCTTTCTAGTGAATAATCAATTTTGGTAACTTTTTTCTAAATTTATTAACATTGAAGCATAAAGGCTCTGTGTGATATATAAAAATCAAAAATTCCGTTTACCATTTATACAAATTTTTTTTGTTCATTTTTTTCAGCCTGCCTTGATAATTTTCTTTTGTTTTATCTGGTCCTCCCCTTAAAAAGTTTGCCCATCACTGAATTAACAGGATTAAACTCTCTCTCTGTATCTATGCAATTCAGACTTACCCATAAGTTCAGCAAATCCTCCAACAGGTACTCTACATGTTCCAGTTACAAATTGTAACAATCTTGCTCTTTTCTCACTATCTGTTTGTCTTACAAACTGTAAAAACAAAATAATTTAAAGTATATATGAAAAAATAATACCTAATTATTATTGAGTTACAATTTCAAAATTGAAAGTAAAAATAGTTTGCAGATTTTCAAATAACGCCAAAAGGAGATCTATTTTGATTTATATGCTTTTTTTAAAATTCAAATTACCTATTATAATATTATATTTTAAAATTTTTACTGAATGTTAAAAATTTTTTAAAGATATATATAACAAACTAATCCGAAATGTAGCTTGAACTTTTGTTTACATGCCCTCCCAAAATAAATCTGTACTCTCTTACATTTGATAACATAGTTCTCTTTTTACCTTACTGAACTTTCTTTAGATATTGGGGATTTTATCCCCTCTTATGGTATCTCAGCCAATCAGAGTTCATATTTTAAATTTTTGAACAAGTATAACATTCTGCAAACTGTTTTTGTTGTTTGAATTTGTCAGTTATTAAAAAGTTACATCCTACTTTAAAAAATTTCTTCTCATTACCAGATGGTAACTTTCTAACATTATCATTTACTGAAATACTTCATTTCTGAATATAATATGCACTCTTATGTCACTAGCATGTCTCAAACTACTAACTTTTTAACATTAAGCTGATTAATATTTTTATGCTCTGTTCGTCAGCTATTGCTTTACAATTTTTAACTTTATATATATGTATAACAGGCAAATTATGGCTCATTCAAAAATCAACCTTTTTTATTATTTTTTTTTTTGGACAAAATTTTAATTTTATTCCTAAACAATAAGATATAAAACTAATTTACCTGCCAAAACCAAACAACTTGTTTACTGTTTCGTGTATAATGTCTATAAATAGCATTACGTTGCCAATCATCTACATCTATTTCTTGCATACCACACAACATTAACTCCAATTCTCTTTCATCAAAGTATTTAAGCCACTCTAGTGGTACCACTTCATTAAAACCTTCTAGGAAAGCTTGTGTTTGATCTTTAATACCTCTAGTCATTCTCCATTCTGTCATTAACCTAAACAAATCAAATATTTGTTTTATAAAAGTAATCAAATAGAAAGAAATATTTATTGTTAGTTATAGTAAAAACAAAAAATCAATATTTGTAAATATTTTATAAGTAAGTATAAACTGAAAATAAAAATAAGTCGTTATGAGAAGCAAATTACGACAAAAGTATAATATAAAAATCTAAATTTTAATTTACTGAAACTAGTTGTAAAAACACATTAAGTTACACTAATTTTGAGTCATTTATCTCAAATAGTCTAATTTTACAATAGGTTTGACTGAGGACGACTGCTCATTATAGGTTTGCAATGTTTTCTTGTATTTCGAAGAAACAGTCACTAGCATTAATGGCAGAGATTGGTTATAGAGTAGAGATAACCACAATTATAATTTAATTAAGCTTAAGTATGCATAAAGAGTTACAGAATGTATGCATGTATGTATATCCAGTAGAGCTTGGATAGTTCCAACATATTTAATTCAAAATTTTGGGTCGGTCTCTTGAAGTTTATATGCTATCAATCAAAAATTATGAATAACTCTAGAAGTTATTAGTTTTTTATTGGATATGGGCTCGAATTCCAAGAATACTAGTGATCCAAGGATTCTCTCAGTTCAGATCGAGATCATGGGATTTGGTCTGTAAGCGGTATTGTGAGAACCAGTTATCGATCGTCGCTCTGATAAGATATCACTTTGTTGCTATTGGTAAGAGTTTATTTTCTGATTTATCACGCACAAGACTAGATGTCTGTGCTTTATAAGGGATATTTATAAACTCTCGATACTTGCAGCATAAATAAAGACAGACATTTATGACCCAATGACCTGCTGTAGGATGTCCAAACATAATAGATCGCTTCTGGAGTCTTTTTGTCAACCAAGAGCCAGAAGCTCAGTATAGGTTTTACTTTGTGTGGGTCAGTAGTACAATTATTTTTATAATGAATGTATTCTTGTTTACATACGAAATGAATCATAATAGTGAAACACCCGTATAAAAAAATATATTTATTGCTTTAAAAATGAGAATATTTTTTGTAGTTAGATACAACTAAGCTGACAAGAGAAATTACTTTGTACCCACTAGTGCCCACAGCATGCATTTAGTTAGACCCGCGATAGGTTAACTGCTAATAATTATAAGTTTCCACTATGGTTAAGTTTATTCTAATTATTGTGTTCTACTTAGATTAGTGATCAGTGACAAAGATATCTGAAAGTAGACCAAAAAATGCTGGACTATTTTGAATGAAGGGTTATTCTCCACTTCTCATAATTCAAACCTTTGGTTAATTTGAATGTTTTCGTTGGTTCCTTCAGCTTCGAATTATGCTGATTCTTTCGGAGATTTCTGTTTACATGGTCTCGTCAAATACCCAAAACTTAATTTTTCAAATAAATTGATAAGACTTTTTTGAACAGTCGCCTAAATATAATTATTACCCGTTCGTAGATCTGCTTCCAGTTTATAAGTAAGAAATCAATAATTGCTAATTAGCTGTCGCATCTTTTTTTTTATTACATAGCAATATTCTGTTTCATAATTTCTTACCAAAATATTTTCAAGCATTTCAATATGTGGGAAGAGAAGATATAGGTTTCAGTCGTTAGTTCTAATTCCTTTTCAGGTCATTTACTTTTGTTGGAAAACTGTTAGGCTCAATGCAACTATAAAAATAAAGCAGTTTATAAACAGAAAGAGCAGTAAGTTGGAGTATTAGCTCTGTCTGTAAAATTAGTTAGAACTAGAATTACTTGAAATAATACAAAAGATGGGGGAATAGTAAGAGTAATAGAAGATTATCCTCTTCTTCTTAGCTAAAAGAATGATTGCAGGGCTAAACTGCCTGGATATGCATCAACTGTTTGTTTCCTCAGATAGATGAAACTAACCAACAACTCTGTTTTGTGCAAGGTAGAACTTCCCCTCACTATCATCTATCTGTAATCAAAGTCAGATCAAACACCGAATCCCCTAAATACCCTTTTGGATGTCTTTTTTTGGGCGTACATATGGAACATAGATTAAGTCGAGAAAGTTCATGATCTGTATGTATTAGGTATATCTGTAGCAGCATAACTCTGCTGACATCATGGCAGTAATCATAAAAATGATTTGATTGGCAGGAATTTAATACAGGTTAAATATCTGCTGAGCATGAAATGGATCTCCTACTAAGATACCAAAACAACTCTTTTCCCCCTATGTTATAATAGAAAATCTTCAAATTAATTTTAATAGCTTTTCAGTTATTTAAAAGATGGAGTTTGTTTTGTTTTGATGACCCAGTGTATGTACGTTAGGTTGGTTAGCGTGGAAAAATTGTGAATTATACAGACAAAACAAAACGAAAATAAACTATCAAAAGAGGTTGACATCTTCTGTTTGCGCATAGGCTCTAAAGTTTGATCAAATATGAAAAAACTTCATTTTTACAAGTAAAAAAAAAAGTTTCAATTGGATGCTTTCATAATGTAATAGTTTCTAATTGTTTAAAATAGAGCCTAAAAACATGGTTTAAATTTGGTTTAGATAAGTTGATATCTTTCAGTCGTGCATAGGTCCTACAATTTTGACAAGATATTGAAAATTTCATATTTTTCGAGTTCTTTTTTATATCTTCAAGATACTTTTTTTTAATGTAATTGTTACAATATTTTTATTTTTCAACATTAGAACTTTGTTTTATTATGGTGTGAATGAATAAAAACCTTCTGGTCGTGGAATGACCCCAATGCTGTAAAAAACTACTTAAGGAAAGACAGGTCTATGATATGATGGGTGATAATATTACCAAGAGGTTTGGTCCTTTTCAACTTGGTCTACATTTAAAAAGCTTAAATATTTAAGTTACACTATAGTTTTTAACAATAAGCCTCCTTTTATGAAAAAGGAAAACAGTTCTGAATAAATAGTTTATGTTAGTTAAGCCTGTCCATTAGAAATGTTCTCTATTTTGTAGCCAAAGGTACCTTAAAGACTGATTTGCAAGGCACGAATGATTTGGACAGCATAGTGGTTCTTATAAATCCATCTCAAGATTCACCTCCACAAACTTTTCCTGAGGCTTCTGTGACGAGTTTTACACTGCGTTCAACAGACTACATATGAACTGGGAATTGCTTGAAAGTAATATCCTGTCATGGATTGAGTCACTGTCGATGTGCGATTTGATCTTGTCATTGATTTCTGCCAACAATGGGGGAGAATATAATTCACACTTGATTCAGTTAATCATTTCTGAGTATTCTTGCTGATTGAAGTTGATTTTTGGTGAAGTGAATGCTCTTATATGTTTCTTGTCATCTTGAATCATGGCTAATAGTAAGTTTTCTTGGTAAGCGAAAAAACCAGTAAACAGGTTTCTGTCTGTAAAGTGTTTACTTATTTTTATAGTAAACTATCAAGTAGGTATTGCAGATCTTTGATAAGCATGTTTCTGTCTATCTGTGGGATCTGACAATCAATTCTCTTTAAGTTAACCTCAGGCAGTTTTTGGCAGCAAACTAACTTTTTACCAACTGACACTTTAGAAGAACAAGGCCCCATTGTCTTGCCATGTAAATGTTTAAACATGTGGCAGAAAAGCACTCTTTGAAATGAAGGAGCCAAATTGCCCATTGTACACGTTTCCTTAAATAAACTTCAATTTAACAAACCAGACCAGTTTTCCAGCCTGTATTGACAGCAATACCATCACATCTGATGACAATTAGATTTTTAAGAGAAATATCACGTTCAGACAGGTAAGAAATTACAAACTTGACAATATCTTCAGAGCTTCCAGAATTTGGGGTAAAGTGGCCAACTTAGTGAGCATGGTTCTTGAATCAGCGAGTAATGGTCTTTCTTAATAATTCTACAAAACCTTTTTGAATGAGCTCATTCTACCATCAACGAGTTGTCCTTTTTTCTATCTAAATAGAGACCTAACATTGGAACTGCGTCTGATTTACTACATAATTCAGCCTTAACATTCAATTTTTCCTTATTATTCTGTTAATATCCATACAAATTAAATTGGTGGAACTTGAATCAGTAACAATGTCCAATTTGTGCAAAACACTTGATGGGATGGCCACAGTGCCTTCATAAGAATTTCTATAACAGTTGCTTACTATTGGAGTAGATTTTAACTGTATATTTTTTTCTACCTCACGATCAATTCATGTGAAAAAATACTATGGATATCACATTTAAATACTAATTATTTATTAAATACCAAAAATGCGTAAAAATGTGAAATTTTCAATATTTTGGTAAATTTTAGGGCTTATTGGCAACCGGAAGATATCAACTGAACTAAACCAAATTAAAACACAATGTTTTAGGCTCTATTTGAAGACGTTACAAAGTATTACATTAGAAAAACATCTAAATACAAGTTTTTAAAAAAATATAACAAAAATAAAGTTTTTTTCAAATTTTATCAAACTTTAGGGTCCATGCACATACGGAAGATATCAACAGATTTTGATAATTTTGTTTGTTTGTTTTTTCTATATAATTCACAACTTTTCTGTGTTATAACAACTTTGAATTAGACAAAATTAATTTTTCAGCCCACCCTAATGTAGTTATACATATTTATAATTTTAGAAAATTTCAATGATCAGATAAATTCTTCTAGGTTTTTTTAAAGTGCCTCTCCCAAAAACAGGAAACTGATAAAGTGACATTTCTTGATAAAAGACTATACAATCATAAAATACTGCCAAAAGTTGTGTAAGCATATGCGCAGTAGACGGCTTTGGTAGAGATATGATGAGAAATAGTGGTACGTAGATAATGCAGTGGACATGGGGATTTGACAGCAGACTGGCTGAAGTGCTTAACACAGCAAACAGATCTGTTATCGTTTTAGTACATATGACAGTGATTAGTGTATCAACCAAAACAGTATTTTTCAATATTAAGGAGGCCTTAACCAAAGACAACAAGTCTGTTTGGCAAACAAATGACGCTCAGAAGTCAAACTAAATCCATTACTATGAATTTATTTTAAAACATATCTCTGAAAATCCTAACATGCCATGCTCAGTAATTCAAGATCGTGTGGCAAACATTTCTGGAATATCGGTTCATTCATTAAGGAGATTCATCACATACTCCTAACATTGAATAGTATATTGAAAGTTTTAAAGCTTAGATATCCGGAATAGAAATTTAATTTCACGCAAATCTTTGTGCAAAATTTCAAAACCCATAGGATTTAAATAGAAAAAGGCTGAAAATAAACAAAGGATCGCGGTATATGCTTTAAAACATGACATATGCTTTAAAAGAGTAGGCTATTTAAATAAAATTCGACAGTATAGGGCGGAAAATAGGGCAATGAGTTGCATTATATATTTGATGCATACTATGAATTCTTTTGGAATTACTTTGGGGGAAAATACTTCTTATGCTATATATAGGGAACTTTACAAATGACATTTTTAAGGTGAAAGCAATGGTTAAGCGAATTAGGTACGGTATTTTGGAAAAATGTTGATATCACATATTACATATTGAAAATGAAAATTACAAGTCATACAGAGCTATGAACATGTAGTTGGAAAGTGCAACAATTTTTTTGTAAAAAAGATATAACCATTATTAAAAACTATCTGTAATATTTAGATCTAGTTCCAATAGCTATGTCAGAGGCCCGTGGAGGAAAAAGCGTAACCCTACCATAGGTGAGGCACAGTGTTAATCATATTATTATTTTATCCTAATGTAATATGTTAAAATATTAAATTAATGCCTTGAGATTAAAACATTAAAAATATATAGCTATACAGATTTCATTTATTAAAATCTCTTTTCAAAGGAGTAGTTTTTGGTGAAACAGATAATTAGAAAATTCTCTATAAAAAAAGGTCTGCTGTATGGTGAGGGAATAATTTTATCATAGAACGCTTAATAATTTCTAAAAAATTTCAACATTTGTTTATCATGTTTACTTTCAAAACAGAAACAAAATAATTTTTGAAAATACTGTTATGCTTGGCCATTTCTAATGGTTAAATATTAAAACTATATGTCAAAATTTTGCAATAAACAATACAAAACAATTTTGAAAATACAACTCATTATTTCAGTACGTGATTCATTACAATATTTTTCTTTGTTGACGTGTTTCGGAACAATTCCATTCTCAAAGCTTTATTGAGTACTAATAAAGGTTTGAAGACGGAATTATTCTGAATCAGGTCAACATTCTTTACATAAATATTCTAAAGTGAAAATGATTATATTAAGAATTTTAATATATACCATTCTAAAATTTTGCAATTTAACTTATATAAAATTAAAATGAGAATCCAGGGGTAAATTTATGGCTATACAAACCTCATATATTCCTCCTTATTCTCTTCAACAACCCGGACCTTATCTCCATTTTCCTGAAGCTCATGATGAATAACCTGACCTAAGATTTCAAAATCCACACTGAAAAATAATTCCAGTCCACATTCATCAATATTGTTGTCCCTAATCCAAACCAACGAGTTGTAAAATTCAGGGTCAATAGATTCTATATCTTTCATAGTCAGCTTTTTATTTAACATACGTTTGTAGAAAGGCATCGTGAATCCAGAATAAATAAATCTTCCATGATAAAGTGCCTAAAATAGAAAATTTAACAGTAACAAACACTATGTTAAAAAGAGACATTATTTATCAATTTAAGATTTCTACATAGAAATGAAATAGAATGCAAAACACCAATACTATGATAAATAAAGTGTAAAGAAATAAATAAACTTAAATATAAATATATAAATACATAATAAACTTAAAGATATAGAGTGCAAGGAGACAATACAACTATAGAAGAAACAGACACTATACAATTTTGTCCCCTAAAAAATAGGAACTCCTAAATATATAATCAATATCATGATTTTCAAATTAAAATTAAAATCACTTTTAATCAATGTTTTTCAATTACAATTACAAAAGAATATTTTCTGACAACACTTTAACCCATGCCGATTACTATTGTAACATACATGTCATCGATAGTGAGTTATTGAACTACATCGTTTCTTTCTTTTTTTCAATATTTAGCTTACTTGACTCTTGTTAATGTGTTATCATCTCTGATTCAGATAAGTAGGAGTACATTTCTCATGATTATCCAAATGTTTTTGCCTCTCCAAACTGTCACCATAAACACAGATATTTATATCTGTCCTAATGCGCTTCCATAATGACAGGACAATTAAAGTATGATTTTTATATTTTCCCTAATGGGTTCTTATAGCGAACTTATAAGCTGGCAATTTGAATCAACTCCTTACTATAGTCTTTACTGCTTTATTGATAAGTAGACTATTGGTTATGTGTCAATTAATTTAGCAGGAGCTTAGAATATAAAGTAAACTTCACTGCACCCATATTAAAATATAATATTTAGTTTTTTATAAATGGGAATATTTTCATGGCAAAATATAACTCAATTGACACAAAAAAAATATCGTACTCGCTTATTGTCATGGGGGGTAGTGGGTTAAGCTCAATCAGAACTAATCTTAAGTTACTGTATTTCATTTTTATAAAGATATTCTAAATTGTGAAATTTTTGTTATTTTATGACTTGAAAAAGTAAGTAACCTTTTTGTTTTCGTTGTTCAAATAATGAATTATGATAAAAAAATGTTTCACAGTTGTGTATTTAAAAATACTATTAGGTACTTCATCTTGTAACTGTTGTCTAAATCTAATTGTTTTAAATTAATGAAGAACCTCATTGTCAGTAGGTTTCTATCCCCAAACTTATCACCAGAACCTCTATTGTTGCCTTCTAGACGTTCAATAGGATTTAAAAAAAACTTTCCTCTATGTCAGTGTGTAAACTGTTTTTGTCAAAATCTTTTAGCCAATTGTAAACATTTCAACAGTCATCCTGTTTTTTTTTATATATCTGCAATACACCTTAAAAAATTTAACTCTTTGTATTTGTTTTTGCAACAGTATAGAGTTTTACTTTTGCCAATAAATATCACTTGTAGGCTTTCAGTTCCTAGTATGATTGCAGCAACTGACACTGTAATTCTCTATTTACCACAAAAGCAACGATAATTTTTTAAACTTAGTGTTTTGTTGGATAAAGACTTGAAAAATAAACCTGTCTCATTTTTATTTAATATAATAAAACCTCTCATATCCGGATCAATATGATAACAGCCCAATCAGGATAGCGAAAAATCAGAAAATGGGAGGGTTATGTAATGATGTATGTTTGTACTACATAACCATAATGAGTCCAATTGGAAGTAAAAGTATGATAGTTTTAAGTATTTAAGTTACACTTATTGGAGATTGTAATTATATTTTAATACCAATATAGAAATGCATGTACAATTCATTTACATGCCTTTTGTACAGTTCTTTAACCCATTGCAGTTTACAAGTTGGTCAAAACACTTTATTGGTAGCGGTTATAAAGGCCAGCACAGCTAATCATGAATGTAGTCATTGTTTGATTGATTTTATTTGCTTCAAGAGAATTTATTTTCTGATTTTTGTGTGTGAGAGATATGTCACACACACAAGGCTAGACGTCTGTCCTGTCTAAGAGATATTCATCGACTCTCTTTTATGTTAACTGGAATGAGAAGCTCAGTATACGTTTTACTGTCCTCGGTGTTGGTCAGTAGCTAAAAGATGCAGACACTTAAACAGAACTGATTAAGTTGGGTAATACACCACTATGTAGAACACTAGTGAACTGAACGATATGGAGACTCGAAGACAACTGTCTGAGTAGGGAAAACACAAAGAGCCAACTGTTGCCGTCAGCAAGGCACCTCGTGGAATAAAGATGCTTAGTTATTTTCATATTAATATTCGGATATAGGTGGTCTTTCCGGAAATATTCCCCATCAATCTTCTTCAATGCTCCACAAACACAAGTGGAATTTTTTATTTCTCTGAGAAATTAATATTTCAATTACACGGTTTTTTGTTCAACTCCTCTAATCACCAACTGCTGCCAGGCAATTATTATGCCCCAACACATCTACAAATTCCAAGGCTGTTTCTTCCAGACAAATTAAAATATTTTTCATGCATCACTGATATTCATTGTAAATCTCTATGTCAATATCTGTATACATTAAATTTTTTTTGTTAGATTATTTTCTTTGTATTATTCCAATATCACATACTAAATTTTCAAAAATGTGGTGTTAATAAACTGGGCGGAAATTCGAATTTATGCACAATATCTTCTTCTTTTTGTTATTTCTTTAACAATTCTCTGAATAAGCTAATTATTTTTGTCTAATCCGTTTCAAAGGCATGCAAGTAAAAAATTAATAAATCCTTAAAAAATCTCAATAAAACTAGTAAATCTCTGTTATCATTACAAATCTGTTATGAATTTGTTAAAATCAGATACAAAACTATGTTTTCTTCACCCCCGATGAAACAGATATAATGCTAATAAACAAGTACAAATAAATATAGTATTAAAAGCAAGTTATTAACAACTCCAATAATAAAAAATTGTTGGGAATCTTAAATTTGTAAATTAAAAACTGGTAATCAATCATAAAACACTGATATTACCTTTTGTATGTAAAACATGTAAAACTTCTGTGAAAATGAAGGGTTTGACTTTAACTAAATATCAAGTTTTCTAAGAATAACTTTGAACATGTTCTAAAACCTTAATTAAATATTTTTGATCCTATTTACTTTTTATTTTATTATGGTGAAAATATACTTGTGATGTATATTTTATCATAAAAAACTTTAATCTTATATTAGAAGCAGACATTTATAATAGAAACTACAGTACAGTCTCGCTAATCCGGTCTCCGATGATCCGGATGTCCGGCTAATCCGGACGGCCCAAAATTTTTGTTTAGTTATGGTATTTTACAGTGCACAATCAGTCTGCCGTCCACAAAAATATTTATTTTTATACGTCTATATTTGTTATTTTTCAAAGGGGGTTTTCTACTTTAATAGACAAATGATATAATTTATTCATTAAAATATGAATTTACCATATTATGTTTCTTTTGCCTATTAAAGGAGGAAAAACGTCTTTGAAAACATATATTCACATTAGATCTCCCAACACTACAACGCACGTGACATCAGAGACATCTTGCGATAAAAGAGAGATAAAGGACCGCTGACTAAACGGATAGACAGTCTATCCGTCTGGCGTCAGGTCAGTTGTGTTGTCGGACGGATGCCACCTTTACTGCTTCTCGAAAGATTTCTGCTCAGTTGTCATTTAATTCTAGTGCGATATTGATCTGTGTTTTTTATTTACGTCTTGTTCAGTGTTCAGTGAAAATGGCGACTAAACGTAAGTCAGTGACAGTGACAATGGAATAAAAACTCCAAGCTTTATTTCGTATTGATGGAGGTGAATCGCTTACTAAAATTGCAAAAGAGTTAGGCCTGGGTAAGCAAACTGTTTCCGATTGGAGAAAAAGCGACAGGAAATTGAAGATTTCTTTGCAAAAATGGTTAGTAAAGACAGTTTAGGCGGCAGAAGCACTTTAAAAAAACCAAAAAATGAAACCTTAGATGATGCTTTGTATGTTTGGTTTTGCCAACAACGGGAACAGGGTGTTCCATTATCGGGTGTAAATTTGCAACGATCGCGCTGAAACTGAATGAAAAGTTAAAAGGAGGCCCTAATTTTACTGCAAGTGTGGGTTGGCTGAATTTGTTCAGATTTTTAACAATTGGAGGGTTGGGCCGAGTTGAAAGACACTGATATTTCCGAGTGGATTATTAGTGATAATGACATTGGTTATCAAGTGCTCAATCGTCGCGGTGTGCACTGCAAACGCAGAAAATGACAGCTCGGAAGAGGAAACTACACAGACGAACCGGTCAGCCCAACTCATGATGGGGTGGCTGCAATGCTGCAGGGGTTGATGACCTACTTTGAGAAACAAACTGATACGTCAACTGCGGAGCTACTGACCTTGAAACGCCTACGAGATCGTACTGTGAAACGACGTCATTCATAGTTAAAACAAAAGAACATTACGGACTTTTTTCACTAAGTTGTTTAAAGTTTATTTTTGTTTCAGTTTCATTTTTGTTTGAGTTTTTTGTGCGCTTATACAGTATAGTGTAAATAACTTTATGTGAATACATTTATTCAAGGAGAAAGATGCTTTGATATTTATTCATGTCATACCTTTTCTGTTACAATTACAGGATTTTTTGCTAAATAAGCTATGAAATACTGTACTGTATAGCTATATTTAGGCCTCAATTTCACTAAAATTACAATTTCAATATGTTTCCCCGCCCAAAACACATATTGTATGCATTTGTTTGGCTTTTTCCGTCTAATCCGGACTTTCGTTGATCCGGACAGGGCCCGGTCCCATCAAGTCCGGATTAGTGAGACTGTACTGTAATACAGTTTCCACAGACTTACCATTGCAATAAACCTGCCAATAAATTTGAAGTACAAAAGATGATCTGGATTAACATAAGAAGCAGGATTTATTTGTAGGCTATAGTTGTTCTTGTTTGCATACTCAAAAAGACAATACATTGGATTGAGTACTTCATGGGATAGTAAGAAGAACCACTCTCTGTAATTAAATAGAATAAAAAATAAAATAGACAATTTTAATAAAACAAGCCTGACACAAAAGCACACGTACACACATGCATAATGTTTGTTTTAAAAAAATCATATTTTATTTTGAATTTAAACTTATAATATTCAAATTTTTTAAAATAATATAAATACATTGTCACATTATGATATTGAAATTTTAAACATTTTAACACATTGTATGCACATGCATCAGATCTAATGCATTGGGATTCTATGTCAGGGGATCAAGCAACGGTCCCATCCATAGCGAGATGTCAAATATAACCTTTAGTACAAGCTTGGCCTCTAGTGCAAGAAGATGTGTTGTCAGATTATAGTGCTAAATTTACATTAGTGTTTGCCATTTTTCCTATCTTGGTTTTGCAAATGCTGTAATTCCTTTTATCTTTGTTTATTATAAGTTTCTTTTTTATTTCTTTTATTTGAAAAGATGAAACAAAACCTACAACTTGTTTACATAATAAGCTAATTTGTCATAATTTTTTTTAAACACTAATCATAAAGGCATGGAAAATTAATGATGGGACGATATTCTTAATATAGAACCTTGGTGTAAATATATTCCATCTTTTATAAAACAACATTTATAGTGTAAATAGACATCCCTGTGACTGTAAATATAACTTCTCCGATGTAGTAATGATTGGGATTCCTTAGAACATTCATGTGGGGGCTTTAACAAATAGAAATTAACTTTATTCATCAATACTTGGTTTATCATTAATAATATTAATTAAATTTACAAATATTATAATTTATTAACCAGAAATACTATGATTAAGGCTCAACTGGGCAGTAGTTTTAAACTCTTATTCTACCCCAAATTATTGCTTTAAATAATTGCCTGATATTTGCCAACAAAATCATAAAATATATTGGAATCTTCTTTTAAAAAAAAAAATTTTTAGGAAAAGCAAAGGTTTCAATTCATTAATGTTGTTTTGACAATAATACAGATAATTAAATTATATCACGTATATACAGGTCAAATCTTGTTATAACAAATACCAATATAACGAAGTTTTCAGAATAATGAATTTTCTACTGTGTTTTGTTTGGCTTGCCATTCGAATATGTGTGTAACAAATCCCATTTTAATGAAACAATGTTACATATAATTACGATTTCTAAAGGGTCATGTTTATCACAATATTTTAAAAAAACACGAATGACGCACAATCTATATTATTGTAAAGAGTATGGTAAACATCCAGTTGCATTGCACTTATTTGGGAAAAAATTCGTAATGCATTACTAGATTTAGACAAGGCAATTTATTTGAAGGTTTGTCAGAACTAACAATGTGCCAATTAGTAGACAGTTAATTCTAGAAAAGGCTTTGGGCATTGTAAGATTACTTATATGAGTTATAAAGAGTTTGAAGCGAGTGTCGGGTGGCTTAGTAGTAGAAAATTGTTCAGCTTATATAATTACTAGCAGATTATAAAACATACACGTCAAATTCTTTCCCCCTAATTTTACTTTTAACAATTCGATCTGGGAATCATATGGTCTGTTTTGAGTTTAACGAAATATAACAGGATTTGCCCTGTTAATATAATTAATTTTATTACATACAATATTTATAATTAAACTATTTAAAAAACATTAAATATTTCAAAATCGTGTTTATAAAGATTATTATAATTATTGAGCAAACCTCAATAGTTGATTTTAATATAGATATAAAGACTAATAACAATACTAATCAAGAAATATTAAATAATTGCGTGAGCAATGATTATATATCTTATTTCTTTAAAGTAACCAGACCCTTTAAAAATGGCATATGTGGACCTTGCAGTGACAATATTTTTATAAAATCAAAACTAATATCAACAGCATTATTGTTACACCTCAAATAGCTAATTATCTACTAGACACCAAGGAACATTTTCCCTCCCTAACCATTCTTCTTTGAACGTACTGTTATATGATGAGATTTATCAACAGTTGTCTTCAAACACCTATAGCACATACAGAGTCTAAGATCATCATACATTTTAAGACACCATTATTACATACTCCAATACTCTATCAGTACAGCCTTAAGGATGTATATGCACGTAAATTGTCTAGGATCAGAGTTTTTGTGACATTATTCTGTTATTTCAAAAGAAGCTACCTGTTACTAATCATCTATGCACCATACACATTAACACCATTCTTTGACTCCATGGAATTGATTAGGGTAGGTGGTTTATGAGATCATTCTTCATTGGCCTACGAATCTAAACATCTGTAATTATTACTTCCATTCAAGAACGTAAGGATTGATTTCGGTATTTCATTAAACACTAAGACTGACTTGGAAAACCCTAAGTAATGAGATTTAATTGTATATATGGAGTCTGATCCATTCACTGATGCCTTCTTAGCAGTATTTCAATGCAGTGGAATAATTTCACTGGTGCTCCCAATCATCTCAAGATAGTATCCAAATTTCTACAATCTCCCACGAAAGACATTGACCAAAAACTATCCGCACAGATGATAACATTTTACTTTAATCCGCCTTCTACAAAACTTTATTATTTCATTTTAAGCCGTCATAAAATCTATAAATTATTACTGAGCCGAACCATAGGCACCACTGTGCTTCCCATTGAAGAACTGGGAAAATTATTCACCAGATTTGAAGCTCTTCTTAAAACCTGGCCCATCTCCAACCTGTCACTTGATTTTAATAAATAAATCTATCTTAATCCTGCTTATCATTTCCTAATTAGCCATCCACTAGTATCTTTGCCCGATGAATAGGGCATAGAGATATCCTGCAAGTCTCAATGGACTCTTGTACAACAAATGGCAACGTCATTTTGGAAAATGTCTTTTCCTACCTACAAACACAAATACAAAAGCACAAGTGGAATAAGAACACTCCCCTGCTCCAAGAGAAACACAGTCAGACCTTCATCACTGACCCATGGAAACATCCAGGCTTTGATGGGATCAGTCGAGTGGCCATCAACTAACAGCCAGCAGCATTCTAAATGATCAATCAACAAAGTTGGCTCTTTTGTTCGAACCACATCTTTGGAGCACCATAGAGTATCTTCACACACTCCCCTCCCTCATAATACTGTTTCTCAGCTTTCAATTACATTATTGTCACTTCAATATTTTGTTTGAAATATATATATATATATATATATATATATATATATATATATATATATATATATGTGTGTGTGTGTGTGTGTGTGTGTACTTATAAAAAAAGAAATGTAGGCAAAGGGAGATCTGGACCTCTTTATTACGGCATTAAAATTGATTACTTTTTCAATTGATGAGATATTAGGAATTCAACTCGTAAATATATTATTTAGGACTACGATTAATGGAGTTGGGATTATCAGACCAGTAAGACATGATGTAACAATTACATTTTTTTAACAGTAATATTAGAGGATTGAATTGTTAACCTCTTTACAGAATTGGAAAATACCATTTCTAAGCGTGCTTCATAAAAACATTTTATCCTCTTGTGAATACCTTTAAGACATATGGTCTGAATTGACCTGCCACCTAGTGTGATTTTTTTTAAACTCAATCGTCAAAACAGCAGACAAATATACATTTTTGTCAAAACAGACATTTTTCACTGACATCTACTAACTATATGAAAAGCTTATGGTGGTTTTGTGGCCAAAGAAACCATAACAGTATTTTTTTCTTTCATACACCAAAATATAACAAAAATTAACTTTTGACTCAAACTTAAATTAGAATCTTACTGCCACTAATCTTTAAAATGAAAAAAAAATTGGTATTCTGGATAACTCCATAAATTTCTACCAAATTAAATGTGTCAAGATTAATAATAAAATGAAGTAAAAATAGATTTCAGTTTCAAAATGCCAAATTTAATCTGTAGTTTTTAAGCACTAAAATAGCAGAAAATGTTGTTTTCAGGTGTTCAATTTTTTTGAAATTTCTGGCTCTGCTATTGTTCTCTTTTGGTAATAATTATTATTAGTAATTATTAAATTTGTTGATATTTGTAATGATTTCTAAAAATTTCATTTTTAAAAGTCCTTCTGATTTATGTCGCCTTACGGCTGCTATCAAATTAAATTTTGAAACCAGATCAATTTTACATAATTTAACGAACTTAAATCTTGGTAGCATACTAAGAAATACTAACCTTGAAACACCTCCATAATCCAGACCTTCTTCTCCTCTAAATATTATATATAATCTTCTTCGTAGTTCATAAGCAGGCAGCCTCATGATCTGATGATAGGAATCATCAAATAGTGTTTGCCTTGTTACTGTTATTTTTATATGGCTTGGTAAAACATTACTTTGACATAAGTAACGGAACTGACTTAGTTTCCACCGGAAAGATCTTTCATATGCCCGAGGTACGCCATACACACCTTTTGGCCTAAATAACACAACCAAATCTTCTATATAAATATATAACAAAAGTAAAATGCAAAATATTGTTCCGCAATTTAAATGTAACAATATATAAATAATATAATAAAAAATGATTACAATAATAAACAAGTATAATTCATCTCAGTAAATGAGGATAAACTAGTAGTTTCTAAAAGCATACCCTTTAGGAGCTCCAGGTCTAGGGTCTTGGAATGTAGTGGAGCGAGTATTGTGGTCAACAAAGTAACGAACGCCATCTTCAGTTAGCCTAGTTTCCCATCCAGCAGGTAATGGTGGTTCATCTGCACCAATTTCTTGTCTAAAAATAATTTTATTTCAACTTATGTTAAATAGTTAATAAAAAAATACGATTTAACATTTGCACACATACACACACATGATAATAATATATGATTCGCCCACACACAACACTAATGACATAGAATTACTACTTAAATCTTACTTGTTTTTGTGGCTAAAATACTGAATGAGAATTTGTTTATACATGAATAAATTTCTCCTACTATCTTGTATCTTAATTGGAAGCCAATTGATAATAGCTAAGTTGGATGTTCTATTTCAAAATTTCGAACTTGATTTATATTCCTTTTCTTGTTTAGTTTAATTTAACACAACTGAACCTAGTTAAAAACTTCTTAAATTTATATACATTTCAGTACATTTTTCGATTTTTCCTAACATTGCAATATTATTCTTTGTTAAAGCGTTTTGAAATAACTCCATTCTCAAAATTCCAGTACTCTAGTAGTATTAAAGTTCTGAAAACAGCTGTATATTCCTCTCAGAAGTGTAGATGAGTGAATTAAGGATTTTTTCTTTAATTTCGTGTTATCTGTTATTAACAGTAGTTTAAAGTTACACTAATTACACTAGAGATTAATTTCCTGTTCAACTTGATTTTTGTATGATTTGGTTTTCTTATTGTTATTTTTCTTGTTTTCTGATTTATAGTGAATATGTTGTCTTTCCTATATTCTTAAAAAATAAGAATTATAATTTTCAGATATAATTCCTATGTTTTTGTCTATTTCTTCCAAATTCTAATTTTTCCCACTTCAATTTTGTTATTTTATAATAGTACCACCTTTATTACAATTTGAAATGTTCAGATCCCTTTCCCAGAATCTAATGTTTTCCCTACTTTCAATTAGTTTCATAATTTACATTATGCAATTAAATTTAAAGTAATATTCTAAACAGAGGGACATAACATTTTTGTTTTTTGTCGTCTTATGTTTTTAAAAGAAAGTTTTAAGCATGTAATTCATCCATTTACCATTATTACAGAATAGCTTGATTAAGAAACTGAAGATCCAGTGGTCTAATAAACCACAGTAGCACAATAATTTTAATACCCAGAACCTAGGTTAACAAGTAATATTCATTTGATATATTTTAGTACTGTCCACATAACTTTTCTTTGTCAACCCAGTGAGTCACATAGGCTGTATCAGTATCTTCTACAGAAATTAAATGATAAAATGTATTTTATTATTCCTATTGTTTATGAAACAACAAATCTTTACTAACATTTGCTTAAGCTTAAGATATGGTTAAAGAACAAAATACATAGTTTCCCTTATGCATATTAATATTATTGACAGCAAAAACTAATACAAATTTAGTGTTAGAATAACAGTTTAGAAATCTGTTAATAGATATCATAAGTTAAAATACCAATAAGAATTTAAAGTCTTGAAAGGTATTATGGTAATTAGGTGGTATTTGTAAATAAAACATTTCCTAAAGCCATTCTAGAACATTAGGAAAGGCCATTTTAAAATTAAGGAACCTGTGAGCTATTTTATAAAAATGGTATTGAGAGTATATACTTCTTTTACAGTTCCTGTCCAAAAGAATGTGGTTAAATGCAGTTTCAAACTTTCCTCTCATCTGTTTTTGCACTCTTTTAGAGCAGGCATGAATCAATTATCTACATAAAAGTATATTATTAAAAAAAATACAAGTCTATAGAAACATTTTTTGCATTTAGAAACAACTTTAAATGGAAAAAAAATTTATATTCTGACACTCGGAGGAGTCCTGACAGAAGTGATAACAAAATAGAGCTAATAGTTTTGCAAAGGTTTCAACAGAATTTGCTGTAAAAATGAATTTATATATTTTTCATTCAATTTTTACATCTTTATTTGAGGAATGTATTTAATAAAGACTAATACTTATTGTAGTTAATAATAAAATAATGTGAGGAATGTATTTAATAAAGACTAATACTTATTGTAGTTAATAATAAAATAATGTGAGGAATGTATTTAATAAAGACTAATACTTATTGTAGTTAATAATAAAATAATGTGGGTAATAAAAAACATTTATTAGATGTTTATTGAATATAATTTTTTTCAACAACAATTTAAATCACTTCTTTAAAAATTATAAGACAGGCTTAAAAATGTTTTCCTTTCATAAATTGGATTTAAAATAAACTTCTTATCGTTTTTGTTATATTGAATTATTTGTATTGAAATGTACCACAATTTATCACAATTTAAATATATTTATTAACTGATCAAAACTAATTAATAATAATACACTTATAAAACGGCTATTCTACAACACAACTTATAACACAAAATGAGCTCTTTTATGAAATCGTATGTTGTAAGGTATATGCTGAAAGATTTGTGTTTCAGAAATAGTGTGAAGTGAAAGCAATGATTTAATCTCATGTTTTGTTCACCGCGTGTAAAGAAGTCATCCCTTCAAAATAATTAAATATATTATTGAAATTGTTTTACATAAAATCAAGGATTCATTACACATTCTTATTATCGAAAAATTGTTTGGGATCACAAAAAAGGATATTAAACCAAAGGCTGTTAAGTTAAAAAGAATGTATATTAAGGTCAATTGTATCAAATTTTGTCTATTAAAAAAGACTAAAATTAAAACATTTTAAATTAATTGCGGATTTATTAAATAAATAACTTTAATCAACTCTTAACTGCAGGTAGTGTTTTAAATTAGTTAATTTAAAGCTTTAGAATTTCACAATAGAAGATACATAGAATCAGTCAACATATCTTAAAGTAGTAAAAATTTGAATAGTGATGTTTTTTTAACTTTTAAAGAGAACAAATCTCTTTTTAGACATTCCTACAAATGTATAGGATCAAAATAAAATATGTATTTAATTACCTGAGGAATTGGAGTTTCTACCAAGGCAACAATTGTGCTGTAATTATGTGATAGCTTAGGTAGAGTTTTATTTCTCTTTATTATATGTTTCTTTTTTATGGAATAAAATTATTATTACATATTATTATTTCATTTTTAAACGTGTTCACAGTATTAATAGTTTATTCCTTAATAGGTATAATCAACGATGAATAACGAAAGAAAAATGTTTCATGTGAGTAACTTTAATGACATGAAAAATTAATTTATATATATTTAATCATTGTAAGAATTTGTGAGCTTCATCATCCAAAGTGGATGTTTGTTATTACCCTTGTGTCCGAGGATCTTCCCACTGAGTAGTCCTGTTCTTGTGATTAACAAAATAAACTCTACCATCTGGCTGCACTCTTTTCTCCCAGTCTTTTGGTAATGGTCCCACAGCATCATCCTCTTCTTTTACAGCTGCAGCTCCATTTACTTGTGGTTGCTGAAAACAAGAAAAGGTTTATATTAGAAACATTATGAAATGCCAAAATCCGTACTATAAATTGTACAAAATTCATATTGCTGAAGGATATAAACACATTCTGCACCAGTTAATTTTAGGATACAACTAGAAAATAATCGTAATTTCAAAATAGACATGTATTATTTTGAGAAAGAATAAACATTAAAACACATTTTAAAAAACTCATTAAATCACAAATAACCTGGAAAGAAAACTCAAGTAAAAGGAAATTTAAGAAAGCTTTTAAACAAACCTACAGTGTTATGAGAATTTATCCATGGAAAACTACAACAAACTTGATAATTGGATATGATAGTCAGTTTTGAAAAATATATAAAGGTATTGGGATTACATTAAAACAGGGTGGAAATTATAATTATTTTAATATAATTTATTATAACTTATATTTAATACAAGTGTATAAAATCATAGTTTAAATATTTGTAACCAATAGTATTTAAACAAATTCTACACGTAAAGCCAGATTGAATGTAGAAGGTTGCTGTTAATTATTCAGATATTGAATAGTAAATAATTATTCAAGAAGAAAAGAACAATATTCAAGTAAAAAGAAAAAAATAATAAATCCAATGCAAAGACAACAAAATTAAACACTGTCATAATTAGCAGAAATTAAAATGAAACAGGGTACACACAACAATCCTTAACGGGGATATAAGTTGGCAGTGACTCTAGAAAAACCATTATATGCATCATCATAATTTTTTAAAATTAAGATTAGATAATAAGAGCACTGAAAGGGTTAATTAGTGAGGGACTTCTAAACTATATCAAGGTAAATATGAGTATTATATTTAAAATTCAAAATAATTTGAAACTAAAAGTATTTTTTTATATATTAAAAACACTGTTTAAAATTTATAGGGATTATAATAATTGATACGCATTAGATTATAGATATATATATATATAAAAACAAAATAGTAAACAAAATATTTTTCAAATTACACTTTTCCTATTACTTGTGACCAGACATTTGTTAACTAAAAGTTGTTAATTGTTAACTTACACTTGGAGGAAACGTTCAGCCTCAGGCTGAAGAAGTCATAAGACAAAAACGTTTCCTCCAAGTGTAAGTTAACAATTAACAACTTTTAGTTAACAAATGTCTGGTTGCAAGTAAGAGCAAAAGTGTAATTTGTAATTTACAACCAGCTCGTCATGAACAGCAACAAGATTTCGAAAAATATTTTTGTTAGGCTAACAAAATCTGAAACCATAATAATGAAAGTAAAAGGAAAAGTTTAAAAAAATCATCAAAATGATAATTAAATAGGTAAAAGAGTAATAAGGTTGGAAATATTTTGCTACAGTAATTATTTTGTTTTGGTGTTTTAGCTTTTTCTCAAAATCATGATCTAGTTTTTTTGGAATTTTACAAATGTTTGTAAAAAAATTAATTAAAAAAATATTTAATCTGTAAAGGATGTAAAGAAGTAAAGCCATTTCTATAAAATTAATCAATTGTTTCAAATATAGTAATTAAATACATCTACAACAGTGAGCGAAAGTAATATAAGAATAGTGTTAAAAAAAAGATGAATAATATGTAAAATAGACAATAAAAACAATTACAATGTGTCAAAATATTATTTAAAAAGTTATTAAATCATTTCAAAAATTCAACTTTTTTTAGGCAAAGAAATTAAAAATCATAATGCAAGTATGATCTGGAGATATTAGAATATTACAATTGAATCGATAAGCCAATGGTAACTTGACAGCAGACTAATAAAGTTAGGAAGTGAGAAAGAACTCAGATGGAGATACAGAGGCAGGATTTTGTTGGCTCAATCCTTACTTCTATCTTAAAATGTCTATGAAAACAATAGCAATGCTGACCACTGGCTAGATTGTCATTTTGGCCAAGGATGGACAACGATAACTTACCTCATCATACTTAGAACTTTGGTTCTAAGATATAAGAAGACATGACAAAAAATAAATATATATTACTTTTTACTTTAAAAGAATTTTTAAATTGGACTAAATTTTTGTTGTTGTGCTGAAATTTCAAAAAAGGAAAAAATAAAGCTAATCTAATTTCATGAGGGAGAAGATGTCTAGGAAAACATCAACAATGCTAAAATTGGCAAGTAGATTCTATGAAAATTTTTTATTAAATCTTTCTTTTCAAAATTGTTTATAATAAATTAAAACCCTTTTAATAAAATAATGATTTTATAACAAAATCAAATATAAAATACATGTAAATTAGTAGCCAAATAAGTTTAAATTTAAAATAAAATTTTGCAAAATTATACCTATCGCTGAATATCATGAAAAATGTGTAATACAACCAAGTTGCTTATTAAAATCAATTTTCAATTGAAGAAAAGGTGTTTTGTTTTACCGAAGTAGGGTTATCATCACATAACTTAAATTTTAAGTTTCTTAAAATAAAAGCAACTAATCATAACCTTTTGGATTTAAGAAATATTTGACATAAAATGACAATAACTTGCTGAACAAAATTTGTATTAATGATTTATTATCACTGGTTTGTAAAAAAAAAATTAACTTGAAAAATACAACAAATAATATTTCTGATTGTAATGTTTAAATTAGAGTAATTTAAGCGTGCAAAGTATTTAGATAATTTTAATATGTATCAATGGTTTATTATGGTAATTAAATTTTTTTTCCCCCTGGCGAAAAACCAATTGTGGTTATCATCGCCAAACAAAATCTAACACGGAACGCAATGTTTTAAGTAAAACCATATACATTTAATTACAACAAAAATTACAAAACAAAAAAAAACAACTACAATAAATAACAAAAAACAACAATAAACCTATAAAAATGAAAAAATTCTTAAAAAACTAAATAACAAAATAACAACAAAGAACAATATAACAGTAAATAATTAATATGTAAAAACAATAATAGGTAACAATTTACCAATAAAGAAATATCAATAACAATAACAAGAACACAAAATAAATTTAATTAAAATAAATAAAAGAAACACAGAGAATTATATGTATAAATAAAAAAATATATATATATTTATGTATTAAATTTTTAAAAATATTTTCAAGTGGTGCAAGAAAGCGATGACTCGGTCAATGGCCGAGGCATCGTCCCTTAGCACCACCTTCAAACTCCCTTTTAAATTAAAAAGGGCACGAATATTGCTTACATTAACACAATCTACTAAGATATGTTTTATTGTGAAGATATCACCGCAGTATTGGCATAATGGTGGACCTTCACGACACATCAAATAACCATGAGTTGCAAAAGAGTGGCCAACGCGAAGGCGTGTAACCACCACTTCCTCCCTACGTTTTGAACGAATTGAAGACCTCCATGGACGGACGGTATCTTTAATTTCCCTCAGCTTATTCTGAATCACGGTATGCCACTCGTCATTGCAAGCAGCGAGCAATAAATGTTTCGCAAAACACACATAATCAGATGCCATAACTAGTTGAGTAATAGGAACCAAACTTGTAGCTTTCTTCGCCGCTTCATCCGCTTTTGTGTTTCCAAGTATTCCGCAATGTCCAGGAACCCAACAGAAAGTTACCCCCACACCCCTCAATTGAAGCCTGTGTACAGCACACAAAATGTCCCCAACTAAAGGGTTGCTAGAGAAAACATCCTGAAGAGCCTGAAGAGCACTTTTGGAATCCGAACACAAAAGATAATGCGAGGATCGAGATTGAATGACGGTCAAAGCTTTAAAAATAGCAAATAGTTCTGCCGTGAAAACACTGCAAGCTGAGGGCAATCCGTACGTGTAGGTACATCCAGATGCATAAAACGCACACCCAACGCCATTGTCCAGTTTAGATCCATCAGAGAAAATAATTTCACTGTGTTGGTGAGATTTATAAATGGATAAAAATTCCTGGTGGTAGACCACAACAGGAGTATCGTGTTTTATATAACTGGACAATGAGAAATCGAAGTGCGGCGTTTTTATTATCCATGGAGGTAGATAGCACATTTGTCGTTCAAACATAGTTGGAAGTTGCAACTCAAGGTCATCCAATATTCTTAACGTTCGTATGCCAAATGGAGCGGTCGAACGTTGACGTGTATTGTAAACTTGATTTAGCGTATTATTAAAGACTCTTTCAAATGCCGGGTGGTTGGGTTTGCTTCGAAGAACAGAAACGTAAGATATTTGTAGCATCTGACGTCGTCTAGAAAGGGCAGGTTCCCCAGCTTCGATAAGAAGACTAGGGATTGGGCTAGTTCTAAATGCACCAGTAGCCAGTCTAAGTCCAGAGTGGTGGATGGTATCAAGAGTTTTCAGAACTGTAGGTCGCGCAGATGAGTAGACTTGACAACCATAATCTATGCGCGATCTAACGACTGCGCGATAAAACCGAAGCATACTAGTTCTGTCTGCTCCCCAATTCGTACCACTAAGGACTCTTAACATATCCAATTTCTTGCTGCATCTCACCTTCAAATCACAAACATGTGGACTCCATGAGAGTCTTTTATCAAATAAAAGACCCAAAAATCGAACACTATCCGTGGTTTGAAGCTGAACCCCATCAAGATAAAGGATCGGCTCCTGGTGTTGCCTATGACGACTAAATGCAACACATTGGGTCTTCGAAGCAGAGAATTTGAAACCTGTAGATTTTGACCATTCCTCTAACCTGTATATTGCTAACTGCAAAGATCTTTCCGCAGTTGCCATACTACGAGCAGGCACATATATACAAAAGTCATCCACAAAAAGGGAACAGTGTACCGGAGATCGTATATTACTGGTGATACTATTTATTGCAACAGCAAACAGCGTGACGCTCAGCACGCTGCCCTGCGGTACACCATTCTCCTGTGTATAGCTGTTTGAATACGTGCCTCCAAGTCGAACGCGGAAAGATCTGTTTGAAAGAAAGTTAGCAATGAATGCTAGGATATTCCCTTGTATACTCCATGATTTCAGAGTGTTCAGAATTCCTCTTTTCCATGCCATATCATATGCCTTTTCAAGGTCAAAGAAAATCGCAACGAGCGTTTGACGCAAGAGAAAGGCATCTTGAATAGCGGATTCTAACAAAACCAATTGGTCAACTGATGAGCGTCCTAGTCTGAAACCACATTGTTCGTTGCTAAGAAGGTTGTTGGTTTCTAGGTACCAGACAAGACGGCGGTTGACCATCTTCTCCAGTAGTTTGCACAAGATGCTTGTAAGTGATATAGGCCTGTAACTACTGGGGTTGGTTTTGTCCTTACCTGGCTTCAAAAGAGGAATTACAGTCGATTCTAACCATGCATCGGGGAAAGAGCGCTCCTCGAATAAACGATTGTATACTCGAAGGAGGACAAGTTTCGCCGATGATGGTAGATGTTTTAGCATGGAGTACACAATGGAATCTGGACCTGGTGCAGAATCCTTCGTTGACGCAAGAGCTGACTCCAATTCCCCTATAGAGAAAGGGGTGTTTAAAGTAGAGTCCTCAGACAACCCAACGGTAAACGGTATTGCTTCTTCCTTCAGTTTATACATCTGGAACAATCTATCATAGGCTGTAGTAGCAGAAAAGTTAGAAAAAGATGTTCCAAGTACATTAGCAATGTCATCACTGTTTGTGATTAATCTCCCATCTGGTTGCTTCAGCGCAATGGCTGGCAACGGAATGGAATGACCACAGACTGATCTTGGTTTCCTCCACACTGTGGAGGACGGAGTTGTTCGTCTAATTGTGCTAATGTACTGTTCCCAAGAGTTCTTTCTACTCAGCCTAAATATCCTCCGTGCTTTCGCAGGGAGTATTTTATATTCCTGAAGGTTTCCATTTGTTGGGCGTCGTTTAAATTTCCTAAGAGCTCTTCGTCGTAAACGGAGGATTTCTGTGCATTCATCGTTCCACCACGGCACAGGCGGTCGGCGTGGATGCGCAGAGGTTTTCGGAATGGTCTTTTCAGCGGCATTTAAAATTACTTTTGTAAAATTTTCTATATTTTCATCAATGGGTGTCAGATAATCCATGTCAAGTGATACAAGGTAATTCGAGTAGGAGTCCCAGTTGGCTTTTCGCAAAATCCAACTAGAATTTCGAGCATAACAGGTTTGGGAGTCACATAAACTAATCTTAATAGGCACATGGTCGCTTCCATACAAATCATTGAGTACCGACCATGTGCATCTAGTAGCTAATTGAGGGCTGCAAATCGATAGATCAACAGCTGTCTATCCACCAGTAGATGCTGCTAAATGAGTAGGAGAACCGTCATTTAGCAGACATAAGTCTAGTTCCGTTCTTATACTTTCAACTAGATCACCTCGAGAGTTCCTAGTCGGAGATCCCCAAGACGAATGGTGGGCATTAAAATCTCCTACCAATAAGAACGGAGTTGGTAACTGGCTTATCAAATTTACTAAATCACTGTGATGCAGGTTTTCTTGTGGTGGCAAGTAGACACAACACACAGTGATTTTATACGGGACAGCTGTTTGAACGGCTACTGCTTGTAAAGGAGTTATTAAGTTTAGAGAAACAGCATCGATACAGTCACGGGCTAGGATGGCTACGCCACCTCTAGCTCGATCTTCTGTAACGAAGTCCGATCTAAAAACTGAATACTCCCTTAAATGGAAAATATGCGATTCGTGGAGATGTGTCTCCTGTAGACATACAAACATTGGATACACATCTCACACGAGTACTTTAAGTTCTTCTATGTGACTCCTAACACCGTTGACATTCCATTGTATCACTGACTTCCTAAGCAAAGACATTTATTAGCTTAGCAAAGGATTTATTTGACACCCATTGGTGCTCTCTCCTTTCTTGCCTGGGACGTTTTTAGACGTCTCAGGCTTACATTTCTCAGATTCCATATCCACCCGTTCAGGGATGGAATCTGAGGAAGTTTTGGGTTTAGGAGGGGTAGTTTTTACATTCCCTCCTTTGTTAGCATTTTTTTTAATACCCGGTAACGACGGTGGCGATGTGGTCTGACGTAACACTGGTTTACGTGGTTTTGATTTTTCCAACGTCTTCTGCACGGAAGGTTTATTACCCGTTGATAATATCTTCTGCACAGAAACACAAGGCTCACTTAGTGATTTATTTCGTGCTCCAATCCCCCCAGTGGAAGGGATAGGTACACGAGGCAAAATACTATCAGTTGCTGCAGGTTGTACCAAATTCAAAGACGGACCATTTGTGACTAAGCACAAAAGGCGAGACACTTGTTCAGTTAGAGCTTCTATCTTCTTGGACAGCTCAGCACAGTTGGTACAAGATGATTTTGAAGCGGTCAGGGTAGCGGTATAAGTCTTACTGTCTGTCTTTGGCTGAGTGGATCGATAGAGTTTTTTGGCCTCTGGAAACGACAGCTTGTCTTTCGCCATGATGCCTAGGATAGCTTTCTCTTCCTTAAAGGTAGGACAGTTGTAGGATCGCGCTGGGTGGTCACCACCACAGTTGGCGCATTTCGGAGAATTTACACAATCCTTATCATCATGGCCTTCAACGCTACATATACCGCATACGTTCTGCTTCGAACAGGTAGAGCTGATATGCCCAAAACGCTGACACTTGAAGCAGCGCCTAGGGTTAGCCACGTATGGTCTCACTGAGATCCTTTGGTAACCTGCATGCAAGTATTCGGGTATTTCCGGCTTTCCAAAAGTTACGATAAAAGACGCTGTTGCTACTTTTTCTCCTTTGTCCATTTTCATTATACGGATAACGTCCGTAACTAACTGAGAAGACAGTTCGGACTTTATTTCATCGATTGGAAGGTGCATTAAATCCCTACATGTGATGACCCCCTTTGAGTAATTCAAGGATCTGTGGGGAGCCACAGATACCATGACCTGGTCAAAGAAGGAGGTCATTTTTGATAGAGAACGGGTTTGTCTGTCGGTTGAAGTCGCAATTAAAAGTGTTCCGTTTCGAAGTTTCTTAATAGAGGCTACTGGGCCTCCAGCACACGCAGTAATAGCCTTGTTAATCAGGAAAGGAGAAACTTTGGAAAGATCTTTCCCTTCTTCGGCACTAGAAACAACTAAATACTTTGCTGATGGCAATGTCTGCGACGTTGCCACCATCAACTTTTTACTCAAATCTTGACTATCGTCAGGAGAATCCTGGCGTGTCCTCTTCAGACTAGTCATATTTGACGTGGTTTTGAAATCCATAAATATTTTTTGCCAGCCATCGTGTCAAGCGTTACGGGCGAGACTATAGGAACGGGTACACCCTTGGATCACATTAAGATCATTTCCAACCCTCAGAACTCTGAGGCCTATAGCTTTTCTCCTTAGCTCGACTAGATGGGCATCAGTCGAGAACTCGTAATACTGTGCACAGGCTCCGACACCCGTGCACCGCGGACACTCCCTGACCAAGGACCGAAGAGGCTGGTAGACCAGAAACCGAGCTTACGTCTTCGGCAGAGCAAGCTCACATCAGCGTCCCAGACCAGAGTTTGTCAAGCTCTGGCCTTTTCAGCACTCCCAACGCGCAACGGTTCTGACCAGTCAAAAAATCCCTAAGAGAAGATGTAAGTGTTGAAATGTTTATAGATTGTGTTGGTGTGTGTATATGTTTTGTGAGTGGTGTAGTGTTAGGCTAGGGTACCGCGAGGGACCCCAAATCCCTCGTAGGTGCGGCTAGTCCGCACTCCCCTGCGGGCATTATGGTAATTAAAAGAAATATTAAAACTTATACTGGATAAACTTAAAATTCATTTAATAAAGTAACACAATTTGAATATGTCTTAGTGAGAATTTCAAATAATGGTTTTAAAAGACAAAGTAAGAAATAATACAGTAGATTCCGGATAATCGGAATCCTTCGGGAGTGGCATGGTTTGGTCTGATAAATGGCTGGTCCTATTAACCAAAGTTTCGAAAATAATGGCAAAGTTTAATTAACGTTAAGTAACCTTGTTTTTTGTTGTTATAACATTTTACTGAGGAACATGATAATGTGTCAAGCTGCAAAATTAATAAATAATAATAATATACACGCTTACATAATGGTAAGTTAAGGTAGGTATAGTACTGGATCTCTTTGATACAATGTTCACTTAATGGATTTTTATATTTCTTAACGTATTGAAATATTTTGTGACATTTTCTATGACATTGTGCAACAGTTTTAGTAACGCTGCTCGAAATTTAAGTTGTTTTGTTCAGAACATACTTCTGAGTAGCAATAGTCACTAATTGAAGTAACCTGGGGATTTGTAAAGTAACTAAATAAAGAACTACGGTATGGTAGAAAATGAAAATGATAACAGATCTTTATATCTACGTTATGCTAATTGTTTTGCTTTCTAGACCAGCAGTATACAAGATGTGAAGGATCTGGTGCTGTGAAAGAGAAGATTCCCCAGTCTCAGCAAGAATACTAGAGATGGGATTGATTTTAAAGCACCAATATTAAGTCTAAGAGCAAAATTATGTACTGCATCAAGTTTTCTTAACTTTAGGGTGAACAGTTAAATATGCCAAAAAACTGTAATCTATGAACGATCTAACGACAGCACAATAGAAACGAGGGATACAAGGTTTGTCTGGTTCCCAATTAGTATCAATAACTCTTAGCATATCCAATATCTCATTTAATTGAATCTTTATTTCAGACACAAAAAGGATCCATGAAATAAACAACCTAAAAATATAACACTATTAATAGTTTGAAGCCGAATTTTATAAATATAAAGGATAAGTTCCTTGTGTTACAGTGATTAAATGTTATGCCCGCGGTCTTTTGGGTGAAAAACTTTAAAAACTGGTTCTATAGTTTTGGGCCATTCCTGTAACCAGTTTATTACTTTTTAAATACATCTTTCTGCAGCTGTTATACAAGAAGGTTTATACAAAAAATGCTATAAATAAGGAACAGTAGACTAGAGACATAGCAACATTACAGTTAATAGCAATAGCAAACAGTGTCACACCCTGCACACTAACCTGCATCTTTTTGCATCAAATCTTCAAGTTACACATTTAAGAGATTATAAAAATCTTTTATCAAATAAAATCCCAAAACTATATGTGGAAAGAACTAGAAGTGCATTTACATGCTGAAGCGTATTAAGTGAAAATCTTAAAAGTGGTATATAGTTGTGTAAAGTTGTAAAAAGGTGTGATTTTATAGGTAGTAACACACAATGACCACCAAGTGGCACAGTGGTGCTACATTACAGAAACTAGATACTGATAGAGTATCCAAGACAAAATATTATGAACATGAACCCTTCTTACTCAAATTTGCTGCAAAAAAAAAACTTTGACTTTCAATCAGGGTTAAATAACAAAGACTTCTAATTTTATGTATGTGTTACAGTATGACAATGCTAAATCACATACAGCCCATCCCTCGTTTGAAAATATTCATGATATCAAACTTCAATATGTCCAAACTCTCGGTTGAAACTATCTATGATATCAAACTTCAACATTATGAACTGCTTAAAGAAGCATTGGGAGGCAAGCATTTCACAAGTGTTGACGTGATAGTTTTTCATACTTGCAGTTTGTCTGTATTTGTGATTGTCAAGAAACTGAGGGTATTGATTTATTTGCTTTCAATGATTTAGGATAAGTTAGGGTTCGACATTTTCTATAAATAGTGTAATTATG
Source organism: Prosapia bicincta (assembly GCA_036971475.1). Taxonomy (NCBI): domain Eukaryota; kingdom Metazoa; phylum Arthropoda; class Insecta; order Hemiptera; family Cercopidae; genus Prosapia; species Prosapia bicincta. Next base: position 42,127,010 of record JBAIZL010000001.1, read on the forward strand.
TAGACAACATATCTATATGTGATATCTATACACAGAAGTGATTCAGCCGGTGTACTTGTCACATTGAAAAATTGAGTTTTGTTTGATGTAGTATATATATATATTTAAGTTAAGATGCTAGAAAGGAATAAACCATTTTTATTGTTTAAGCAAACAGTAACGCTAAAGGTTTATCAGTGGGTTTCTATTGACAAATCATTTAAGGTTCTGTTAAAAAAAAAATATGTGGATGTACTTATTAAATAGTTACATAACTGCTAACACAGAAACACATACTCAGATGATGTCCTGTAAAAATTATTAATATATCTGTAATTGATTGAAAACGTTAAATTATTTAAGTTCTTCATTTCACTTTGATATTTTTAATTAAAAAACAAAACTTTTTCAATGAAGTATTTTAAAGAAAAACTGAGGTTATCATTCTGACCTGTGGATAAAGAAACCGTTGATTGCCTTGCTGAACTACGTGAGCACGTTCCCCTTGCCATTGCTGATAATGCTGTAGTCTTTCTGTATTTGGTCTTTGCCATGTTGTTGTACGTGTGTTATGATCTACATAATATATTCTACCTCGTGGATCTCTACGTATTTCCCAACCCAGAGGTAAAGGCTGAGGTCTTTCCCAATAAGTACTTCTGCTGTTGTGATCAACATAGTACCTTCTGCCATAAACATCATATCTCATTTCCCACCTTGATAACAAGAAAAACGTACAAATTAAAAATAATTTACTACTACTTAAAATAATAAAATAAGATACAAAAGCAAAAAGAGATAAATATTAATTTTAAGTAGTTAATTTACAAAAAAAAACTACTGTTCCGGTTTACTTTAGAACAAATAATCATCATCAAAATGAAGACATAAATTCTAAGACATCTAAAAACCTTCAATAAAACTATTTTAATCCATGGCGATTTTGATAAATGAAATAGTAGATGGAAAATATTTCAATTATAAAAACTGGATTAGTTTGCTTATAGATTAGTCACGTTCAGGATTAAAGTTACATATGAAACCCCGTAAGAAATGCTGTAAAAACAACAAGAAATTAATGGTAAAAAAATTTATTAAGGTAAAGAAATTAATAGAACTTGTAAAAGAAAAATTACAGAAAATTCGGTGAAGAAATGAAAATCTACACAAGAAATCCCAGAAATTAACCTTGGAACTTTCTGAGTGAATCAAATCTAGAGCTCACAAATTATCTTCAACAAATTAATCTGCCTATAAAAAGAGTACTCATTGCCTGTGATGGTGCCTATAATGAATTTCATTCACCCTTGAATATCAACAAGTTGTTCATGAAATACCACAAATAAAATTAAATAACTGTCCAAGTAGCTACAAGAAGAATCCACAGATTAAATCAGCCAAGATTATATACACTTTAACAAATGCAGGATAGTATACTATTTTGGATTAATGCTATTAAAGGGGGAACAATATAAATTGTAAATATAATAATATAAATGTATATTTCATTACAATTTCCAAAAAGTTAATTGTTTTTATAACTCGTCAAAATTCATAAACTTTTATCCTGTAAATCCAACTGAATGTCAAAATCATGAATGTTAAGCCTTTCTTTCTTGTAAATAAGTGGGTTAATTTTTCTAGAATTAAAAGAAGATTTATGAGATAGAATCAAGAAGTTCTCGGAATTGACCACCAGACACCCAGTGCAGTTGCCAATGAGAATTTTTTTTTGTGTACAGGTGATACTACTACTGAAAAGAGGACATCAATGGAGGAATATATTTCAGTCACAACAGTTCAACTGTGGGGAGTGTATTTTGTGGGCTTACATGTCGATTTTTAAGAATAGCATTAAGTGTACAACATGCAAACATTAAATTTTGTGGTTTGTTAGTCTAAATTTTACTGTTGATCAGGTATAGAGCTACAATGAGATTGGGTAAAATAGGAAAGCTTTACTTTACAAAAGTTGGTATCTTCATCTGAAAGTTGTACTCCTGGGTTTAAAGTATAGAAAGAACGAATTACCGTTTTAATGTGTGCCAATACTAGTGGAAGTCATAAATTACCACTGGCTGTCAGTGGCAGGTTTAAGAAGCTACGGGCATTTAAAAATGTTTTTAAGTGTAGACCTATTACCAGCAAAATATTTTTCTTAAACTAGTGTGCGGATGACCCGCAAAACTTTGAATGCATGGTTTCATGAGTGTTTTTCCTTCAAGTGAAAAGTCATCTTAAAAGTAGAAATTTACCAGAAAAACCCCTATTGATAACATATAATGCTCTAGCTCATCCAATTGACCTTAAAACAGCTGATGGCATAACAGCTATGTTTCTTCCAGCAAACTCCTATTGTTTGATTAAACCAAAGGATCAATGTGTTATTGAAAGTCTAAAGCAACACTATAGAAAAATATTTTTATAAAATTAAATATTTTTGTGATACCGAGATAGAAGTACAAAAGGTTTGAAAGAAATATATGATTAAAGATGCTATATTTAATGTTTCACATACATGAAATAACATTCCACACAGAACACTTACATCTTTTTGGAACAAACTGTGGCCATGCGGGCCGGAAATTGACAATAGTGAAACTCTCAATGATTTAAATACCACAAATTTCATTTCAGAATTTTTAAAAAATATGTCAAAATATACATGGTACAGAAGCAATTACTGACAAAGATCTAATAGAATGAACAAGAGAAGATACTAATGAGTTTGGTACAAACATTCAACAGATAAAGAAACTGTTGCTTATGTTAATGATAAAAAGACACGTTTTTGAAGAAACTAAGTAAGAGTGTAAACTTTGCCCAGGAAATGAAGTAACTTTGTAACAAAGTAGATGAAATGCTAATAAAATGCATTGGGAGAACTGACAAAATTGGTAGTATTCAGATAAATTCGGCAGCTTCCAATACAAAAAAGAAACGAATTCTTTAGTTCAAAAGAAAATGACAGACATTTTTTTAAACTAAAAAGTAAATATATTTAATACACCATGTTTTTTCCTGCTAGTGTTATTGTTCTTCCAAGGTACAGTAATATGTTTTTTTATATCTCTTATAAAAATACAGTAACATACTGTATTTGTAATTACAAACTATACTACAGGCTACTAGTGCTTTTATAGTGTTGTTGAGTTTTTTGGCTGACATAAATCATGTTAAGTACAACATTAATTACATTGCAAACCTATATACGTATTTATGTGCTATGTTTACCTACAAATTATAAATTAATTTCACAACTGCCGTAAATCATCTTTTTCTCGAATTCGCCACCTCTCGGTCCCGAATGTTTTTACATTCGAATGTTTTTACATTAAGAGAGGTTTTACTATTATTTTTTTTATTTTTAATATTTGTGGATTTAAGAACCAAAATATCACTATATTGTTGTAATCTTGCTATTATTAAAAAGATTTGAACAAAGAGGAGGAAAATTTCAATCTGACATTTTTTTCTAAAATAATCTTGTCTCTCCTGCAATAAACCCATGCTGTGGCTCCATTTTCAACAAAATTTTGTTTTGAAAGTTCTACAGCAAATTTTTTTTTTTTGCTGCTTCATGATCATCAGATAGCAAATTGCTTGTTAGTTTTATATCAAAGTGAATATGCTTTTTTTAAATTTCCAAACAATCTCTTACTCATATGTTTGTTGAAGATTCAGAATATTTGTGAATTTTAAGGAATAATTTTTTAGCCTTTTGATCCTAAGAATGTAGATCTTATATAGAAACACGCTTTTGAGGCAAATCATCAACCGAATGCTTCAGGCATTTTTTGTCTCTTCAATGGATTTATGATAAACTTGAGAAACGATTTTGATACTGAAGCAATAACCATGCATTAAACTCTTGAATTTTGTAGTCCACTGCATTTGGCATTAATGCCATTATATGGTATTAAATCTTACTGACACTTTTTACAAATAAAGTAGACCATAGGTTCATTTGTTTAAAAGTTTACAACAACAAAAGAGACACACTATCCCCAATGCACATCTTGTCTACAGCCTTAAACGTTTACCAAGAGTGATATCACTGTTCTTTCTTTCTGTTACTTCTGCAGTTACTAAAGCTACATGAAAACCAGTTCATAACTGAAAAATAGTAAATATTATCAACAAAAATGTGATAGGAAAATCAAAACAAACACAATTTAGATATACTCTTGGAATCATGTAAATTATTCCAATTGTTTATCTGCATAACAGAAAAGCTGATGGTACAAGAACTCATTGTTAGAAATTTGTGGCCAAATCAATAGCAGGCATTATTTAGAATTACTGTTTTTGGAAATGTTTATACACAAAAGTATGTAAATCTTTTTTTACCAGTGTTAGTTGTTTGTGAATAATCAAATATGCAACTCTTGAATGTGATATTCTGACCCATATTTATATTCCATAAGGACTCACAAATATAAAGTTATTGAGCTAACAATAAGTGGCTAAGATGCATTAAAGAGTACTGATAATCTGCTAACCACTTGGATAAGGTTAAAATGACCATCATTCTTTGAATAAAAAACAGTTTTTTGCTAATTTTGAATTCCAATAAAACCTTCCAAAATTAATGTAAAAAAAGATTGTTTCTCCAATATTATTTACAAAATTATATGAAAAGGCTTGTATCATAAATTCCTTTACATCACAGAATGGGTAACCTGTAGTAATTATCTTTTCTTAATTATAACTAATAATGAGGCTTACAATTTGTCAAAATGCAGTGCTCTTTAACTTGAGTTTTCAATTTTCCGTACATAGACCGTATTAAATAGCACACATCAAATAAAAAAATGTTTAAAAATTTTCATATTTTCAATAAAACTATCTGTATATAATCAATGAAAGATTTATAGTAACAATAATTACCCTGTTGGCAAAGGTTCTTCAGGTTCATTTGATTGTGGCGTGTCAGGAGCTGGGCCTGGAGGAGGTCCTGTAGTTGTTCCATTAATTACAGGGGATGTAGGCTGGGGAGTTGTTGAAGTACTGTCAGCAACTGACAAATTTCCTGCTAATAAATTATTAAATTTTTTTTTAATGTTTAAAGATGAAATGAAGCATAAAAATATTATAACAAATTGTTTTGAAAAATCACTTTTGGGTACTATTTAAAAACTGAAAATCTTTTAAAACCAAACGGTCTTATCAAGTTGAACAAATTGTTATGTAAATATTTTTCTGTTACAACTGAATAAATCAACTATGATGTAATGTTTAATTTAAATGAATAAAATCTTTATACAACAAATAACTTTTTCATTTATTAAATACCTTATGTACATTTCAATTGCATAGGTATTAAATAAAAAGTTATTTGTGGTATGGAGGTTTTGTTCATTAACATTAATTTTCCTGTTACTTCCTTTTGTTTTGCTGTGGCTTTTGCATTTGTCTTTTTAGTACACATCAATTAAAACACCAGAAATCTCACTTGACAAACATCTTGTAACAATTTAATACTTATACATTGCTTTAGAAATGTTTTGTCAAAAATGAAAATTAAATAAAATTTATTTGCAAGTCAAACTCAAATTGTCTACCGACTGAACAATCGATTTTCAATCATGTAGGCAACCTTTTATGCAATATCAAATTGTCTCCTGAATGCAAATGCACGCTGGATTATAATGATCGAGCTGGATTGAAGAAGTATGTCACCACATTTATTTACAGTACTTCATATGACAATCAAAAAGATTTTAAAAAGGTTGTAAAAGGCTAACTATATTATGAAGTGAACTAACATTTACTACTAGCATTACTAATCTGATATATTATGATACATGTACAAATGAAACGCCAAAGAGTTTATAGAAAAATTATAATCTCATGAAATGTACACAAGTAAAATTTAGTTATTTACTGTATTATGATAGAAACCACACTTCAATTACTTTTGACCTTTCATTTCATAAATTTGACATAATAGTGAAGTCTATTTTTAACAGAATTATTGACAGAAGTGCGGGCTATTTTTAAAGAGTTTAAATGAGTCGACTGGATATTTGGCATTTAAAATATTCTTATATTATAAACCAAATTACTTTTTAAGGAGCTTGTGGTGCCTAAATGACATTGTGGAAGAAAATTTTTGAAAGAGGATTATTTTATAACAGTTTTGTTACAGCCTTGGCTGTTTACCACATCCCAATCTCTATTTTCTCCTATCTGTGTGCGGAGGAAATCTACTGTCTTTTGCCAAATTCTCATACCTTTGATTCATTCTGTCCTTATAGTTTCACTTAAAGACAAAAACAGAATTGTATAAATAAATTGTAATCATCTCTTCTCTTATTGTTATCATTTAATTTGTTATACAATAAAATATGCATTCAATTACATTGGCCAAACAAAAATGTTCACAAATATCATGGTGACTGACATCCTCTTCATCAGTCTTGTTATCGACATGATTCATTATCCTGACATTCATATCCTGTTTGAATTTACTAAGACATGTCTTGTAGATTTTGTAAAATGTACACTAAGTTGTTTGTTCATCTAGTTGTTTGTATGCCATACATTCACAAAACTACTGCACAGTAATGCATCGTTTATTTAATATACGTTAATGACTTTAGCGTGACTTAAAACCCCCGATTAACGAGTTTTGACCAATTTTGTATTGTAGTTATGGAAATGTAGATATTACCCGTCCTGGCTCCTAGGTTCTCCGAGGATCATCGCCGATATTATATTCGCGTTTAGCGACCCCAAAAACCCCCAAGTAACGAGCTTCGATCAATTTCAAGCTGAATTTATGAAAAATTCCAGGATATGATGTAGATATTACCCGCTCTGGGCCCCAGGTACTCCGAGGATCATTGCCGATATTATATTCATGTTCAGCTACCCCAAAAACTCCCGAGTAACGGGTTTCGATGAATTTTGTATTGTATTTACGGAAAATTCCAGGAGATAAGGTTGATGTCATCCGCCCTGGGCCCCAGGTACTCCGGGAGTAATTACGGATATCATATTCGTGTTAAGGGACCCCAAAAACTCCAGAGTACTAAAATTCGGCCAATTTCTGTGATTATTCACCAAGTTATACATTTTTTTTAATCGAGTCAGTGAATATACTTTTGAAAAATGCATTTTTCTTATGCACCAATGCAATTTTGATTTCTTATAAAGTGGCTATGTTCACAAACTTTCGTGGTGGCTTCCTGAATTGATTGCAAAAAACCGCCTTTCGATCCGACTTACTGCACCAATTATCGTAGGTTTGGCCTATTTTTGTGCTTTATGTCCTCGCCTATGTCTGGAGTTGCAACATTTGGTTATTAATCACTTATGATTTCCAAGTGCCTAATTACATTTCAGTTGTAGTGATTTAGAATTAAAAAGAACTGTCTGTAATCCAAGACCTACATATCGTTCAATAAACACTTGTTACTGTAATACAGTGAGTTCAGTGTGGTACCTCTGTATATCGTGATTACACGGCTGATTATTGTTATCAAATATGCTTCTGACAAATATGATTACAATAAGTGAGTAGCTACTGTGTATCTATGTATATAAGTTTTAGTTTTGTAAATTATATTATTTTTCTATAAGGAATTTTCAAGCATTCAATATCTCAGAATATTATGTAAAAAAGTAACATTATTAAATTTTATCAAATTTATAAACTAAACTAATTAAAAATATGTGGAAGTGAAAGTCAATTTGTCTTTAATAATTTTATTAATAGTAAGTAATACTGGTAATGTTTCTAAGAAATTCTTGAAATATCCAGATTTTACTAGGCTGGACAAGTGTAGGTCAGTGTACTAGTATGTTACAAACTGAAGAGGTACTATAAAATAATACAAGGAGATAGTAAGGACAAGTTTCTACACAATTTGTTATACAAAAATACAAAGTGGTGTAAGGAACTTTCTTAGAATACGAGAGAAGAATCTAAAATACAATGATTATATTGTTATTCTGTTGTAACTTCTGCTTTAAAATGAATAATAAAGATTGTAAAATTAAAAGTCAAAATGAAATTAACATCACAGATCAAATATTTGGGATTATTTTGTATGAAATCGGGTCAAAAATATTAATTGAAAAAATATATAAAAGAGATGTTACCAGAGCTGGCTGGTCTCAAGGACTGTGAAGAATTTGATGTTGCAGCACTTGTATGAGCAGAATTTTCTGAACCTGGTGGTCGATTTCGTGCTCTTACCCCACCAGTCAAGATACTTCTACTGTTCATAACACTTTCACCATTTGCAGTTGCTAAAACATTTTAAATATTAAGTGAATACAATAAAATAGATATATCATTATTATATAATTAATCTTTTTGACTATTTGGAGTTCCTTCAATACACTTCTAATTTCAACTGTTTTCCAAAATGTTCTATGAGACAATTTGATTACAAAAAAACAAGGTAAATAAAAAAAAATGCAGGTAAAAGAATGATTATAATTCTAGCTTTGTCACTTTAGTGTAAGGAAAGTTTAAAGATGTTAGGAATGCTTTTATTTATATGTCCATAAAGCTCAATGTGTTAAATTGGCTATTTTGAGACTTAATTACAATAATTCATTGTTGTTTATTATTCTAATTAAATTAAGCATTGTAACATTTCAAATTTCACAAATTAGGAAATACTACAATATTCCTTAGACTGTTGATATTAATAGATTACAGAAAACTTCTGATTCAGTGTGGAAATAATTTCCTGTTAAAAACCAGTCAACTGTAACTTTGGTTATAGTAGTATAAATTATACATTTTGTAAATAGTAGCTTACATTATTATGTATGAGTAGGCCTACATTGCCTACTTTTGAATTTGCCTGATGTTTACTAGTTAATATAGTCTCACAAACTGTCAATTAATTTAAAGATTTATGTATTTAAATGATAATGACAAATGTAATATTTCGACGGCCTGATTAAATAAAATATTTTTAATATAATTTTGTATTTGTAAAACTTAAAAACAGTGAAATATTTCTATACTATAACCAACCTTTATAAATCACAATTTGCCAATCATTACCAACTATCTACATTATCAATTGGGGTGTGTGTATAAATGCAAAACAATCTTTACTTGGTCACAGCACGTAAGCTGACTTCCCTCAGCAATTACTCCCCCTAACGAGCAATAAGAGCCTTCACTTCAAAAACCCAAAATTAGTTATCAGATATTTGTAATCGTAATGTCTGGAAATAAAAACCTAGTTGATATTTCAATTAGATTGTATGATAGCGTAAAAGACTCCCAAGTTTCTCTATCTCTTTATCAGTCATTCAATTTGAAATTTTTTAAACTTTTCCTCTATTGCACCTATCTGTAAATTATATATGTACCCTCAAATTTTATTTTCAGTAGCTCTTCTTGCAGGTATTTTTTTAACAGATTTTTTCTTTAAAAATTTAGTTAGACCTAATGTACAACAACCTTTAATATTCCAATTTTTGTAAACTTTAAAAACATATTTTTTTAAAATATACTGTACCGCTCAAATTAATTGGAACACCAGGTAAATTACTACGATTCTTAAATGAAACACAATTTATTGACCACAAAAATTACAATCAGCTCCCTAATAATTAATATGTCCTCCTTTGTTTATTTATAACCTCTTCACATCATTTTGGCATTGATTCTATGAGTTGTTTGTCTATATTTTTAATTTCATCATCATGGTACCATATTTTGATTACAGCAGTAATCATGGATGTTTTTGTTGTACAACCTTCTTTAGCAATCCTTTTTTTACAAATAGCCCATAGATTTTCGATTGGGTTTAAATCGGGTGAATTACCAGGCCATTCCAGAACTTTTACTTTGTTCTCAGAAAAAAATTACTTGCATTTTTTAGATGTATGGCATGGAGCTGAGTCTTGTTGAAAAATCCCATTGGCTTTTGGAAACATTTGTAAAAGGAGTGGGACAACTCTTCTTTGTAATAAAGTAATATATTTGTCTGAGTTCATCATACCTTCAATTGGAACTAATTGCCCTAGACCATTATAGGATATACAGCCCCAAAACATTTTTCAGGTGGATGTTTGGGTTGTTGAAGGATGTGAGCTGATGTCTCAGCTTCAATCCCACTTCTGCAGACAAAATTAACTTTATGTCCCTGAACCAAAAAATTTAATCAGAGAAAATGACGTTTTTCCACTGTTCAACACAAAGCTTTTTGTAGGTTATAACCCACTGCAAGTGTTTCTTCTTCATTGCCACAGTAAGAAGCTGCTTTTTCTTTGGTCGGTAAGCTTTTCACCCAACTTCTGTCAACCTTCTTTTAACAGTACTAACATAAATATTAACTCCATTTTTGTTAATTTCTCATGCCAAATCTACAGCCAACAACCTGGGGTTGATCTTACTATTCCTAAATAATTGGCGGTCAGTTTGAGGTGTTTCGTTTTTCTTTTACGACTACAATTTCCTATTCTGTTAGCAGAAAAGGAGCCAGTCTCATTAAATTGCTTAACAAATCGGTTAACAGTAGCTAGGCCTACCTTACATTCTTCAGCTATCTTCCTCTGAGACATACTTCCATACTGATGTAGCGTAATAATCTTGCTACGTTTTCTAGGTGTGGTATCCATCAATTGAGTTATTGTAAAACTAAAATAATTTTGTTAAACCAGCACACAAACTTGCAACAATAATAAAAACTAAGAATACTTCACTGAAACTGTGTAAAGCACAAAGAGTCACTTGTGCGCTAATTGTTAGTGAGGTTAGGTTGTATTAAAATAAAATCAAAGTACTGTAGCAGTGATGCCAACTGTCACATGATGAAAAGAGTGAAATTTCCTGTGTGTTCCAATTAATTTGAGCGGTACTGTAGATATAGTTATCTCAAAAAGTATTTAATTTTACAGTCCATTTATTCTAAACAAAAGCTTTAATGTATTATTATATTAACAATACATTATACATATAATATTTTCTTAAATAAAATAATCATTTAAAATATTGTAATAGTTTCTTTTATTATAATTATTTAAAATGTATTTTTTTTTTAAATTGTGTTTAATAAAATTTCTCAATTATTTTGTTCAAGGTAGGTTAGTAACTTTTCTAATTTATTTTAAGATAAATAAATTTTCTAGACCTTTCTTTTTTAATAACAAGTTTAATGTATCATTTAAAACAATTTCTTAGCAATTATAAGTTCTATTAATAAATTACAATTTGTTTTCTTTTTTTAGGTTTTACAAATTTACTATAAGTTTCCTCTATTATAATAAGTCTTATTACTCTAAATTGTATTTCTCTTTTGGCAGCAACAGTTTTTATTTAATTTAGCCTAAATTGATTTTAATTCTAATTTAGCACAAGCTCTCTTATTCTCGGGTTATCTGGCAGGTTTTAAATTTTGAATAATGAAATCTTATTTGGCACTCTAAAGTACAAGAACAAACAAAAAAAATCTAAGCTATAAATGTTATAAACTATGTTACAAATTAATTTATTTCTAGGTAAAATTGTTCCTTAATATTTTTTATAAATGTTTTCTTTTATAGTTTGAGTTTATAATAAATTCACTGGTTTCTTTTCTTTTATAAATGTCTGATTGCAAAATTTCAAAAATGTAGTAATGGATCTAGCCTAGATACTTAAGTGTTTTAGATTGCAGATTCCTTTTTTCGGCCTTTATCAAAATATTTAATAAAATCTTTCTAAATAAATAGTTTCAATTAATTTTCTTGAAAGTATTTTGTATTGTTAATTGAATTCAAGATTAACACTCCCGCACTAAGTTTAAATTCGTTAAATTTTATTTGCTAATTCTGAAGTACGTCTGTCTTGCTTGAGTAGGTGTGTGCAACTGAAGCGACGCATTTAAAAATGGCTAAACCAACTATTTCCTTTTTTTAATTGTTGTTACCGGTTTTACGGATGCTGTATTCACTGCCTTTAGTACATTTAATGTTCTTAATAACTACATTTTAATTTCTTTGCAGGTAACTGCATTTAAATATTATATCTCCCGACTACGTTTAAATTATCAGCTGTTCTGTTCACAATGCGCGCGCACCTCACTGAATATGTTAGTCATCCCGTTTGGTCTATTTGTGCAATCTCAAAACGTTTTCACTTTCTTAACACTTGAAGGCTTTTACTTTATTTACATTGTTTTAGTGTTCTTTTCAAACTGTTACACATTAAATTGTTTCTATTATATTGTTTTTTTTTTTATAGTGGTTATTATTCTAAACTTGTGATTAAATGTTACGATTTTGCCAATTTAGGTTATGTTTACATTTTTCTCTTTTTTTTGTAATTGGTAATTTTATGGTTTGAATTTACTTACATATTTATATTATATTATACATAGTGCCTTTCATACTTGCTATTCCAAAATGTTACAATATATAAATATAAAATAGTACAGTAAACTCCCGATTATCCGTGGAATAGGGTGGCTCGGCAACGCCGGATAACGAATTCCCCGGATAATCCGCTATGAACAAAGAATACGCAAAACGATCGATAATCGATTATTATGCCATAAGTTACACAAATAATGGCCCCGGTTAATGCAACTCACAAATAATCTTCAGAGGACAAAATAAATATAGAAAATAATTTAAAATGTCGATGTATTTGACGGATTATAACATGTACATTTATATGTCTAACTATCTACAATACGTACATAAATATATGTCAAAAGTAAGTATGTATGTATATATGTAATTTCCTTTACACATAATACTTTCACTTTTTAAGAAAAAAATCTGTCACTTTCGTCTGTTTTTTTCTGAGCATTGATTTAGCTTTAATGTGCGATCTAAGTTTCTTGAGAACCACCTTGTGTCACGTGTGTCACAAAGACATAAAGATCGATAATGTATATGACAGACATGGATAATGCATATGCCACGTCCTACACTATTTATAGCCGAGATTAGCTGACATTTGTTTAGAATCTTATGATACACATTAGGTTTTCGGCGTCCAAGCATTTTGTCATTGTCTCTTATATACAGTAGTCTGCTCGCCCCTTTTATTTCGCTGGCTCGCGTCGGGATGCTTTCCCTTTCAATGTAAAAATTAGTACGTAGGCCTACATATTTACATATCTATTCCCTTCATCTTAACTTCTATTAAGCCTTATATGTATTTACATCGTAATTCACCGTTGGAAATTTAAACACATGAATCTGATTAGAATAAAAATTGGATATTTGTAAAACAATGGCAGACCCTGGATAATCCGCAAACTGGTTAATCCGCCCATGGATAATCGGGATTTTATTGTATTTTTAAAAAACTTACTTTGTGGAGCTGTATACCGAGGAGTTGATTCTGGTGGGCAAGGTGTCATATCAACCTTGATACCATGAAGCAAAGTGATTAACTCAGCAACTTTAACTGGTGCACTGTCATGTTTTACTTCTGACATTAAATCTAATGTTACTTCGAGATGATCACAGCATCCATTATAATGACTTAATACATCATATAAGTTTAATCTTTTCTCTCCAATAACTGTGTCTTTGCGAAAAGTACTGTGATCTAACAAACGATAATGAAGATGAGAATAAGGTGTCACTAAGCTGTAATCAGAAACCCAAAATTAATTTTAAATTACCAATTTTTTTTTAATTTAAAAAGTAAGCTATTATACCCTTGTTACAGCAAATCTGTTAGTATACTTAGAAGCTTTTTTTAATAAATGGGTAACTTTATGAGCCCCTTATAAGTAATTACTTGTACTACCTCAATTCTGAAAAAAACAATAAATCTCACTATACTTGGAGAATTACTATACATTTTTATAGTATATATAATAGTAATATTTGGAGAACAACAGTATAGTAATACTGTTGGAAAACAAGAATAGGTTAAATTAGTGAAATTCCAGACTTTCAATGTTACAAATATGAAATGACCGAGACAAATGATGTTCTAAATGCAATTTAGCTGAACAAGTTTTCTAAAATGAATTTAATTACTATTGCATATTTTGAGATGGAAATTTTTTGTAACACTTGTTAATATTATGACTGTAAGGTAAAATATGTATCCTTACATAGCACACACGCATGCACGCACATGTGCGCGCAACGCACACACTGAAGATACTAAAACTGACAAGTGTTTCTTTTTAAGAATTATGCATTTGTGTCACTTTGTAATTAAGGAATTCTAATTATTAATTTTTTAAGATTGTATAGTAAATTTCTGCTTTTTTATAGCTTGTTTCTTATATTTCCAAAAGTTCAGTTTAATTCCGAAAGTTTTCAATTTTTTATAACATTAATTTTGTGTTAAATATGTGAAGCATCAATAAATTCTACATTACTAGACTGTGATACATTATATTTCACAAATATTTATTTCTGAATCTACTGTAGTACTAAATTAACAATTTTTTTTTAATTATCTGATAACCAAAATCATGTTATATTTTAAAATAATATATTAACAATAATATAAACAATAATAATTCTTACACTGTAAACTCTTCATTCCATTTTGGTTGGTATGTACATTTCACCACTTCAGTTTTACGGGGATTTTTATCATCTACAGATAACTCAATATATGGATTAGGTTTCAGAAAACTACTACCAGTTCTGAGATGTGCACATTCAACTGAAAAGTAATAACAGAAATATACTGTAGTGAACCAATCACATTAAGCAGCAAATCTTAAATTTAAATCTAAAAAATTGTATAAGAGAGCTAAAAATTACAATATGCTACTTGAACTTGTACTATAAAAGTCCACAATTATATAAATACTTTTCCTAATAATGGCACATGGATAATGAAGGTAACATTTTCAGGATATGTGACCATTCTACAACCAATATGACTAAATCTTTATGTACGACTTTAATTGAAAATGAGATTATCTTTAGAAACAGTAATTCACATTAAAGTAAATTATTAACCTTACACCATCACGTAAGTGTTATTTATATAAGTTTCTAATAGTATAAAACTAAATATAGTAGCTAAGTTGAATTTATCTTTAAAAATGGATGGATTGGAAATGGATTATTAAGCATTATTTGTAAACATGGACTTGACTTGCTAGACTTATATTGTAGTTAATTTTAAAATAAATAAAAAGGAAATGATATTTGCTCTCTAAGATGATGATAAATATCTTTGAAAATAAAGGTGTTAAAAACAATTCACTTACTTGTTACACTTAACTGATAAAATCCTGAAGCAGCTGTTTCAGACATTCTTTTGCAAAAGCCTAAAGGGCGTTTTTACTATTTCTATTTACACATAGTTTCTTGGTCAAGATCTATGAAAAAAGGAATATCCTGCAACAGAAAAATGTATACATTACATACCTGTAACAAAAAAATTTATAATGAAAGATTTAACTGTTTAAATAGAATAATATTATTAATGATATAAGATTGAGCATGTTATTACCTTCCTGAGGTAACAACGTTCAATCTATATATAATAATGTGTTATTTATAACAGAAATATAGTGATCATGGAAAACGTCCAATGAATAATGCAATAAATTTTTAAGTTGTTTAAAGTGAGGAAATTAAACAACTTCTAGGAGAAATTACCTTCTGAGCATTAAAATTTTCAGAAAAATAAACAGTAAATTTTAATGTTGTATTGAAAAAAACAGATCTTTGTGGAGGATGTAAATACCACAAGTGTAGTAGTGTTGCTTAAGAAAATTGACTGCTACGCAAGTAGTGGCATATGACACAACAATAAATGTTATAGCAAAATAAAAACTTTACATAAAATTAGTTATTTTAAATATGGTGAGTAAAGGAAATAGTAACAACAGCATTATAAATGTGTCATTTTAAAATTAGACCATCCTATATTTAGATAAATATTAATTATACTTTTTAATACTGAAAAAGTTGTTATTTTAAATTGTAGGAAATGCTGAAAATGTAGGACAAAACTATATCTACTCTCTACAAAATATTGTTAGCAGGCAAAAACACAAAGGTTTTCTTGACATTAATATTTGTTGTTGCTTCAAGAAACTGTGTTTTTTGTTGTTGTATGTTTAGTCTATTAGTAGTTTACATCAACCTCTTACTCTAATCTTTTTATCACTTTCTTGTTCAAAGTGCATTAAAGACAGCAGTAAGTGGGAGAGCTTTCGACAATAGATCTAGGCCCTAGATCTGTACTGCTGCCTTTCCATGTTGTATATTTTGTTATGTACCTGTTCGAAATATGGCAACTGCAAAAAGATCCTTGCAAATAATAATTTACAGATTAAAGGAAAGGTCAAAAACTAAAGGTTCCAAATTCTCTGCTTCGAAGACCTGGTGTGTAGAATTTAGTTCTTGCAGAAGCCTATACTTTATCTTGATGGGATTCAGCTTTAAACCACGAATTATGTTACATTTTTGGGTCTTATATTTGATAAAATATTTTCATGATTCCATAAGTGCGCGATTTGGATATATGAAGATATTGGATATGCTAAGAGTCCTCAGTGGTATGAACTGCGGAGCAGATAGAATATAGAACAATTATTAAGTTTCTATCGCACTGTCGTTAGATCCCACATAGATTATGGTTGTCTAGCCTATTTATCTGCATGGCCTACAGTTCTGAATACTGGTGAATTCCACCACTCTGGACTTAAGACTAGTTACTGGCCCAATCCTTAGTCTTCTTATTGAGGCTGGAGTACCTGCTCTTCAAGGCGACGATAGATGCTACAAATTTCTTATAGCTTTTGAAGACTCTCACCAACAGTATTACGGTAGTTGATCAACAGTAATCTATCATTAGGCCTACAAAAATTACATATAATGGATAACCTTGAGTTGGAACTTCCTATGTTCAAATGATAATTTGTGCTGTCTGCCTCCATGGATAGTCAAAACAGCATTCTTTAATTTTTCACTATCCAGTTATATAAAAAGTACTCCTGATGTGGTTTACCATCATTAGATTTAATATTTTAAAGATTTCATTTCTATAATCAAGTATCATTTGTATATTTATTAATTTTAGCATGTCTATTTATTTATGTTTGTGTGTGTGTGTGTATGTATAGATATTTATTTAGTTTTATATTAATTGTTAAATACTCTATTTATTTTGACATTTATTAAATATTATAGAAACAATGTTATAGGTTTATTTAGTTACTCATTGTTAAACCGTTATTTATTATTGTTTTATAATTTGTTATATTATTATTTTGTATATATTTGCATTTATTGTAATATATATATTCATTAAGTCTAGTTTTTACTTATTTATTGTTATATTTACTTAGTAATTATTGTTTTTACAAGTGTTTATTTCATTTACTGTTATTTCTTTCCTGTTATATATTTAATATTTTTTAATTTTATCCTTGTAAAAGTTTATTCTTTTGAACACTATATCCTTGTTTGGTGATGATAACTGAAATTGATTTTTCGCTGCAAAAAAACGTAATAATTAAAAAATATTTTATTAATATGTGTGAATATATTTTGCAATTATATAATTATAAAGTTTTTTTTACAAATGTGCAGTTATAAAATTGGTTGAGTGAACGTTGGGGGGACGAACTAAGCTTTTTTTAAGTATAATTACTAAGCATAAGTAGTGTTTATTTATTTTGTTGGTAAAAATATAGTCTTAATGACGTTGGTTTAAAAAAATTTTTTTTTTAATTACTCCATTTAATGTGTAGAACACAAATATCAACTTTTCCCGCAGAAAATACGAAAAAAGACTTTTTTCACATTTCAAATGTTAGTCTGTAAACATGTATAGCGTAAACAAATCTTATTGTCATTGTTAAACAAATTTAGAAAATACAGGAAGTTAATTTTTTTGCACATTTTAAATGTCAAGTCTGTAATGGGATTTATAGCGTGAACCAGTTGCGCAGTAGCTACAGCGCAATGACCTACGTCAAAGTCAATTTATTTTAGTACTAAACATAATATGTAAATATTTAACTTTTGGTTATAATTTTACAACATTACTATATACCTACATTAAAATATACCTACAAAATATCCAGTCAGGATAGATTTGGTTGTAATTTTCTGCATCGGCAATAAGTCTAAACGTTTATCAAAATGACAACCAAATCTATCCTGACTGGATACTTTAGAGGTATATTTTAATATACATTGTAACATTTTGAAAAGAGCAAATAAGAAATTGGTTAGATTAAATTGAAACTAATTTTAGGTAAAAGCCTAGAAAGGTTGTAAAATGTAAACAAGATATTTGAACTGTAAATGCATTAGGAAATTTGTTGTATCAAATAAAATTAAAATAAGATAATCTAATAATAATTATATTTAAACAAAATTGTAAACTTTATTAACATAGGGCATAAGTAATTACTTGAAGGAGGAAGTAAAACACGATTGTAAACAATGAGATAAAGGTTATGTTTGTATGAATTCAGCTCAAAACACACACATTTCGGAATTATTACAAAAGTAAAAAGTAAAGACACTTCACACACAAATAATAGTAATTAAATAAACACTGAAAGGTTTGTTAAGGATCGGAAAATTGAAACAGTATGTTAACCAAATTAAAACGGTGAAAATAGTTCGTTGACATTAACAGATGTAAGAGCCAAAGAAAGTAGGTCAGTTACAGTCGACTCTAGTGGGAAGAAATGGAACTTCGTTACATGAGAGCCAAGGTTTATGTATAATTAATATGAATTTGAAGAGGGAAAGGCCGCCATGTTTTAAATATTTTAAAAGTAGAACGAAGCGTCAGTATAGCGTGGGTTGCCAAAAGAAGCTGAGCCTTGGTTAGAAGTCAAAATTCTATTTGAAGAATTTCGTCAAATTTATACAGATTTGTGAAGAAAATTGGCCAAAATTAACAAGGATAAGTGAATTTAAAGCTATAATACAGTGTTAATATAATTTGAAGTAACTAAAAAGAATTTAAGTGTGTTAAATATAAAATTTAAAGAGAACTGAATCCTACGTGGGAACAAACAGCCGATCTCCGAGAATTTATAAGTTAAGTAAATAGCGCTATAAAAATAAACTTTAGTGGACTTTTAAGATTATAAGGAAGTTTAAAATTGTACATTATTAGAATATCTTGTAATTAATTAATAGTTAGTAATTAGAAACATAATCCAGTTCAAACAGTTTAGGGACCTTTTTGCTAATTAGAAATTTAAGTTTTTTCATCAGGAAGCTATTTATTGAAACTATTTTCTAAATTTAATCTTGTTTATCAAAATTTATTTAATTTAACCAAAGAGTTAAAAGATATAGCCCATGCATATAAACCCGGAGATATTAAGAGATCTTAGAAAATAGCCTAGGGTATAAAATTTTGTAACTAAAATTGAAGGAATTGAGTTTAGCCTATTGTGTTAAAACTTGTTAAGTTTTATTTTTTTTTTTGTTCTGTTTATTGTTTAAATGTTGAAATAAAATTGTTATAATAAAGAATTTAAATTATTCATGAGTTTGTGTTTTGTAACTAGAGAAATTAAATATCATCATTCAACAAGAATAAACCCTGTTGCGTAATATAAAAGTAAATATTACAACATATATACTAATGTTGTATACAATTATACACAAATCTATCCTGACTGGATACTTTGTAGGTATATTTTAAAACAGTCATATAGTAATGTTGTATAAAATTACAACCAAATCTAGACGTAGTGCAGTGCGCTGTAGCTACTGTGCGCCCAGTTCACACTATAGGCCTACATGTCATTCCAGACTAAAATTTAAAATATAAAAAAGTAACTTTCTGTATTTTCCGCAGTAAAAAACTGATAATCATGTTTACACATTAACAAGTAATTTTTTTTTTAAATTTCTTAAACCAACGTCTTTAAGACTATATTTTTACCATTTTCTTTATATATTTATTATTTTTCATATTTTATTTCTTCTTTTTAATAATTATTATTATAAATCATAAAGTAAAAAATAATAAACATGCAACACAATTCCATTGTCAATATTGTGATATTAATGACAGTATGAATAGTAAAAATTTAGTCTTAATGACATTGGTTTTTTATTAATTTTTTTTTTATTACTCGTTTCAATAAGTAGAACTTGAATATCAATTTTTTTTTCTGCAAAAAATATGGAAAGTAACTTTTTTCACATTTTAAATATTAGTCTGTAATGGCATGTAGGCCTATAGTGTGAACCGGGCGTGCAGTAGCTAGAGAGCACTGCACTATGTCTAGATTTGGTTGTAATTTTATATATTACTATATACCTATATTAAAATATACCTACAAAGTTTCCAGCCAGGATAGATTTGGTTATAATTTTATACAACGCTATTATATACCTACATTAAAATATACCTATGAAGTATCCAGTCAGGATAGATTTGGTTATAATTTTGGTAAATATTTAGACTTATTGCCGATGCACAAAATTACAACCAAATTTGGATACTTCGTAGGTACACTTTAATATAGGTAAATCGTAATGTTGAATAAAATTATAACCAAATCTATCATGACTGGATACTTCGTAGGTATACTTTAATATATGTAAATCGTAATGTTGAATAAAATTATATCCAAATCTATCCTGACTAAATAAATCATAGGTATATTTTAATGTAGGCATATAGTAATGTTGTATAAAATTATAACCAAATCTATCCTGACTGGATACTTCATAGGTATATTCTAATGTAGGTAAATAGTAATGTTTAAAATTATAACCAAAAGTTAAATATTTAGATTTTAAGTTTAGTATGAAAATAAATTGACTTTGTCGTAGTGCAGTGCGCTGTAGCTACTGCGCGGCCGGTTCACGCTATACATGCCATTTCAGAAATTAATTTTTTTGTATTTTCTGCGGAAAAAAAGTTGATATTCTTGTTCTACACAATAAAATGAGTAATTAATGTTTTTTTTAAAACAACATCAATAAGACTTTTTTACGTTATACATGCCTATACAAACTAACATTTAAAATGTGAAAAAAAGTAACTCTCCGCTTTTCCGTAGAAAAAAAGTTGATATTTGTGTTCTACACGTAAAACAAGTTATTGAAAAAAAATTTTTAAACCCATCGTCATTAAGACTATATTTTTACCATATGAATGTTTTGCACCAGATATAATAAACTGCTTTTTGTTTAAACTTATTCTTGTACACGATTCATGAAAGCTAATCTCTATTTTGTCAAGTATTACCTTTTTAAAAACAAAATATATCTTAAATCGATTAATTGTAGCTGTTTTTAAATAGGTACAGTATGTAGCATAAGATAGTAGGATTATTGATAGTAAATATTTTAGAAAGGATAGTTGTAAAATAAGATTATGTATTCAAGACAATAGTTAATGTTAGTTTAACATATTGATGGTCTATGATACTTAAAATTACTAGAATATTGTTTAGAATTTATCTTTGAGTAACATGAAAAGAACAAAATTTGGAAACCTGTAATTTGCTACATATTATCCTACCTTAAATAGATACTTTGTTTCTATATTGTAAAATAGGTATAAAATTTAATGTAATATAAAATAATCAAGTTTTATAAAGAAGCACTAAGTGTATGAAATTTCAGTAAAAATATAGACGTAATGACATTGACGATAAAAAATTTTTTTGTTATTATATTACTCGTTTTAATGTGTAGATCACGAATATCAACTTTTTTTTTGCAGAAAATACGGAAAGTTACTTTTTTACACATTTTAAATATTAGGTTGTAATGGCATGTATAGCGTAGAGTCTTAATATTGTTGATAAAAAATTTAATTACTCATTTCAATGTGTAGAACACTATTTTTAACTTTTTTCCACATAAAGTACGATAAGTTAATTTTTCTGCACATTTTTAATGTTAGTCTGTAATAGCATTTATAGCGTGACCGGCCGGGTATCTACAGGGCACTGCACTACGTCAAAGTCATGTTTTAATAATAAACAGTCAGGATAGATTTGGTGATAATTTTATACAACATTACTATATACCTATATTAAAATATGCCTACGAAGTATCCAGTCAGGATAGATTTAGTTATAATTTTATATAACATTACTATAATACCTATATTCAAATATGCAATATGTATAAAATTATAACCAAATCTATTCTGACTGGATACTTCATAAGCATAATTTAATATAGGTATATAGTAATGTTGTATAAAATTATAACCAAATCTATCCTGACTGGATACTTTCGTAGGCATATTTTAATATAGGTATATAGTAATGTTATATATAATTACCTTTTTAATAATGTATAATCACTTTTACATTAGTTTATGACTATCCAAACTTTTAATTTTGTAAAAACATAGACGTAGTGCAGTGTGCTGTTGCTACTGCGCGGCCGGTTCATGCTATAGGGCTACATGCCATTACAACCTTACAACCTAACATTTAAAATATGAAGAAATAACTTTCCGTACTTTCCGCAGAAAAAAAAGTTGATATTCGTGTTCTACGCATTAAAACGCGTAATATAATCACACACAAAAATTGTTAGCACCAACGTCATTACATCTATATTTTTACCGAAATTTCATATGCAACTAAAAGTTTAAATTATGCATTACTTTTTAAAATTTTTTATAGCACCATCCAGATCATTTCTGGTTTGCGATAGTCATAGTTATTTTCTTGTTTAGAATGTATTTTTTAAAAGGTAAATCAGAAAATAAATTTAAGTGCCACCATATAATATATACAATTACCAAAATATGTATTGCATAATCATACCTTTGGAGATAACTGATTATTACAATTTTTTTGTATTAAAGACATGACATCTAGATTAGTTATATGTTACAATTGCTATAAAATAGATATTTACTGAGATTTTTAAAAAAATACTATAGTAGGCTTTTAGTCAGGAACTATATTATATACAAAAACAGAATGTCTGTGTTTTTAGTACCATATTCTGCAAGAGTAAAGATAGTAAATAAATCATTAACCGAATGCAGAAAAAATAAAATCTACAATAGATAATAATCTTCTTATTACAGTAGGTTTCAAAACAGAAATATATCCTTTGGTCCTTTTTTCAAGTCTCATAGGCTAGTTTTAACAAAAACCTAAGATCAAAACATGTAAAAAGTGGACAGAAAAGGAGTAATAATTAGAGCTGAATAAGGCTTTTTGCTCCAAAATTAAACATAAAAACAGTTAAAACAACAGATCATAGTTCATTAATACATATTTTTTAAAAAAAACCCTAATCCTAATCAAATATTCACTTCATTGTTTTTATTTGTGAAATATACAAAGAAACACACTGTAAATCATAATAAATAATAATGGTTTATATTTTAAATATTTCTTTCCTAATACATTAAAATTAGGTTTTAGTGAACTGCAAGATAATTGCTAAGTGTACTGGTTTCCTTGACAGCAGTTATACTTAGTTTTGAAATATGTGTAGTATTTGTAAATGCGTGTAATATTAAAATCAGAATCTCGAAGAAAAAATTAATAAAATTTTGCACTGTCACATGTTGCACACAAATTATCGAGGACTTTACACTATTCCTAATGTCTGTATGTCATAATATAAACATCAACACCCAATTTTTCAAAGGTGTATATTTACACTTTCTACAATAATAAGAGCAAAAGTACCTACCCATTACGAACTAGTATTGTTAAAACTAAATTTTATTAAAAATGAAACTGCAAAAATTCACAAAAGTCTTTCATCGAAAACGTTATCACTTTCAGCCACTTCAGATCACCATAACCATTGTACCTGACGTCATTTTCTACGAGTGCTACTTAAATAATAAAATAATCTAAGAATCATAGATTAAAATTAATATAAAAACACACGAAGGTTATCTTCTAGTACGAGCTCAAAGGACATATAGTAAAACTAATGTATTTTTCTTATATGTCACACATTTCAATGTAAACCTATACAGATCGTAATTACTAAAAGAAATTTTTAAATTAAATTGAAACTTAGGAGTAGAATACAAAAGTAGAATATAAAAAAGACACCCAGTTTCACAATTAATTGAAATACACTAAAAATAAAATGAGTTATTTTTAATTGATTAAAATCAATTATCATGTAAATCTATTCTTTTAGGTAATAGATATTTAAAAAATTTTAAATAAAAATTTCGCAGTTGTAGCAGACAGACTATTTCAAAATAGAAGCGTCTTACTTAATTTTTTTTTACTTCAGATTCAGAGCATGGTAATGATTCACAATTTTTGAAAAAAAGGCATGATAAACGCTTTCTTTTCCTACAACGTACCAGTGCTGAATATACTAGAATGTGTATGATAAATTTCACTTTACATTGGTTTTACGCCTCTAAATAAAACTAAGGTAGAAAATGTAGCATTTAATGTGAACCGACAATATGGAAATACAAAGATATTTTGCTTTAGATCCTTGCTACATATACTAAATGAAACGATAATATCTACTGACAAAATCAACTAAAAAGTCAGGACAATAAAATATCTAAAGAGCAGAAATGAACAAAGTCACGAAGTAAAGATAAAATTTTACAAAGGTTAACCAGGTCTTATGTCCTCCTTTTCACATATATTACTCAAAAATACATTTTAAAACAAGGAACAAGCCATAATAACAAACCAAAACAAGGAACAAGGATAAACTACAACCACCAAGCGTATACAAACTGAACTGCGCCGAATGTAACAAATTCTACATTGGACAAACAGGTCGCAGCTTTATACAAAGAATCGAGGAACACAAACAGAACACCAACTCAACATTTTACAACCTCATAAAACATACTGAACACAAATACACAGACATTTACAATAACTTAGAAATCCTACACATCAACAAAAAGGACCACATCTCAACATACTAAAACAATATGAAATTGATAGACACACAAAAACACAAAGTACAAACATATTAATCGAAAAAACACAATACAAATCACACATACTCTTTGATACTATCGAAAACCTACCTTTAAAACCGTCACCGCTTAACCTAACTTCTCCAAGCAGAAGACACTGATGAAGATCGGCACATAGCGATCGAAAACGTTCTGTCTCAATAAGTTTTAACAAATTTACTAAATTCAAAGTTCGGATAGTCATAAACTATTTTTTATGTGATTAATAAGATTCACCAAACGTAATGGACTATAAAATTCAAGATGTTAAATTGTTAACTTACACTTGGAGGAAACGTTTCCGTCTTACAACTTCTTCAGCCTCGTATTTTTGTTGCTAGGAATGCTGCAGTTGCGCTTCCTCGGTACCATTATACCTCGGTACCCAATACAACATTAAACACACAGCGTTTAAACATTTACTACACAGAATAAATAAAATACCTATGTCCACAACTAACTACACAGAGGAATTAAACGCAATCAAATATTTAGCTCACAAAAATGGATATGACAATTCTTTAATAGATAAACTACACAGAAAAATACTCAACAAGAACAGTAACAACAAGACAAACAATAAAAACACAAACACAAACAAATTCATCACCCTCACATACATAAACAAAATCACAAATAAAATAGCACACCAATTGATTAGTCTGTAGAGAGACTAAAAGTTGAAATGAAACGCGGGGCGGCAAAAGTATTGTCTACCAGGTTACTTGCAGTTGCGCAATCGTGAATCACAATTAACATAGAAAGATTAATAACTGCTCTAAGCGAAATCTAGTCATTTAGAAATAAGAGCACGACGACACTGAATTTAACATGAATATAAAATACAAGTTCTAAATAAGCCTTAGCTACGCACTTACCCTAGGTAAGAAGTGAAGCAACGTTCGAAGGAGCGAGGTTGAAGCTTCCACAGTACTGTGGTCGTCAGAGGCTGCATAGAAGTCTTGACGGAAGTAACGTAACTAAAAACTCAATTTAAATAATGAGTAACAAGTAAAAGTTTACCTTACAAGGCACTTAAGTTTTTACCGCGAGTCTACGCACTTAGATTGCACAATCGGCGTAACCGAGCGACACTTCAACACAGCGGCGAAAATATAGTTCAAAAATGTTCATCGACGCGGTCCGAACTTTACGCACATATTATTGAACGAAAGCGGTACGTTTAAATTGTCTGAAACAAAGCCCATGCGGAATAGGCGGCGCGGTTTAACACAGGACTGCCCTAGTCGAGAGCCACAAAACTTCTGTCAATGTGTTGAAGCGGAAAGAACTGTAGAAATTGAAGGGAGGGGGTTCAGAGAGGTCATCAGGAAAAAATCAATACTTGTTCCATATATCGATTAGTGGGTCAGAAATCACGTGACCAATACCGTCAGGGCACAGCTGAGCGATTTAAATAGATAGATCAACGTAGCACGTTCAAACTTCGAGCGCTGACTCGAACATACCGCCCACCAAAACGAATGTTTTTAATTCGCCAGGTGGGTAGTGGGCGAAGAACCATTAAAGCACCGGAAACCGAGGGTGCCGAAGAAAAAAACCTGTCGGGAGGCGGTGAAGAACTAATGATGAAGCGGAAAGCCGACGAGCTGACTGGATGTCCAAGAGTTGGTGAGGTGTTGCGCAAGTAAGTAGGAGGTGGCCTAAGAATGATAGCAGCGGTTGGACATCTGTTGGAGCGGTGGTGGTTGCTAAAAGGGGTGGTTTCGTGGAGGCTGATGAACTCTCCCGCCCACCATGAGCATTCCGGAGGCGTCGACTAGAGGGCGAAGAGACTCGGTGATTTGGTTGACTCTTCTAACTGAGGCACTGGTGGGGGTAACCTTGCGTAAGTCCTTGTAGCGTTGAATGGTGCGGATGACTTCTTTCCTCTCCATGGGTCGACGTGCAGCGGTGTAACGAGCGGCTAATCTTACAGCGAAGGCGTGAGGTTGACGGCATCGATGGTCTGGAAGCGATCCTGAGATAATCCATCCGAAGAAGGTGTTTAGGGCAGCAGGTTGACCTTTAATTATGGTCTGTGGTTCGTTAATAAGACTGCGGTTAAATACGTCAGATCCTAGAATTAAGTCAATTTGGGCTGGAGTGTCAAAGTGAGGGTCAGCAAGTTGTAAATGCTGATATTGAGCACGTGTGCAAGGTGCCAAAGCGGTAGATGGAAGCGGGCCAGCGATGTGAGGTAGTACTGCGGCTTCGACATCGAGTTTGAAATTTGAGGCATATCTAGAAGAGATTTGTAGGGACACATATTCTGATATATGTGTGGTTTGAGAAGCGACCCCGACAAGAGAAACATTTGATTTCCTAGTAGGTAAGCCCAACATGGTAGTTGCGGGTTTTGTTATGACAGACACTTGACTGCCTGGGTCAATGATTGCCCGAAGGATATGTGGATTTCCATAATGATCATTAGCAATGACCTGAGCGGTGCCTAACAAGGCAGAAGCGACTTTAGTGTTATAGGTGGCCAGAGGTTTTATATTTGTAGTTGAATTGTTACCGTTATTGGCTGAGTTTGAGTACCGATGCGTGTACGGTCGCTGGGGCGAAGCTGAGTTAGAGTCATGTAACAAGGAGTGATGATTACCGTTGCAATGTTTACAAGTCTTGAGTGACTTGCATTTGTTTTGGTAGTGGGTGCCGAAACAATTGAAACAGCGACGCATATGCCGTATAGACTCGCGACGTGCCTGGGCTTTTTGTTTGAGAAAGTCTGGACAACAAAAGATATTGTGAATGGCTGAACAATAAAAACACTGTGCTGCGGACGGATCGTTACGAGGCGGGTTGGTAGGTCGGGTAGACAAATGAGGTCTGGGTAAATTTTGTCTAACACGCGGTGATGGTTGCGGTTGAATTGGATGCGTTGGCTTATCACTGGTGGTCGCAGAGCCTGCGGTCGAGTTCTGGTGGTGTGGTGTGTTGTACTGCGGCGATGACCTTCATTCAGCTGTGCGGCTTCATCTGCGAAGTCGGTGTGGTGACTTGTAGCGGTTGCGGTAGTCGATATCAGCGTCATGATTCTAGCGGGGTATTCAAGGCGCGGTGTTGGACTCTCAGGAGGTGTATTACTTAAGCCAGGTTCGTTGACAGAGGAGACCGACAGTTGGGGTTGTTGGCTGGTGCTAGCTGTGGTTGAAGCCGAAGGCGGGTTGAGCGATTCCATATAAGAAGGTTGCGGATCATTAACAGTTGTCGCGGCAGAAGGTTGGTTGAGTAATTCCAAGGCCCTAGCCTGCTCAGTGACGAAATCATTTAAAAGTCTATATGTGGGCATTTGATTTGTTCCCAATCTAGTCTCGAAATTAAGTCGAGTCTGTGCGTCTAAGTTACCAACAGACATTTGAAAAAGCAAGAAGTCCGCCAAGTCGTCTAACTGGACAGCCTTTAGTGCGCACACAGCATTTGAATGTGCGGTTAAAAATCGATTAAGTTCATTCTGAGACGCGTTCTTAATAGGTTTAAAGTCTTTAATGATTTGAAAATAATGATCGGCTAAACGGCGAGGGTTAGCATAACGATTGCGTAAGGCTTGATATGCGATATCATAATTATGCTCAGATATTGTAAGTCCAGTGACAATGGCTAGCGCGTCTCCTTTAAGCGCTGACTTTAAATATTGAAATTTCTGTATGGCATTAATACTGTGATTGCCATGCACCATTGAGTCAAACATTGTTATGAAATCCGTCTATTCGTTACTGTTGCCTGAAAAGCTAGGCATTGTAAGGTTAGGTAAGTTGGGCGAACTTGTACCGGGGTTAATATGCGAGGTTGACTTCACATCAGTCTTAATAATATTCGGATATTTGGCCAACATTGGCAAATACATATCCTGAAATTGCTTTTTATTTTTAAATGCGTTTTCAGCAAGATCGGCGACCTGACTGGCGAACGTTTTTTCCAATATATCAAAAGTTTTAATAAAATTGGACTGAATACGTCGAATTTCCCGTGCGAGGCCTTCTGGTATTTCTTTGTCGTTAAGCACATTTTTCACTTGTTCCAACTCGCCTACAATATTTTTCAACTTAGACAAGTAATATTCTGTGTTAATCTCCATTTTAATAATAAATTTTTAAAACACAATCAATTAAAATTTTAAACTCACACTAAGTTCAAACACGGTAATAGAGTGGACTGTATATAGTTTGTAAGCGGTAATAAACACCAACACTTCCTTGTTCGTAATCGTGTATCGATCGATACGACTATGAGCCACGTGGCTTATTGCGCAATTTGGCATCGATATTTATCCTTAACGTTTTCCTGTATCGATGTGACGCACATTCTTTCACGTCGCGGTAAGCACATGGTTAAATTAGTCACAAATTCAAAAAATTTTAAATTTATAAATTTTATAGCTGAAATAATTCACACTATCCGGCCCAGTGGGGACCAATGATTAGTCTGTAGAGAGACTAAAAGTTGAAATGAAACGCGGGGCGGCAAAAGTATTGTCTACCAGGTTACTTGCAGTTGCGCAATCGTGAATCACAATTAACATAGAAAGAATAATAACTGCTCTAAGCGAAATCTAGTCATTTAGAAATAACAGCACGACGACACTGAATTTAACATGAATATAAAATACAAGTTCTAAATAAGCCTTAGCTACGCACTTACCCTAGGTAAGAAGTGAAGCAACGTTCGAAGGAGCGAGGTTGAAGCTTCCACAGTACTGTGGTCGTCAGAGGCTGCATAGAAGTCTTGACGGCAGTAACGTAACTAAAAACTCAATTTAAATAATGAGTAACAAGTAAAAGTTTACCTTACACGGCACTTAAGTTCTTACCGCGAGTCTACACACTTAGATTGCACAATCGGCGTAACCGAGCGACACTTTAACACAGCGGCGAAAATATAGTTCAAAAACGGTCATCGACGCGGTCCGAACTTTACGCACATATTATTGAACGAAAGCGGTACGTTTAAATTGTCTGAAACAAAGCCCGTGCGGAATAGGCGGCGCGGTTTAACACAGGACTGCCCTAGTCGAGAGCCACAAAACTTCTGTCAATGTGTTGAAGCGGAAAGAACTGTAGAAATTGAAGGGAGGGGGGTTCAGAGAGGTCATCAGGAAAAAATCAATACTTGTTCCATATATCGATTAGTGGGTCAGAAATCACGTGACCAATACCGTCAGGGCACAGCTGAGCGATTTAAATAGATAGATCAACGTAGCACGTTCAAACTTCGAGCGCTGACTCGTACACCAATTAAAAAAAGCAGGATACAATGTAGGTTACAGAACAACAAATAAAAGCCAAACAGCTATCAGACACAGCAATAATAACAATACCAACACATACAATAACCCAGGAGTATACAAACTAAAATGCAACAACTGCAACAAGTTCTATATTGGACAAACAGGCAGATCTCTTGCTGAAAGATATAAAGAGCACAAAAGCTCACTGCACACTACTATTGTATCCACCTTCGCAAATCACCTCATGGACATTAAACACTCATGCAAAAGTATAGAAAATAACATGAGCATCCTCCCTACATGCAAAATAGGCCATAAATTAAACACACTAGAACAGTATGAAATATATAGACATAGCAACACACATAAAAATGACATCTTAAATGAACAAACACAGCACAGATCACACATACACTTCGATCAAATCACTTCTAACTTTCAAAGTAATGGTACCGAGGAAGCGCAACTGCAACATTTCTAGCGGCAAAAATACGAGGCTGAAGAAGTTGTAAGACGAAAACGTTTCCTCCAAGTGTAAGTTAACAACTTTTTAAATGTTTATAAACTTGCACATAGTAGCACTTACTATGTTTGTTGAGGACGGTTGTTTCGGGAGATGTGTCCTATCGTCAACTCAGACCGTAACTGATCTCAAGGTTTATGTAGGTTAGGGTGGGGGTGGGAAAATTATGGTGGTGTGGGTGTATTTTGTGAGTA
The DNA here is from genome assembly GCA_036971475.1 of Prosapia bicincta. NCBI lineage: Eukaryota > Metazoa > Arthropoda > Insecta > Hemiptera > Cercopidae > Prosapia > Prosapia bicincta. Next base: position 42,157,771 of record JBAIZL010000001.1, read on the forward strand.
TTAGGAGTTATGATATCAAAAAGTGTGTGTGAGTTGTAATGTAATTGTGTATTCAGTATGTGTGTAGAGTGTAGTTTGAAGTGTCTGTATATTTCGTATTGTTTAGTTCTATTGCGTTGGTTATTCCTGTGTTGTTTATGAAGAATTTGTAGGTTAGATCTTATGTCTATGTAGTCATGTTTTGTGGAGTTGAGTTGATCAGCGAAGTTTGATTGGTAAGTGCTACTATAGGCAAATTTATAAACATTTAAAAAGTGATAGCTAGTAGCTCTTGTGAAGATGGAATCAACAAATATTGGAATTTATTTTACAAAAAATAATACAGCTATTATAGTAGTATTTTAAAACCAACAATTATAATGAGAGTGGAATTTCGATTTATATAGGTGTTCTATTAGCCCATGACGGTTCTTGACCGGTTTCACAATACCCAAAAGACTATTTATACCGAACGAATGCCCCACAAATCTAACTTCAAACTTACAGCGGCTCAACCCAGAAGGTCCATAGTAACAGCATGTTTGAGCTTAAAGTCTCACTGTAAGTACTCGCCCAGCCCTGTGACGAGACGATTCTCCAATCAATTGACTACGGAATAGCCCATTCAAAACTAAGAAGTAGAACCTGCCAAACAGTATTTTTATGCTTACCGTCCTTTCTGATTGGTTTGGTCCATCTAGTGCAATCGGACTTTTATCCAACTTTGGCTGGTCTTATCTAAAACATTAAGAATAAGGAGTTAGACCTAGATAGGAAAGATAGCAGGAGATATCAATCTGAATAGTTCTTGAGGGCTATGCATTAACCATAGATGTCCAGCTCCTCATGTCCGATGGCTCAAACCCCCAACTTCAAGATTTAAACCCTCATCCCAACTTGACCATTCAAACTTTGCTTGTAGTTTAATGTAAAAAGCTCAAAACCTCTTGAATCAAACGGTTTTATATGGCACAGTACCTGTATAAGACTGCTAATATCGGTTCCAGCTTAAGTAATTATAAAATCGATATTATATTGATCTCCACTTCGTCAATATTGAAAATATCTAGCACTGTAGAAAGTCCTTCAGAAAATGAATGAAAGAATAACATTGATAGAAATTCAGTAATATGATATTAAATATGGTCTGTAAAATTACATTTGGCTGATCTATATAGTTTAAAACAAAAATCCTTTTTAATCTCGAGATAAAATTAAATAAATGAGAACAATGTAGCGTGTAGATGTTAGGGAACAAATGTCCCTAATGCCACGGCAATGGTAAAGAAAGAAGAACAACATTTTAAAAAGTTGGATTTACATAAAATATTTTTTAAGTTAGGAACAGTATAACTGAAATTTGAATACTACAGAGCACAAAAACGCAGACAGTGACTCAACCCGCTTCGCAACTTGGTTAACAAGTGATTGGAACCGATGCGGCTTGGAACTTGTCTTGTACCAAGTCACAACATCCATTATGTGTTTAACCCGTACTTGATAGTGTCGCGTCATGTGGCTTGCATTGTCTTTGAATCATTATAGATAGATGCATTGTTAGGTGAATTGACGTACGATTAGTTTGTTCTTTGTCTGACAAAATCCTACTTTGGGCGTCAATAAACCATGTGACAGTGCTGACGAAGCACTTTGTTATAATACGTTACATAGTACATTAATACTAACTATAAGGTTACTATATCTTATTTTTCCAAAAAATTTTAAAAGTAACTAACATGTACACATCTGAATCACCATCCATGATAATTTACTCTATTTGTACTATGTTTCACTCCACAGCATGCATTACACAACTCTATTTTAAAACCAAAAAACTTTCCCAAAAGGATACTTAGAAGCTGAATTGTAATTTCGTTCAGTTTTATAAACACTAGTTTATTAAAGATTACTAATTTTATAATTACCACCTATTTATTTTAAAAATCAAATATTTCTGATTGAACAATTGCAAGTTTCATAATAAAACCTTTGTCTTCTGAGATTGTGTGTGGTATAAAGTTTTCAAAATTGCACAATTTTCATCACAAATGTTAATAGGTTTTTGGTTTCTTCTGGGGTTTTTTTTCGACTTATACACCACTTGGCAATTTTTTACAATTTCACAGATCAATAAGAATATAGATTTTTTTTAATTACTAAAGAGTGCAATATTTGGTGAGGATGGAGTTTTAAAAATGACTATGGACTATATGTTCAGATGCTAGACGCTCGGAAAAATTAATGTCTCATTAAAATTTTTCACAGGGATGGATTATCAAAGATTTGGTAAAATTCTCCAAATCTAAAGTAATACCTTTCCCCCAAAAAGGTACCATCTTTTGGAATGTAAACACTTATTGTTTACTCTTAGTTTGTATGAAACAACAAATAAATATCTACCTATCTATTGATCAATTATTTGTTTTTTTCTTTATTATAACAAGGCGTTCAAAAATGTGTTTTCTCTCTACAAGTTATTCAATTTTTTATAATTTTTTAAAAATATAAATTTATATAGCAATAAATGTATGCTTCTGAATCTAAAGCTTTGCAATTTAATAATGATAATTAAGTTTTATAAATTAACTACTGTACTTCCCTAACTTATATTTGAAATCAATTATGAAAAATTACTGAGACATGAAGTCTTTAATGTACTACACTATCTCCAGGGTCGTTTAAAGATCTTTTATATACAACTTTAAATAAGTTAACTCCCTTGTCTTGAGAAAACTAAATATTTCCATTGTACATAAAAATTTATGAGCTTTTTAAAATTGGGATAAAAAACATTTTTAACGCATTTTGGAGTTTTGCCTTTGTTTTTAAGTATAAGCTACTTGTTGGTCAAATTTCACATTTCTGTGCCATCTGTAAGTAGATTACATTTTATTTATGATTTATCACCATCAACTATACAGACGTTGAAACATATCTTTAAAATCAATGACTGTAAATGAATCCATGCCAGCTTTTAATTAATGCCAGCTATAAAAAGTGGGTAAAACTTTTGTCATTTAGTGTCAACAAATAAAGCCTAATGTTAGAAACACTCCTTCATCAAATTATAATATTATAATTAATTGCTTTTAAAACTAAGTGAACTATTAACTTACTATGCTGACGCGTTTCGAAACTGTTGTTACATTGACAAAGTACAGTTCCTGTTACTCTAAGGATAGCAGTGAAACGATGGTTTCAACAATGTCAGCATAGTAAGTTAATATTTTTCACTTAGTTTATTAAATAATTACTTATAAGGGGGCCATCTATAAATTATGTAACCCTAAAATTTGATGATTTTCAACCCTCCCCCCCCTCTGTAACGAACCGGTAATGGTAGTACTCCCATAATTACGTAACATAGTCTTATCCCCCTTTCTTTGAATGCTGAATTTATAGGCCAATAAAGAAATACATCAAATGTGCTAATAAATATTACGGTTATAATATAATGAAAGACAAAAAGAATTTTGTTAAATAAATAAAAACACTAATTTCGGCTAATATGGCTAATTTTGGTCAATATGTGACCTCACATATACTTGAAAACAAACAGAAATTATAAAATCAAAATAAACTTCAAGTTAAAGTGGCTTGATGTAATCATCTTGAATTCACTGATTAAACTATATTTGAAAACTGTTTTTAAATAAACTTTAAGTACTATGTATAAAGTCAAGACAATATTAATTTAAACATAAAATGAAAATATTGTTTTATTAAAATGTGACTTTAATGAATGTAAACACAGTGTGTAATATTAACCCATTTGTAATATTGTCTAAAGTCTATTCATCTTCCCACAGAGTAGTCATGTATTGACAGACAATACTGTTGTTGTGAGCTTCAGAAAAAGATATGTATATATAATAAGCATAATTTTAAAATAGAACTAACTCTGCAATTTGTTTACAAATTCCAAAAATTCACAATTTAGTTTTATGTCATGTTTGGCTACAAATTTTGTACCTCTCATGACGAGTCATGACCGATTGTGATCAAGCTTCGGTGTACTTCTGAGTTCACTGGTTCAGCCTGAAAAGATGTTGACATTGAATTTAAAAGAATATTGTTTCGTTAACTGATAAGTAACTGATTGATTACTGATAAGTAACATCTGGTGCTTTAGCTTTTACTCAAAGACCGCTGTGCATGTCTGTACAGACAGAAGGCGCCTGATCATCATACTGTGGTGATACCACACTCAAGGTTACGGTTCCTCACTATATTTCCTCCAATAATGTTCATAATTAGAAAGTTTAACAGAATACTTTAAATAAATGTTTTTTTTTGTAAAGAGATTTTGAGTTCGTTATTAATATTAAGTACATTTTACTTAATGAGAGATTAAAATGGGAGGCAGTTTATTTATTAAATAAAAAGAGATTTTAATTTAGTCAAAACTGAAATTTATAGTTAGGTAATGCTATTGCATATCCCCTTCTTCTTCCGTAAAGATTGATGTAAACCACCCATACTAGCAATGGCCCCCTAAATGTAATAAGTGAAATCAGGAGGGTTGCAACAACTAATTTTATTAAATTCTATCCTTGACAACTCTGTTGAGTAAAACCTATCCAAAACTAATGCCATTGCTATATTGCAAAATAGATATATAATAGCTGTTTTTATTGGTATAACTGGGCAAAAAACAACACTACTTACTCATGTTTCTCAGCAGATGCGTTTTGCACTAGATCCGTGCATTCACAATCGATAGTGTGAAACGCATCTGCAGAAACATATCCGTAAGTAGTGGTTTTTTGCCAAGTAATATCAATATAAATAATTACAAAAAACCTTGAGACATAAAAACTTCAAGTTATAATAATTGATTGTAAAATAAAATAGTCTGTTATTAGCTGCTGCATAGTTTGATCCCACCTAATGTTATCATACGGTTATTAATCGAATAAATACATTGTAATTAAGCCACTTATTGTAATCATCTCATCATTTATTGTTATCATTTAATTTCTCATAAAATAAAATATGAGTTCACTAGCACAGACCAAACAAAAATGTTTACAAGTATCGTAAGTTTTGTGAAAGAAGTTGGTGACTCACATCCAGTCCATCAGTCATGTTATCAACAGGATTCATTAGGCGTTTGGTGACTCTAATCCTCTTTATTCAAATACATCTTGTAGGTTTCATAATATGTACAGTAATTGTTTGTTCAATCTAGTTGTTCATATGCTACTTGTTCACGCGGCTTCTGTGCAGTACTGCACCGTTTATTTCTAAATTTTCATATACGTTTGATTTTAATGTGATTTTAAGTAATTTAATTTCGGAAGATCTTTTTTCATTTCTTTTGTGAAGTTTGATGTCACTTGAAGTTTCAAGATGTCCGAATCTTAAAAAAACAACGTGATTCAAGTCTCAAAGAAATACTTGACATTTATATCAATACAATAAATTATCAAAAACAAGTAAAAGTAACGCTGCTTCTCAACTTGTCAGTAACCTCTTTTATTTAGAATTTTAAGGAACAATAACTCCATATTGTCATTATTAATGAGTAATGTAAATATTGCCGGTTCAAGAAATCGTTCCGGGAAGAGTCCACAAGGGGAATTAGTTCTGAAATCATGGTTTAAAAGTCTTCTCAAAAAGATGCTCGAGTTGATGTCTCATTCAATCAATGGAAGAAATATGAAAACATTGTTTATAAGAAAATATGTGATGAAAAAAGATGCTGATTTTGATACAAATGGGGAAAACGTTTGGCTGACTATTCTCCTAGCTGTGTATACAATACAGATGAAACAGGTCTTTATTATGATGCACCTATGTAAACAAAAATGAAAATGCTAGTGGCCAATAAACATCTAAACAATGTGTAACTGTTTTGTACTGTGTCAAATTGGTTGGACAAAAAGAAAAACTCACAATCATCGGGAATTCTAAAAATTCACACTGTTTACAAAATATCAAAAAGCTACCGGTTGAATATCATTCAAACTCCAACGATTGGATGACATCAAAAATTTTTAATGAATGGCTGACTAAATAGGATACCAGCCTGAAACACAACATTGTCCTTCTAATAGACAGCTGCAAAAAATGACTCAAGCACTATGCTAAAACATATCAGTGATTTACCTTCCGGCCAATACTACATTACTTATTCATCCATGTGACCAAGACATATGAGAAGGCTTTTTACTGACAAGAGATGTATGCTAGAATAATAGAAAATATGAATGAAGTTCAAACTCTTGCCTCAAATGAATTGACTAAAAAAACTTCTTTACTCGATACTATTCATCTTGTACCAAAATCTTGGAATCAAGTTTCTGAAAAAACTGTGAAAAATTGCTTTAGAAAAGGTAGGTTTTTTATTAAAGAGAATCAAGAGCAAGCTACATCTGAAGAAGAGTCAGAAGAAACTTTAAAGCCTTTTGTTTTATCTATAAAAGAATGCACTGAGTGTATGGAAGTTGACGAAATAGCATTTAAATAGTAGCAGCGGGAATGACTGAAGATGACATTTGTAAGGCTTTAACAACAAATGTTACTGAAGAAGATACTGATGACTATGAAAATTACAAATGTGCTTTAGATAAACTTAGCTTGGACATATCTTTGAAGTCTCCCTGGGCACTAATCTAACAGATGTCTACCTCATTTGGAAGATTAGTCATCAAAATACTTATGCACACAGATCAAATACTTCAAGTGAAACAAGACCTTCAGTCCTCTGTGATAGAATCAGTTGGTTTTCATATATCGAGAACAAGCTGATTCATTTCAGTAGTTGATAATATCCTGGCCATATCCTCAAATTTCACCCTAGAGCTAATGGCATCTTCTGGATAGCCACAATAAAGATTGCTCATTATGGTCTTTAAACAACCAGTCAATAAACTTGTAGCTCTACGTTTCCCCAAATGGTATATAATTCCGAACTACATAACACATCTCTTTCATTGTCATCCCTAGCTACTCTCTTAAATATTCTCCCTCATTAGCCATCCTATCTATGTTGCCTTTTTGTTCCTCCTCATTACCCTGTTCCACATCTTTACAGGTTCACCCTATTCCACCCACTGGTGAAAAACTAACAGTTTTTAGAGAGTAGTAAGGTATAGAAGCCTAACCTTTTCCAGTATAACATAGCCATTTTCCCAGTACCGACTTTCATATACAAACACATATCGTCTACCTGAAGAATGCTATTCTAGTTAGCTGGTTATATTTAGAGAATTTTCTTGATCTTATTTTCGTTTTTTTTTTATCTCACAATGCAAAGCACTTTTTTCTTCACTCCAGTTAAAAGTGAGATCTCGAACAATCCACAAATGTGTACACTGCATTTCAACATTTTGTTTTGGGTTTTAAAATTTGCGATTGCTTAGCTAATTTCTTGTTACAATTTTTTAACATAATACGAAGTAAAAGTTTGATGTAGGGTACATTTTGTACAGTTTTATCTTACCTTGCAAGAGTAAAGTCGGTTTCTGAGAATTATTATCGCAATTTACCAGGAAACATCTAAAGTAGGACAAAACTACCACACTCTATTACACTTCTGAATACAATTAACTTACATCCTAAAATTAAAATTATTTTGTATTTATTAACCCTTTTTTTCAAAAATACTTTTTTTCCTTTAGCCAATGCAAAACGAGGTGGTTAACTTATGTTTCTCTGTTTAAAAGCCCCATTCTTAATGAAGTATTTTGAATTTCTAATTTTGTTACTATTTCTAATACCTAATTTATTTTCGAAATTTGTAGTCCATTACGTTCGGTGAATCTTATTAATCACTTAAACAATAGTTTATGACTATCCGAACTTTAAATTTTGTAAATTTGGTTAAACTTACTGAGACATAGTCTAGTTCAAGTGACTAATAGTTTATTTTATTAAAATATATAGACAATTTTGAAAAAAATAATGAAAGCATTTGAAGATAACTGGTAAAACGTATTATCCAGAATTTATTTATTTTTTGCAAATCTTTTAATTTTGCTTTCTTATTTATTTTTTAGGCAGTATTTAATATAATACATTTTCAGAACCATCTTCAATTGACAAACCATCCAAGACAAAAAAAATCGTTCTAAGCAATGAAGGAAAATTTTACTTCGACTAAAAAATTTGATTTTTATTTAAATCAGGAGTCCTTATAAAAAAAAAGAATGTTATTTGAATGTGATTTGAACAAAGACCAATTATGGAAAGTCAAGGAATAACTATTGGACAACAAAAATTATATCCTGGTAAATGCAGACGAAGAAGAAAACAAATTGGCAGTAGGTCAAGGCAAACTGTTGGTTACTCCAAGTAGCTATTCTTTTATTCTCGGATAACGGCCATGACTATATCTGTCTATCAAATCACTCTATACATTCCCTCACGAAACACTAATTTTTCTTCAAAACCTATTACTGGCAGTCACCATCTTTTACACTTCCTCTGCAAACCTCTTTCAAAACCTATTCTTCCTTTATCTACACAAGCATTTTTTTCCTACAAACCCTCAATTAAGCCAGTCAAACTTTCCATTTACAAGAATCTCACTTCTGAAAGGAGCCCTAATGGGATTGTAGCTCTAGTATTTCTCTCATATTATTTTTTAATTGTTAGTTTGGGAGACAGTTTACTTTCAATATGTTTTATTTCTATGGCAAGGCTCCTGCAAACATTCAAGATTACTGGCAGCAAAAATACATCTATGGGTGAAATTAAAAATAATTGGGCTTATATGGGAATCATAATTCTCCATAAAATGACAACTATTGGAGTGAAATAAAGAGCTCAATTGAGGCACTGAGATTCAAAGGGGTGCAAGTGACAAAAGTAAGATTTTGTGTAAAACTGGTTCAAAGTTTAAGTCTTATTGTAAATTCTACTTATGTTTTTTGCAAATGCTATCTACACACTTTATTTTGTCATGTATTTAGTTGTTTAAATATGCAGTATGAAATAAATATAATGGAAAATTAGGGCAGGGTAGTTTTTTTTTAATTACCCTGCAATCACTTACACCCTTTTACTTCCAAACATGTTACTTACACCCCTTTGCAACTGAAGAATAAGGCATATTTTGTTGGTTATAAAACACCTGTTGAATATAAAAATGAAAATAATGTATTACTTTTTATATACAAAGTTAATCTGAGTCATACATTTTATCTTGTTCTTCGTCAGAGAAGCCAGGGAAGGGATTTTCATGAGATGGGACTGCCTTGTCATGTCCTTCTTGCCTCATGTCCTTGTTGTTCTTTGCACCTTTCTTCCCTTTCGTCTTGTTTCCTTTTCCTTTTGGTGGGGGTCTTACTGCTTTGGATTTTTTCTTCGCATGTTTAAGTTCTTGATAGAATTTGGGGTTAATGGGTGGCAAAAACTGTAAAAGAGACTGCAGGTCCTTGTACTTTTCAGTCAAGATACTTGGTGGCTGTTCGAAGAGTGGTTTTAAAGTAAAGTTCGTTGAAGGTTGCCCAGTTTAAATTCTGTTAAATTCTGAGAAATGTAAGTCCTCATCTACTGATAATTTATAGTAAACTGTCAAAGGGTCTGTTTTTTTGAATCGAAGCCAATGAAATTTGCCGATCCCATCAATGTTTACTTTAAATTTATCCCTCATATCTTTGGCGGAAAAGTAATCATGAGGCACAAAAACATACTGCAAATTTTTCTTTGCCTTTTCGATTATTTGAAATCTTGGTCGCACTCCATGTAAGAATGCCCTGCTACCAAGAATTTGTGATCCTTACAATATGCATATGCTACCACCTCAATGTTTGTATTCCTTACAATATACATCCAGAATCGAGCAATATACTGATTTTTGTTTTGCCCCCCACAGTTGTCGCTAAAAGCTATGAGGTGCTTAACTGAAGGTAGTAAATTTTGAACAAATTTCAACAAACATGATCCGATGTCTTGTGATCCTCTTGAGGCTTCACCCTCATGCCACATGAACATAGATGAGTGCTATCTACCAAGGTCATGTATGTCAAGATTATAAGTCCAAAGTTGCCTTGCATAGTTGTTCTTTGTATACTCTATTGCAAGTTAATACGGATGTAGGCTAAGTTTTTTGTAGGTAAAAACAAATTGCTTTCTTCAGCAAGCTTTTTAGCGTCTGTCTTTGCAGCTCTAGGTTTTTCTGCTGTTCTAAAGTGAACTTCTTTGAGGGCTTTGTATTTTTCAACATCATTAATGGCAATTTTAATTTGCTTTTCAATGGTTTAACAACACCCCACTAAAGCATTTTGTTAAGAGGCAAACAGGTGTAAGTGGACCTAACCCCCTATGCTGCTAAACAAAATGAAGCTTTCAATTAGTAGTTCTTCTTTACACCGCTAAATATCAGCACATATCAGGGTTAGCACTTACATCTCTTTGTCAACAAATAAAACAATGCATCCCCTGTCATTTGCACTGGTTATCTCTGAATTTTAATTTTTGTCACTTGCACCCCTTTGCATCTCAGTGCCTCAATTCTCCTTTCATTTGCAAGTACTCAACAAGCATTGTATCTTCCCCTAAAAAGGGTTAAAAAAATCAGGAATGAATTAGGTAAATGCAGAAAGGTATACAAAAATTGTGCTTTATACAAAGTTTGAATCATGTGCATTACTTCTGTACAACCCATATTTTACAATCCAACCCAGAAAATATATTTGTATAAAGGAATCTATAACACAACTGAGGGAGTAGGCCTTACTAATACATGGAAACCTTATCAATACACACAATAAAAAAGTAATAAATGTGGCTTGAAAATAAAATTATTGATGGAACCAAATTTATTGTTTTTTTTTTATTTTTGGTATAAGCAAATACTGTCAATCTTGGTGTGGGTAGCTAAAAATTTGTTTCAAAAGCTATCTACAAATTCATCTTCTAAATGAAGACAACTTGGTGTTCGCTGATAATAGCAACAGTATGGAGTTGGTTGCTTCATTTTTGGACCAGAGGTCTCATGTCACTGGGACTGGGACTACACTAATAGAGATGCCAAATATTACAACCCTAGTCGTGCAGGTAATGCCAAACTGAAAAATGGCAAGTCAATCCGTTACAACTATCTAGGGAAAATCAGTGTCTCAAAATGATGTTCTTTCCATATCGACTAAATTTTCTGGAGAAATGAAAGAACACTACAGGAGAGGCAATGACCTTATCCTATAATAGAACAAATATATAGGAGCTATTAATCATTTTAATGAAAATGTGTCTTATTATAATCTGCCATTGAACATATTGTCACAGTACAATAATTTAAACCTTCATGTCATAGAAAATATATAGCTGAGCGCTTTTTGTACCACAAGTTTTGGGCAGGCCCTCGCTTGGGCTATCTATTTGCTAGTGATTATTGATTATCTCCAGTGGTTAGACCTTCCAGATTATACATCAATGAAACCTATGTTCCTTCATTTTTTGAAGAGAAGAAAAGAGTAGTATTAAACAAATATTGTGCAGAAAAACATATAGATGATTTATGCCAAGTCTGGGTAATGTACTCCTGGTTACTTTCTTCAAATAATAAAAAAACAAAATTTGAAAATGAATGTATTTTAAAAAAGCTGCAATTTAATTTTGATTATTTTTAACAAAATGAAAATGACAATTTTTGAATTTTACATTTGATTTATTGTCTAATATTATAAATACTATTTTTTTGTAATTTAACATATACTTTCTTTTAGTAAATAAATAATGTTATAAAAAGTTTTGTTTTTCATTCTTTATTAAAACATTTACTCCCCTACTTAGTAAAAACTTGTAAAACTAGGATTTTTATAATAGTTAAAATTAATATTGTTCAATCTTCAAATTATAATTTGAGTGAAAAATATTTACTACAAATTTTTATATGTAGAGCAATCAAATAAATACACGAGCCTACACTCGAGTCACAAGCCAGAGAGATTAGATAGGTAGATAGATTATTGATTGGCAGGTTCCATACTCAGTGTTTCCCATAATAGTTGTGACAAAACTTCTCACATGTCACAATACTATAAAAGTGAACTTTTGAATCATTAAACCAAATTTTATATTAATTTGATCATAAATGGCAAAAACATTCAAGGCAACAAAGTTTTAGTAATTTGGATACCTTCATAAAATCTAGTTTGAGTTGAAAGTGTTAACTTTAGCAATTAAATCAGTAAGAATATCAAACAGCTTGTAAGACTGAATAGATTTTCTTGTATAAAGCCATCTGCATATTTGAAAACTGGTCAACCTTGTGATCAAAGCTTGCAAAAAAACCATTTCTTTTACTTTTCAAATATCAATTCAGATTTAATAAATTAACCTAACCAATAATGACATACTCTTTATTCAGCTACGGTGAAAACCATTAACATTGTTTAGAATTAGGGGCACATTTCATACCATCATACATATCACTGAATATTTTTTGACAGTGGTGGTGTTTTGGAATACACTTTTCAGCAAACAAAATTATATGAATTATTTTTACAGCACATAAATGTTGTTCTTCTAACAAGGATGACGTAAAAAACTGTGAATAATAACTAGAAAGATGACTGGTTTAAATGAACTCAAGGCAGCCCATATGGAAAAAGGGGTCAGTAAATATTCCATCAAAAAGTTTTGGTTCCATTATTTCATTGACAAGCAACAAATTATTAAGCCTTGAAGCATCTCCTAGGACCTAAAAAATCCATATTTCAAATAATCAGGGTTGTGTATAAACACATTTAGATTTAGAATGGGAAAAACCAGACATCTCTGTCATGTGCACCTGAATCTTTCTTTCATCAATAATCTCAAAAAGTTAAATGTTTTTTAACTTTACAAAATTGTTCCATCATCCACTACAATACTGTTCACAACATACAGGAAAACCACAGAACTAAATAACTGATTGATGAACATGCCTTTTCTGAAGATTTTTTAAAGTCAAAGATTTTGTTAACCATAATAATTGACAAAATGTTTACATTAACGACAAACATTGGCAAAATAAAGAATGCCAAGTCAAATTTAAATTTTTGAGGCACAAAGTTCAAATTGAAATATACTATCATCAGTATTTAGATCAGTCACTGGAAAGCTTTGAATAAGGCATCAGCAGGTTTTCTTTAATGAGGTAGAAAAAGTGAGTGACTTATATTGTGTTTGTTGTATTGGGTAATATGTTTTTATTTTTTTTTCTGTTATGTTTGTATAATTCATATTGGTTTAGTATATTATTTTTTAAAAAGTTGGTTAGTGTAATCATCTTGAATTCACTGATTAAATCATTTAGTAATTATTAGAAGAATTAAGTGAAATCTCTTCGTCAATGAAACAACGATTTCAAAATGCATAAGCAAGTAAGTTAACAGTTTTTACTTGGTTTTTCAAATAATTATTTATATGTTCTTTTTGTTTTGGAGAATTTCTAAATGTGGTTGATGTCTGTATAAGTGTAACCCTTTCTCCATCAATGGATGATTTAAGTTGGTTGCCAGCATTAATTCACTGCCACTTAAGATGTCATAAATGTTGCATTGGATCTGAGATATCACTACAATGGGAAACTCATTAACACAGTTACAAGTTTTATGAACGATATGTTCATATAGAAAAAACCTTTTTCTTTGAAACAGGATTTCATTAAAACGGACTGATTTCAGCCCCAATTAGTCTGTTATAATGAGATTCTACATTAATGAAAATGACAAAAACTCATATAAAGAGAAAATAAAGAGCTACAATCTGACACTAAACACAAATCAGGAACTAAGGTTGTGCTGAACATTTATCATTGCACCATCAATCAGGACCAATGCCTAAAATTTGGCACTAGAATACTTATGCATACACATAGAATGTGTTAAATGCTATGAAATGCCATAATTTGTTTAATTTATAAAGCATCTTATAGTTTGAAGTCTTGTGGACGACTGTCTATCATTAGTGGTTACCTGTAAATGTTGAAGAAGTGTCTTTGAGTATAGATTTTGTTATTATGAGTTTGGGAGGATTTAAAGATAGGTCTGTTTAGGTGGTATTTTGTTTATATAAAATAGGAGATTTTTGCATTGACAAGTGATAATGCGTTAATGTGAATCGCATTACCTGCTTCTCTATCATGTGATAATGCCTTCAACATATCGATACTTGTAAGTTCAAATTAAATTATTATATGAATGTGTGTTTTGAGCGGATAATTTTGATTTGAAATGCCATGGATAGATCATCTGGTAGGTATATTTTAGAGCTGAATATAAAATAGTTTTATAGGATTTCACAATACACAAAATGCTACATTGTGATCTAAAGTAAGTACAGAAAATTAGAAATCAATAATTTTTTTAAAATATTAAACTAACCAAGTGATTAATATGACTGGTATTTATTTTCCTTTACCACGTAATCCATTTTACCAAAAGAAGTTATACCAGATGATGCAGAAAGTCATCAGAAATTAGAAAAGAATTATAAAAACCCCTATCAAGCCTCAAAAATTAAAATTTTTTTTAGAATAGCAATGTCTCGCTCCTCCTCGGGACACGTCAACACCTTAATCTCAACACTTTAATTTCACACAGCTTTGCATAGCAAGTTCTATCTAAATAAAAGATGTGTAAATGTTCAATATATTTTCTGTTTTGTGAGTGGAATATTATCTGTATTTGTTTCATTCTTTAGAGACTTACTATAGCCGAAAATTAAGATGTATGTGAAAGATTTATACTCTATAAAGTTTGTGTGCCATTTGGTGCTAATAATGTTTTCTATGTTGATTCTTTTCTAAATTTGTATTTTTTTTTTCAACAGCAAGTTGAGTTACATTTTGAGGTATTTTGCAAGTAAAGGGGGCGGGATTTCTATTTTTCAAAATTTTTAATTTTCTGGGTGTGAGCAGAGATTTTTTATTCCTGATGGCTGTCTGCATTGCCCAATATAATATTTTTTTTTTCTAAAATCGATTACCTGGTGATGGAAAATAAATACCCATTGTATTACTTTTACATAAGGCACAAGTATAAATATATGCATTTTTTATAGCAAAACCATTTATTTTATTTTACTTATGTTAGAAAGGCACAATCGAAAAGGCATACAAAGTTTAGCACCAACAAATTATTAATATTGTAAAAATAAAGTTATTCACTTCATAATTTATAATTCATTACATGTAACTAATTTCAATAAAAAAACTTTGGTTAGTAATGGAGCATAAATGTGTTATTTTATATTTAATTTTACCATTTCATTTATCAATATAATTATATCCCAGAGCATTTAAAAACTATGTACTAAGTGATAGAAATACATCACTCGATCTTTCTATGACATACTGGTTTTTAAATTAGATGGCTCCAAATTTATGTAATTAATGAATTTAATGTTTATGAAAAATTGTTAATGGTTTTTTAAAAACTATTTTAAATTAGTGAGGAGAGAATCAGCATAACACATATGATAATAAGAAAAATTGAACAAAGTAACAAACTCTCCCAAAGGCTTCCGGTTTGTAATAGCAAACCAATCAATAAATCAGTTAAAATAATATCACTATCACCTAAAATCAATTTGTAGTATACAGAGTAATATTACTAGAAAATGGTTTTTCAAATGTTTTGCATTAGATTTTAAAATGTTCTATCATTAAATAAATATAATACAACCTTGATCATCAGAAATAATTGGGACTGCATGTTATTTGGATTATTCCAAAATTCTAAAATACATTAGATATATTTGAAACAGATTTTCTTTTCATAACATATCTACATATACTGTAATGCAGTCATTTATATTTAAGTAATTACTAACCATTATTTTTTAAATAAATAAATATATTATTATTATTAATACATAAAATTTAAATTTTCAATATTGTAATAAAGTATATTTCAAAACATAGTGAAAGGTTTTAACACGATATATTCTATTTTAAAAATACAGATTTTATTTAAAGGCTAAAGAAAAATAGTATCTACATTTAATTTCATATGATCATCTTTGCCTTAAACACCACATTACTGTCACCGGTGCAAAAGAAGAGCCCTGATGTAGAAATGTGTCACATTCGGCTTTCAGTTCTGCGCTTGCTCTGTCTATGTATTCCTAACCTACAAACATAACCTAACAGTATGTTAGTCTTTTAGTAGTTATATTTTATTAAGTAATATAAGTATATACAGATAGGTAAAAGTACTCATTTTAATAAGAAAGTGTACACAAAATAAATTATGTTTGATCCCGTTTCTGCATTGTAATTTTGTGTAAATCTGACATTTTGTGTTAGAAATGTTTTTGGGAATGACCTTATTGTTTTGATCAGCCTTGGGCCAGGGCTCTTCTCGTACACCGGTGACAGTATTTATATATAAATAATTATATTTTCACTTATCAGCAAATATTGAAAAAACTTGTACAACCCAAACATTTAATTTTTATGATTCAAAATGTGTTCCAATTACCAAGGCTCTGGTTAACATTGTTCTACTCAATTATTATTACTTTCACATAGTTTTATTATTTTAAAGTTTATATTAAATTAATTTTATCTATACTTGTTCTACTTGAGTTTTAAATTACGTAGTAAACCTGTTTTGTTTAAATACATACTTTATAATTTAAATACAAAATTAATTAAAACAATGTAATTAAAACAATATAAATTTAGTATTGAAAGTTAATAAAATATTTTGAGAAAATATTGCACTTTTAAATGTAAACAAAAATTATAATAAAAAAGAAGTAAATCAAGTGAAGATGGAGTCAAATATTATCACAACATTAGTTTTAAGATGCATGCTAACACCTTACTTTGGACCAATTTCAAATTTTATTCATCCCATATAATTTTATTTGTTCGCTTTTTGTGGTAATGCTGTTTATTTAGTAAAGAACCAAGATTGATTTTGTAGACATCTAAAGATGTTTATACAAATATACATACTGTATTTACTTGCAAAATTTATCCTGTATAACATTATTTTACAGTTTTACTTTAAAAAAAAAACATGGTATATAAATTACTAGGGAAATCAATAAATATCAATTTATAATACTTATAAGGTTGCAAATATGTAAGTTTTATAGCAATATCAAATGTTTTGCAATTCTTGAATAAATAACAAGGTTTTTTTATACATAGAGATATTTTTTATGTCTTGGTTATTGCAAAACTTGTTAATTCCCATTACAACTAAGATAATAATTACCATTCTATTTTTATCAATAACAAATAATACACACTTGGTTCATTAAGATTCTCTTCAACAAGAATATACACAAAGTTAATTTATTTTCTTCCACAAAGTTTGTTATACTTATTTTGTATGTCACTGTAAAACTGTGACACTCTGAAGTAGTCCATTTCATACAGGTATTTCCTATATAATAGTAACACTGTATAGGCTATTTGAGTTTTTAAGATTATAATAATACATATTGGACTATATTTCACAAACAACTGATTGATTACAGAAATTTGTATCTGATGACAGCACATGATATTTTGCCTTTCATAGATCAATATTTAGGTGAGATAAGCTTTCTAAAAAAATATCTTTTGGTTAGTTTTATTTAAATATATTATGGTATCAGAACAATTTGTTCTAAGAAACTTGATGATTTTCATACTAAGTATTTTTTTTTTGTGTAGCTGGACAAAGTGCTTTAACCCTCTGTCAGGTCTCAAGTTTTGGACTGGGCAAAATAAGTTCCAACAAACAGACATACGGACAGTCTCTCTTTAATGTTACTGGTGTGTGCTCTAGTAAATTTCATATACCATTTTAGTTTTAAATACGTTTTCTTAAAATTAATTATTACTTTTAAGTACTTAAATTATGCGAATAAAGCCAGTATGTATGTGTTCCTTTTAAATTACAAAAACATATATTTAGAGAGAATTACTTAAAAAAACATCTGTGGTAATTTACAAAAACAATCTTTTTGCAAAATATTTCTTTTCTAGTTAAATCACAGACTTGTTGATTTAAAATAGGCAAAAATACAACTACTGACAAGGTCTATTTCAATTATTTCTAGAATAAACTCTGATAGAAATAGGTTTCATTTTAAAGGTACATTCTTGTTGGTTATGGATGAATCAAATATTCTACAAAAAACATTGTAATTTAAAAATATTGTTATTCTTGGTTTCTTGTTGTTGTGTTTCAGATAAATTACTTCTAGAAAATATTACTTCCAGAAGTATAATGTCTAGCTAGAGCTCTTTTGTGAAGGACTATTTTCACTTATTTTCCGTATTCTTCTCTTTTCCAACCTCTATAACAAGAACAAAAATAAACAATAATATATATTAAGTTAATTAGAGACTTTACCACACAAAATGTTATTCTTAAAATAACATTATACTAAAAACAAAAATTATATGAAATTATGACGTTATTTTCTTTCTTTATTAATTGGTTATTCAAGCATATCTATGAAATAGGCAGTCAGACAGCATGGGAATCTTTGCTTGAGGACATAAAAAAGTTATCAAGCATATCTATGAAATAGGCAGTCAGACTGCATGGGAAGCTTTGCTTGAGGACATAAAAAAGTTATCAAGCATATCTATGAAATAGGCAGTCAGACAGCATGGGAAGCTTTGCTTGAGGACATAAAAAAGTTATCAAGCATATCTATGAAATAGGCAGTCAGACTGCATGGGAAGCTTTGCTTGAGGACATAAAAAAGTTATCAAGCATATCTATGAAATAGGCAGTCAGACAGCATGGGAATCTTTGCTTGAGGACATAAAAAAGTTATCAAGCATATCTATGAAATAGGCAGTCAGACTGCATGGGAAGCTTTGCTTGAGGACATAAAAAAGTTATCAAGCATATCTATGAAATACGCAGTCAGACAGCATGGGAAGCTTTGCTTGAGGACATAAAAAAGTTATCAAGCATATCTATGAAATAGGCAGTCAGACTGCATGGGAAGCTTTGCTTGAGGACATAAAAAAGTTAACAAGTCTAGGTAGAATGGAAACAGATACCAGGTAATTAAAAAAAAAAGATTATTATTAATTAAAAAGATTGTTTGTATTATCTTGGCAAAAAACCCCTACTTACTGATTTATTCAGAAAAAAAAGATTGTACACCCTTTGTGGGAAATCCCAGCTTTTTAATTCATTTTGTAATATTGCTAAACACGTGGTGATATTTGAGCGAAACTTGAGGATATCTTCTATCTTTCTCCTTTGCACCAGTCAAAACTGGTTTAGTTGAGCTTGAGATGTTGGGCAGCACATAAGGACTATATTAGAGTGGTTTTGGTGAAGCATTCCCACATGTGCGTGTAATGGCATAATTCTTTTTACGTTGTTTGATTTCGTGATGTATATATTTTGTAGTATGTCATTAATTTTATTAGTCAACATGAACATTAACTTAGAAAGGTAACATATAAGACATTCTTGATGAACTTGATGCATGAAAAAACAGATAGTGTTTCTGTCACTGCACTTCCTCGGATACGAGGTTACTTTTTCTACATATGTAACGTGGTGTTAAATTATAATACAAGGCCTGTTGAAAATGAATTATATAAATGCTCTACAAAGAGAGCATAAATTGAAATATTATTAAATCTTTCAAATTTAGATGTTCTCTTTTGCAAGGAGCCACATCAATTTTATTGTTACCTTCCTATCATCTCTGCCACTTTTTATAATACAATCACCAAGCTATGTTTCCTAAGCTCCTTGCAGTGCACCTACACAGCTTTTATGATCTCACAAATTGTTTATAAATTTCCACCACAAGTGGAATCTTGAGTTCAAGTACAGCCAGAAATCTTGAAGTGCCAAAACCGAACTGAATGATGGGAGAGGTACAGGGGCAACACTATGAGCACTAAAAAAATCTGTATAGTAACATGCAGCCTCGCATGGTCGTGATACAGTAAACATCAATGTTTTCTTGAAGATCATTGTTTCATAAAATGTAACCTCTCAATCAATACCAATTTTTAACAAGCTGCCAAGACTATATGGCCTTAGGGAATAAGGTTGGTACAAAAACCCTTGGCATCTAAGACAATTATCATTATATAACCTTACCAGCTGTCAAATTCATTGTTTTTTTTTGTCAGAGGTGGAGAGTGCACTGTTTCTATAGACAATTTTGTTGTTTCAGTTTCGAATCACAGCGATACATCTAGGATTCATTTACAGTTATGTTTCAAATCATTTCTTTCAGTTATGTTCTCTTCCCCACCATAACAAGACGTTAGGTCTTGATACTTGGAGAAAAGAAGTTTTATTTGCTTTGGTCGGAGCATGTGCATTATCCCTCAGACATGGCAATAATCATTGTGTATAATAAAAAATGTGCAGCTAATTGACATGTCTATAGATATACAGAATGCTCCCTTATGGTTAATTGTTAATCATCGTGAGAGGTAGAGGCTTGTTGTCAATGCTCTCTCTACCTTTGTCAAACACTTTATATTACTTGAAGGCTACTTGGTTGATAACATCTGTACTATACACCTCAGTCAATACTTGATGTGTTTTTACAGTTCATCTCGAATTTCACTAACAAATATTTTTTTGTTTGGACATGGCAAGTGAATATCTAGCTTTATGTTATGTAAAGCGACACATATATCTACTCACTACGCTAGTTAACTTGAAACTATCATTGTGATTGTCTAAGGAAATGGTTAACAATATGGTACTCAGCGCTGCCACCCTTTACAACACATTTTCCTCAGGGAACCTATTACCATTACTTTATGAACAGATTTCAAAACCACTCTTGCTTAAAAATGAAGACAATACAAACAAATGTTATCATGGCATTATATTTAAGGTGTTTTAGAATAGACCTTTTGCCATGTTGCCACACCTGTATTGATCTATAAAAATAACAATACAAAGTCGATAACAATACTCTGTACCTAGGTGTTTAAGGCCAACTTCTTCACTTAAGAGCTCAGTAACATTATCAGTACCAGATGGTTTGTAATCATTAAGAGAAAAATGTTCATTGAGCAAGTTCAAAATAAATTAATTTTTTTGTCAACCATGTTTGTATCTCATACAAAATAGTTATTACAAAGTATTTTTTTCCTCTTACAATATTTACAAAAAATACTAATATTTACAGAAACAAATCAACATACACTTACACTAATGTTTGTTATGTAGGCAATGAAATGTAGATTTAAAAATGATGTGAGGCTGTTGCTTGATCTGTTGAACTACGAGAGCACATATAAAGGTAACAAAATAGCAATGTTGCAATGTGCTTGTATTAAGGCTAACGGAAAGTATTTGGATGGGGTGTGTGGTATTAGGTAGAAGTTATAAAGAAGCGGAACTGCCAGATGATGGAAATATGTTCTAATTTAAACTTGTATCAGTTTTAAAAAATTTCAAAATGTTAAAATCTTGTAATAAAGCATCAATTGAGAGTTTTGAACCAAAAATTTTTAATAAAATTTAAATTTTGTCTGTTTGAAATAAATTTATATTCATATACCAAAATTTTTTTAAAAAGTTGGAAATTGAGTGTTTGAAGTTATATAAGATGTTTTTACACTAATACTCTTGAACATATATTAGTATGTTACCGTTGACAGTAGTATCACTTACATAAAAGAGTTATGGTCTGAGTTGACAATGGAATACATTCTCCGAAATAGAAGTCTTCAATAATCAAAACGCAATTGCCACTATTGGCAAGTACAGTGGAACCCCTCAAATTCGAACTAATTGGGGCTATAGCTTGTTCAGATTTGAAAAAGTTCGGATTTCGGATTTACTGTGTATTTTGTATTTGACAGAAGTACGTTTTTTATTAACAAACAATATTACAGCAGTCATTACATATTTCTGTAACAAAAATTGAACAGTTTTGCAGTGCTAAGAGTGAAACGTCTTTGGAACAACGCCATCACGCATAAGTTTCTGTGAATGAAAAAATTGATGAGGCTGTATTTTTATGCTTTATACAAGAGAGGCAGAAAGGAATTCCTATTAGTGGTCGAATTATACAAGAAAAGGCATTACAGTTAAACAAATTAATGAATGGAATTTACTGGTGGCAATAGATGGTTGGATAGATGGAAGAGATGGCACGGAATTAGACAACTAACGGTTAGCTGGGGGAATTTAACAGCTGATAATCTTGCTGTAAAAAAATATTTCACGGATTTGATTTCCTCTGAAAATGATTCATCCCATCTAGTGTATAATGCAGACGAGACAGGATTGAGTTTTAAATCCCTTCCCATTAAAAGTCTTGCTTCTAAAGTGGAATCTTTTGTGCCAGGGTTTAAAACGAGCAAACAGCATCTCACAGTGTTAGACTGCAGTAGCGCCATGGGAACAAATAATCTACCATTAATGGTGATTGGAAATTCGCCAAGCCACGAGCCCTAAAATTATGAACTTGAATCCTATCCATGTTCATTACAGAAATCAGTGTAGGTCGTGAATGACTAGTAATATTTTCAAGGAGTGCTTAAAAAATGAATTTGTTCATTCAGTAAAAAAATTTAATGAAAAAAATGGACTGCCACCAAAAGCTCTACTTTTGATAGACAACCCTTCAGACATGCAGTTGGTATGTGCAGACATAAAAGTAATTTTTCTCTCACCTAACATGACTTCGTTGTTTCAGCCTATGGATCAAGGTGTGCTGCAGAACATAAAACATAGCTACAGGAAAAAGCTTCCTCGGGAAGGTTTATGTCTCTTCGCCAGATGAAGACTACTGATTTTAAGTGAAAAATATAGTGAAGTGTTTGTGTCTTTTCTTTTTAAGTAAACGTATAGTTTAGTGTTTATCTTTTTTTTTTATTTTACTGTTAATAAATTCTACATTAATGAAGTGACAAAGTAGTACAGTATAGGCCTTCATATTATATCATGTTTTTACATTGTAAATTCCAATATATTGCACATCTCAGTCCTGTTTTACATAAGTAGCAAAACTTTCAGTTTATACTTCATTAAATTTTAGATACTTTTTTAAAATTTGGTTTCCATCAAATCCTGGTCGGATTTTGCGGGGGTTCGGATTTGAGGGGTTCTACTGTACAACATATATATATATATGAAGTTAATATATTACTATTGTAAGTAATTTTATCCACCATTAAGTGCAATGATTTTACCTTGTGTGATGAGGCGCCTTTCGGTCACTTGACCATTGTCGAATCACTGATTACTTTTTCTCAATTTTTCTGGTGTGGATGTTCGGTCCGTCGTGTTGGTAATTGTTGACATCATACACGTTTCCTCTTGAATCTTGTGTATAATGTTTTTGAATAGTATGTCTTCTGTATATGTTCTATGTAGATTCATTAAATTGTTGTGTATGTTTTTATAAATGTGGTATTTTTCTAGTGAGTTTAGTTCTATTGGGTTATTATTTATTTCAAGTATGGTTAGGTTATTTTCGTAATTTGTTATTTCATGTTTATGTGATATTAGGCGTGCTGCAACATTTGATACTTTTGAATTTTTGTTTTTGAATGCTCTATAATGTTCTTCAAATACTATTTTAAATGATCTGGTTGTTATCCCTATGTAAAATGCGTTACAGTTGTTACATGTAGTTTTGTAAATTCCTGATAGGTTATGTTTGTCTGAATTTGTTTTGTGGTTTGTGTTATTAAGATATTTTATTATTTTGTTGTTTGGTTTGTATGTTGGAGTGTAGTATTCTTTGTTGTATATATTTGTTATTTTTTCTATTTTGTTATTGGTGTATTTATATTTTAGGTAGATTTTTTATTTTTATTATTTTTGTGTTCCGGCTGTAGTGTTGTGTTGAGGTTAGTTTTTTTGTGAATTTATTTCATATATTTTTTATAAGGTGTTTGTTGTATCCATTTTCTATTGCTATTTTTGTAATGTTATCTAATTCTTCATTTAATTTTTGTTTGTTATCTTGTGTGTTATCTTGTTTATTTATCATGTTACTGTAAGTGTTAATTTTGTGTGTCCAGGGGTGGTTAGATTTGTAGTGTATTGTGGTGTTGTTGGAAGTAGGTTTTCTGTGTACTGTAGTTTCTATTTTATTGTTATTTATATTTAAAGAGATGTCAAGATAGTTAATTGTTCTGTTTGTTTCTGTTTCGACAGTGAATTGTATGTTTTCGTTGTATATATTTAGTTTGTTTAGTATTATGATGTGTTCGTTGTGAATGGTGGGTTGGTATATTACAAGTATATCGTCTACGTATCTTCTTCATAGTAAAATATTATGTGTGTTTAGTATAGGTTTAATTATTATTTGTTCAAAGTGTTGTAAATATATTTCTGACATGACTGATGATATGGGTGATCCCATGGCGAGTCCAGTTGTTTGTTGATAGTATTTATTGTTAAATTGGAAGTAATTTTGGTTATATATGTGTTTTGTTAGTATTATGATAATATTTATTGTGTTTTCTTTTTCGTTATTGTATATTAGTTTGTTTTTCATTATTTCTATGGATTCTTCTATTGGGATACTAGGGTACATGTTAGTTATGTCATAACTTATTATTTTAGTGTTGTTGTTTGTTTCTATGTTTTTTATTTTATTAATTAATTCGTATCCATTTTTTATATTGTTTGTGTTGTTGATATGTATTTTAGATCTTATTATTTTGTCTAGTATTTTTGCGATTATGTAAGATGGTGCTGTTGTGAAATTTATTAGTGGTATAAATGGTGTGTCGGGTTTGTGGATTTTAGGTATGCCTGTTAATATTGGTGTGAATGGTTTGAATGGGTATAGTCTTGTGTGGTATTTTAATTTATTGTTATAGTTTAGGGTATTTCGGTGTGTGACTATTAGGTTTTTTATTGTAATAAGGTATTTGCTAGTTGGGTCTGGGATTTGTTCGTATTTATTTCCTTTTATGTAGTTAGTCATTGAATCGATGTATTTGGTATTTTCTATTATTACTGGTGTATTTGTTTTATCGGATTTTAATATTAAGTAGTCGTTGTTTAATAGTTTTTCTCTGAGTTTTATAATCTCTTTTTTATTTATATATTGTTCCGTTTTTATTAGGTTAATTTTATTATTAATATTGTTTCTTATGTGTTCAGTATTTTGGTGGGTAATTTTGTGGATGTTAGATTCTGTGTCAACTATTAGGTTTTTTATTATTTGTTTTTTGTTGAAATCAGGTAGGTTATATTTGAAGGAATTTGTTATTATTATTTTTTCTTTTTCAGTAAACTGTGTTTTAGTTAAGTTTAAGAATTTATTGTTGTTAGAGGTGTGGATTGGTTCTAGGCTATTTTGTAGGTTATGTTGTTTTTTTTATAAATTTTCGATTTTTCTATTTTGTCTATTTATTGTGTTTGTTTTATGTTTTATTATAAATTGTTGTTTTTTCGTGTATAATAGGTGTGAGAGTATCAAAAGTTTTCATTATTTCCAAATTGGTTGTGTAAAGTTGTAAGTTAATTAGGTTTTTTTTATGGTAGGCAGATTTAATGTTTTCTTTAATTATGTGTAATTCAGTTATTTTTGTTGCTTTATTGATAATTGTATTTTGTAAAAATACAAAAGTATCAAATGCTGTAGCACACCTAATATCACATAAACATGAAATAACAAACTACGAAAATAACCTAACCATACTTGAAATAAATAATAACCCAATAGAATTAAACTCACTAGAAAAATACCACATTTATAAAAACACACACAACAATTTAATGAACCTACAGAAGACATACTATATAAAAACATCATACACGCAGATCAAGAGAAAATGCGTGTAACGTCAACAAATACCAACATCACGGACCGAACATCTACACCAGAAAAATACCAGTGATTTGAAATGGTCAAGTGACCGAAAGGTGCCGCATCACACAAGGTAAAATCATTGCACTTAATGGTGGATAAAATTACTTACAATAGTAATATATTAACTTCATATACATATATTTTCATTTAAAATTATATAAATGAAATTTCAATAATTTACATACCTGGTTCTTAAGGGCTTTATTAGACTGAAAAGTGAGCCTTGCCAATGAGATCCTTACCCACTCTGGTTTATCTGGTATAGCATAGTGCAATATCTGTTTAACTCCTAGTAATAAATGTTCAAGACTGACAAATAACAAAATCCATTCCACAGGACTCATTTCAGGAGCCATATTCTTCACAGATGGAGACAATGCAAGCAAACCACAATTGGTCATTATTGAAATAGTACACAGTGTCTGAAATGCTCTCTGTAAAAATAATTGATTGTAAAACAATTGCTTAGTGAACTTAAAAAATAAAATTAGTCTTTTCTTAATTTCAATTAGTGATTTTGATAAATAAACAAAATCTAATAAACCTGGCTGAGTTATGTGGAAATTAAATAAAAGATTATATACTTATTTCAAACACAATATTTTTAATTACAAAGCATCTCTTAAAACTTCATATATTTCATCAACACTTATTCAATAATGATGAATAGTATGCACAGAAAAGAAATATAATAGAACTTCTATATAACGAAATCCAAAATCCAACAAAAAAATTTCAACAAGAAGATTTAGTCTAGTTGCAAAGAATTGGTTACTTTCATTGATGTTTTTTGTCCAAAAAATTAGGCCTTAATTAACAGAAAATTCTCAATTACCCTCTTGTAGATTATCCACTTTGTGGATCATCCACAGTGTTTCTAGGATATTTTTTACTGTTTGTAGATAAGTTATATGTTACCAGGAAAAACAAAAAAAGAAAATACCTTTCTATACTCAAGTGTACTAGTCACATAAATTTCCGAAAATAGGGTGTAACAATTCTCATAATAAAACATCTGTTTACTAGCCATTGCAATACCCACAAAACTTTATCAGTCACAACTCTCAGAACTCCACTCCCATACCATTTTTCTCCTTTTACCATTTCAGTCACTCATGCCATTCAATTTGCATTCACATCAGATAACTCTTCAGCAATGAAAAAAATTAAAACCCATGAAAAAGTATTTATGAAGAATAAGATGCAGCACTTTTTTAAAATCGGCGAATCAAATGAAACGTGAAGAAACTCCTGTTTAAAGGCCAAACAGCTGTTGTTTATTGCAGCTAAAGCAAATCAGGTCCTTTAGATGCTAAGTTATCACTTTATAATATGTTATAGACATGATATAATCTTCTATTAGATTATTTAAATCAAGTGGAGTTTCTCACTCAGTATAGCTTTTACTCTATAACAATCACTGATGATCAGCTAATATTTGTTGTCTAACGTATTACTGTGAATATTTTTTTATAATTAATATATTTTTGTGTACATCTGGAGTGAACAATAATAGTGGAAGCCTAAAATCTAATGCAAACTTCAAACCGTAACTTTTAATTGCTTTTTTACTAATTATGATTACAAATAATAATCAATTAACAAATAAAAAACTAAGGTACACAATAATGAATATAAAAAATGCACCTATATAAAATTATATGAAATGAATAATTATAAAATATATAATATATAGTTCTTTATAAGAGAAACAGTCTACTCTAGTAAAGTCCTGGAGGAAAATATTTCCTAATGTGGAGAATTTTAAACTTCAGACGAATCTGCAGTGGAAAAAGGAAACGTTTTTGCTTGTTAATTGCAGTTATTTGGCTAAATGTTATCTGGCACAGTAAAAATTACATAACAAGATAGAAATAAAGTACTCACTTGCCATGCTCCTGTATCTTTAACTCTTCGAGCCACTGGTCGTTGATAAACACAACATAATTTAAAGCCATCAGTTCTTATTTCAAGAAGATTATTAATAAAAGCCCAAAATGCTGCCATTGGATAAATAGATGAAAACAATATGACATATCCAAATTGCACAAACAGTTCTAAATAGTCATCATATGGATCCTAAAAAATTGTATATATATACATGAACATTATAAAGAAATGCA
Source organism: Prosapia bicincta (assembly GCA_036971475.1). NCBI lineage: Eukaryota > Metazoa > Arthropoda > Insecta > Hemiptera > Cercopidae > Prosapia > Prosapia bicincta. The sequence continues at coordinate 42,185,604 of JBAIZL010000001.1, forward strand.
AACAAAAAATTTACTACAATTTCTGTTTCCTTTCCAGATTAAGCTTGTTGAGAATTTTGATCTTTGAGCACTAATAGGCTTATAGGCTTATATTATTGATATATATCCAGAAAACTATTACCAAAAGAGGATTCAAAATAAGCTTAAATAACTGATTATAAAACAATTTTTATACATCTATTTTCGTCTTAATAAATCTTGAATTTCAATGTCACGTGTCTCCTTTTTGTTTAACATTTTATACCCTCTCTATATACAAGGTGTGTTCAAAAAATACCCGGAATTTTTGTTTTTTGAAACAAATATTTATTTATTCATCTACATCGATATTGTCCCCTTCAAAGTAGTCCCCACTAGATATTATGCACTTAAGGCACCGCTTTTTCCAATTCTCAAAACACTTCTGGAACTCGATCTTTGGGATAGCTTTGAGCTCTTTCAGCGATGCACTTTTAATGTCATCTATGCTTCTGAAACGACGACCCTTTAGGGTTTTTTTTTATTTTTGGAAAACGGAAAAAGTCACATGGCACACATTTGGAATCACATATCTGGCGAATATGGAGGTTAGGGCATTACAGTGTTATTTTTCACCAAGAAATCACGAACAAGCAACGATGAGTGAGCTGGTGCATTATCGTGATGCAAAAGCCATGAATTGTTTTCCCACAAATCCGGACATTTTCTTCGCACTGCTTCACGCAAACGGCGTTGAACTTGTAGATAGTACACTTTATTGATCGTTTGACCTTGTGGCAAGAATTCATGGTGCACTATGCCATTAAAATCAAAGAACACAGTAAGCATAACCTTCCCAGATTGCTGGCCTGAGCAACCGGGCGGGTCCACGGGTGGCGGATAGTGGAACGGCCTACAGATATGTAGGTCATTTGTGAATAAGGATTCCGGAAGGTTTCTGAATAAGCAGGCCCGGACCAAGGCAATGGTTCAAAGGTGAGGACTTATCCTTCCTCGTCAGTCAACCGGTTGGGTGTGGTAGAAATAACTGCTCTGACTGGGGACTGGGGCAGTTGGGAATTAAGTCCTCACAATGCTACTCTCACCTCCCAGGTGAACCAAGGGCAATGCGGCAGTGAAGTATAGGCGGGAAACTACCCTAACGACACAGTTGTAACAAAAGAGAGTAAAGCAAGAGGTTCGCTCCAAGAGCAACAGTTAATAATGTCCTGAACTTGGGGTAAGCTTCAAGGTCAGTGACTGAATACCCAATTCAAGGTGAAAGGCATCGTGCCGATGGATGAATGGCTGCAGGGTATAAAATGCAGTCGCACACAATCCCCTTGAGGAACCGGACAAAACCTCATTGTATGTTGTCTTGCCAGGACAGTGGGGGCTCTGCTCTGGTTGACCGTTCTTTCCCCCATATTTGTGGGAAGTTAATGGACCAAACTACTAGTACAAAAATTGCTTTTGAGACTGCACAGACAGCGGGAGCCAATGAGACGGCAAACCGTGAGTCTATAGCAGATGTGTCAACGGCAACCACCACTGGGGGTGTGGGGGCGGCTACCAAGCTGCCGACTGCAGAAACCAGTGAAATGGCTGTAGAGTTGAGCACGCTTTCTTTACGGAGCACGCTCTTTACGCCACTCCAAGCGTATGAGTGGAGTGGCCAGAAGGCGGTTCCGAAGAGATCAGGCGAGAGCAGCGGGAGGGCCAATAATCCTGAATACAAAACGAAGGGGAGCCCAAAACCGAGTCGAGCTTGTCAAAGTCCAGGGCTTGGATGTTGTGAGGAGGGAGGTGCAACAGGGAAGCAATCAACCAAGAGCACCAAACCCCAGCATGCCCAAAAAGCCTAGGAGTTCGACGTCCAATCCCTCTCCAGTGGAGGGAGGAAAGAAGAAAGCGAAGCTGGGACAAGGGGGGCATGCTGCAGGGTCTTCGGGCACATACGGCGATACCCTTCGGCAAAAGCTAGCCATTGTCCCAGTCAGTTACCCAGAGAGACAACTCTCGGAAGAGATGGCGTTGGAGCTGGAGGAGCTGTTCTTCTCAGAACTGCTGTCCGCTGAGACGGAGAGTGGGGACAGAGGGTTCAGGGCAGCATACTTAGAGAGGGGGGCTCTAAACCTTGTATGCTTCTCACGGGAGAGCCTGGAGTGGGTCCTTCGGGTCCTGCCAAGCTTCACCCTGAATGAGGGGGTAAAGTTGAGGGCAGGGCCACCCAAGGAGATCTTTTGCATTGCAAAAGTTTCAATGTGGGTGCCCAAACCCAACAATGACAAGGAGCCAGAAGATCTTGAAGGTGGTCAAAACCCAGAGCCCTGGGATAGTTCAGGATACTTGGAAGGTGATTGCTAGGAAAAGGGAGGATGCAGGTCTTACCCTTATCCTGTATATAGGAGAGGGCTCCCTCAGGGCATTGCGGAACAACAACCTGAGGGTGAATGTGGGCCTGAGACAGGCCACGTTCAAGGTGCTCTCTAGTCCTGGGGCTGCTTTGCGGACCCAGGCAACTGCTAAGTAAGCAGAACGATGACCAAGTTTCTCCAAGTGAACCTACAGCACAGCAGGGCAGCTAGTGCTGTCGTGTGTAGGATGCTGGACAGGGGAGAGGTAGACTTGGTACTCATCCAGGAGCCATGGATTTCTGGAGGACGAATATGCGGGCTGGCGACATCTGGAGGTAAGTTGTTGTATGATAAGAGCTCCGGTGTTCCCAGGACGTGTATCGTGGTCAGGAGGGGGTTGAGTGCTTTTGTACTAACGGACTTCTGCTGCAGGGACTTGATAGCAGTGATGGTGGAGCTGCGGGCAGAGGGGAGGATGAGAATTTACTAGTCTTAAATCAGGGGGAAGAGCCGAAGTTTGTCACTAGGGCCAGACGGGAGGTCCTGGACATTACGGTGGCATCAAACCAGATGGCTAGGTATGTACAAAATTGGCATGTGTCGGATGAACCGTCTTCTTCTGACCACAGACATATTAGGTATGATATCTCCCTCAATCCAGCCATGCTTCGGCCAACCAGGGATCCAAGAAGAACAGACTGGGACTCCTACAGGAGGGACCTGGGTGTTCGGATTGAGGAGGCTGGATTGAAGTATGGTGGGAGGAGAGAGCTAGAAGACTCTGCCACATCAGTAGTAGAATCCTTTACTGATAACTGCCCTCTCAGTGAGGGGAGAAAAGTAGGGGATCCGTCATGGTGGAATAAGAAGCTAGCCAAACTTCGGAAGATTACCAGGAGACTCTTTAATAGAGCAAAAAGAACGGGGAGTGGGACCAGTATAAGAAAACACTAACTGAATAAAACAGGGCAATTAGGAAGTCCTGAAAGGAGTTTTGTCAAGAGATTGACAAAACTCGAGAAAGGGCACGACTGCATAAAGTGCTCTCTAAGGACCCAGTTAACCCGGTGGGGATGCTAAGAACCCCATTGGGAAATATAACAAAAACTGCAGAGGAAACTGTGGAAGAATTAATCAGAACACATTTCCCTTGCAGTACTATGAGGAAACTTGGGGAATCAGACACTGAACCAGTTGCCAAACCCTCCACAAGACGTGGTAAGAGGGAGGACTGGGAAGTGGCAAGGAGGATAGTAACTCCACAAAGGGTAAGATGGGCTATAGGCACATTTAAACTCTACAAATCTCCAGGTCCAGATGGGATCTATCCTGTGCTGCTGCAGCAGGGAATGGATATGCTGGTGCTGGTACTTACTAAATTATACAGGCTAAGCATTGCTCTAGGGCATGTGCCGGCAGCCTGGAAATCTAGTAAGCTGGTCTTTATACCTAAGCCCACCGGTAACCAATCGGAAGGGAAAGGATACAGACCTATTACTCTCATGCCCTTTGTTCTTAAGGGACTTGAAAAACTGGTTGATAGGCATATTAGGGGGGGGGGTGCTTTGGCCAGAAAACCACTGCATTGGAACCAGTATGCTTATCAACCGGGGAAATCCTGCGAGGGAGCGTAGTTGGTAGGATAGAGCAAATGATCGCTAAGAAAGGTTGTGCCATTGGTGCCTTCCTCGACATTGAAGGGGCTTTCAATAACCCCTCAGTGGAGACGATGGTAAATGGTGCAAGACGTCATGGAGTGGATGCGACCACTTGTGGCTGGATAAGTTCCATGTTAACAAACAGAAGCATTTCTGTAGAGGTGGCAGGGGAGGTCAGAAGGGCGGAGACAAGTCTGGGCTGTGCACGGGGGGGGGGGGGGGGGGGTTCTCTCTCCTCTGTTGTGGTGCCTAGTGGTTGACAACCTTATTGAACTCCTGAATGAACTGAGGAAACCTACCTGGAACCCACATCTTGAGAGGACAGTTAACAGGGCCAAAAGGACCCTGATGACAGTGAGAAGAATGGTGGGTAAGAAATGGGGACTGAAGCCATCAATGATGCACTGGATGTATCTGAGGGCGATAAGACCTATGATTATCTATGGAGCTCTGGTGTGGTGGACAAAGGCCAACCAGGCACAGACAAGAGCTCAACTGAGCTCTATCCAGAGATTGGCCTGTCTGTGCACACTGGGAGCAATGTCAACTTCACCTGGTGCAGCATTAGAAGTAATGCTTAACCTCCCTCCCCTTGAGCTTGTCCTTAGGGGAGAGGCGAGGCTGGCGGCACGGAGATTGCGTAACTCGAACAACTGGGCTAATCTGCCAGATGTTTCGGGACATAGTATCGAGTGCGTGGTCAAAGAACCCGTCTTGGAAATGGGCAGTGACCACATTATTCGGACGTTTGCACCTGACCAGGCCCACCAAACTATGATGGAATGGTCAGGGTCAGTAACATCGGGAGCTCAGATCTGGTACACAGATGGCTCCAAGATGGACTTCCGCACTGGAGCGGGGGTGTATTGTAAAAACCCAAGGGTAAAGCTAGTTTTTTCCTTGAGGAGGCATACCTCTGTCTATAAATGCCTGTCTGGGAGAGATAGCGAGAAGGGGAATACATGGGACCCGGATTGCTATTTTCTCTGACAGTCAGGCAGCAATTAAGGCACTAAACGGACATGTGGTCACCTCGTCCATAGTCAGGGAGTGCCTAAATAACCTAGAAGCCCTGGCAAGGTACAATCAAGTCAAGATAGGTTGGGTGCCAGGGCATAGGGGAATATTTGGAAATGAAGCCGCAGATGCGCTGGTCAGAGAGGGGTCTTCGACTTCCCTGATTGGACCGGAGCCGGCGGTAGGTATTTCCAAATCCATGGTCAAGATTGCAGTGCGAAGGTGGATGGCTGAAAGACACTGTGAGCACTGGATCAGGGCTGAAGAGATGAGACACAGTAGGCTAACCCTTAGGAAACCTTCCTTGGGGCTGCAGAAGAGTCTCATCTATCTGTCTAGGCAGGAAGTGAGGATAGCCACAGGTCTACTTACGGGACACTGTGGACTAAGGAAACATCTGCATAAAATGGGTATCTACAAAGATGAACCAGTGTGCAGATTATGCGGGCAAGAACTGGAAACTGCCACACACATCATTTATAGATGTGAAGCACTTGCCGAGGCGCTTCAACGTCTTTGGTGATAGTACAGCTCTGGTGGATGCTGAAGGTAAAACACTAGTCAGGAAACTCCTAAACCTGGTAAGAGGGAAGGGGCTCTTTGACTAGATCAGGGAGGTAAGTACAATATACCTTAAGGTAGCGGTGCTTCGGACAGTTTAAACCCGCTCCCAAGTTATAAAAAAAAAAAAAAAAAAAAAAAAAAAAACATAACCTTGACGTTTGTCCGCACTTGCCGAGCCTTTTTCGGTTTTGGAGAGCCAGAATGCTTCCACTGGGACAACTGAGCCTTCGTTTCGACATCATATCCGTAAACCCATGTTTCGTCGCCTGTTATAATACATTTCATTAATTCTGCATCGTTGCTGACTTCATTCAGTGATTCCTGAGCAACTTCCATTTGCTGCTGTTTTTGTTCAAAATTCAACAATTTTGGGACAAATTTTGCTCCAACACATTTCATACCCAAAATGTTTGCAAAAATGTCATGGCATGAGCCAATCGATATGCCAACATCATCAGCGACTGTTCTGATTGTAATTCGGCGATCATTCATAGCCATTGCTTCCACCTTTTCATCGGTTGTTGTGCTGGGGCGTCCGAGGTGTTCATCATCGTCAACGTCTTCACGGCCATCTTGGAAACGCTTATACCACTCTTAAATACTTGTTTTTTTCATAGCAAACTCACCATAGGCCTTTGTTAACATTTCGCACTCTTTGTTACACTTTATTTCATTTTGTACGCAAAACAATACAAATTCTTTGATCCATTTTTTTTACAATCGAAAATCGCCGAGCTCATGAAAACATGTCTAACCTTAGCGGCTGCCACAGATAACGTAAACAATGAATACAGCTGAAAATTGTGTCATACTTCAAGGGCATGTATACCAACACAATAAAAAAAAATTTTGACAATCGGACTCTCCAAACGCGTGAAATTTAAACATTCCGGGTATTTTTTGAACACACCTCGTAAAAATTTATTCCACTAACAAATAATTTATTTCAATATTAATTTTGAGTAGAAATAGTGTTTGAATACTATAATGATGTAATACAAATAAATATGGGTAGGATTAGTGTGGAGAAATTGTTGAGTGACAGATTGGGCACATCTCATTATGCTGTAGGATAATGCAAGGGAGGAGGTGTTATCTAGGCCACTGACTGTTTGTAACAATAATAATATAATACTAATGTTTAATATTTCCTTTTAATGTTATTGAAGTAAGTTTCCAAACATTTTATTTTATCAATATACCAAGATTTGATAGCAAAAGACCCATAAAATACAAAAATATAAGAGTGAACACACATTTTCGAAAAATTAAGACATGATTGATAACAGTTTGCTGAACTCATAAGACAGAGTGGCTAACACGAATTTACTAGGGTAAAAAATTCATATACATAAAACTAAAACACAAAAGAATTTTAAGGAAAAACAAAACTATATAAAGATTTGGCTTTTTTACTATTGTATAGAAGAATTTTTTTTAATCATAAAAATATTTCATACCAAAGAAGATATTGTACTAAACCTTATATTGTTTTTGTTATTAACTGGAGAATAATATAATGAAATATTTGGCTCATAACCTAATAAAATCCTTTTTTTTTCATTTGTACAAAAAATTTATTTATTCACTTTAATTGTTTATGAGTCCTAAACTGTAAACTATGAAAAAATGTTTAGTGTTAAAAAAAATTTACTGTAAAACATTGAATAATTAATCTTAGTATGATTTTACTGATAAAATATATATAATAAAAAAAAAATAAAAAAATGAAAACAAAAATGCAGCAAAATAGTCTGCAATAGGCTCTTTCTTAGTCCGAGTTCTTCTAATATTTTGTCTTCAAATAAATCACTTTTGTTATCTGAATTAAAACATTCTGCATCTAATAAACAACAAATATCATCTGATTAACAAGGATCAATCATTTTAGTTTATAATCACAAAACAGCACAATAAAGCTAGTAGTACAATGACACTCCGTTAAGAGAGTTGTGTCAGCAGGCAAATAACTCTATAAGATTTAAGTTTTTATTTTAGGCATTAGTAATAAATACATCACTGCATGGTTGTAATGCAGATGTAGAAATTAAAATAAAGGATCATTCTGTTTAAGTTACAGTTGCATATATTGAGGGGATGTCATAAAATGTGGCATCAAACTGGCAATTAGCAATTCACAAATATTGCCAATTTAGGAAACCATTCAATAGTCGTAAAATTTACTTCTGCCATTTCTAGGGTTAAAAATATGACCATCCAAAACAGAACAAGTGATCTATATAAATGAAGGTAATATAATCATGACAATAGATTGTTATGACAGATATTTTAGCTGAAGACACAAATCACCGCCCTGGGACTTAAAAGTTTAAGTTTAAGTTTGTTGTAACCATTCATATCTACTTTCTTTTTCTGATAGCATTTCACATATAACAACTCTTTGATCTTTGGATCATTCTGTTAAATCCCAAATTTCAACCAATCTTTCATTTAAAATAAATTTAGCATATAGAAGTATACATAGATAAATATTTCTACACTGTATTATAGATCTTATTTTTTAAAATTTACATCAATCTTATTTGTAACCAATATTTGTAAGCAATAAAAAAGATTTTACCTGATTATATACAAGTACGTGTAAAAAATAATTAAACTTGAGGAAGCTCAAAGTTAAATTTTTTTAGCAAAAATTTCAGTTTATAATACATACAAAATTCTCAACTGTTTGACAAGTAAAGTGGACACCAACTTTATATATGTTATCGCAAAACAAAATGGAGTTAGTATTATAACATTACGGATATGTCTACACTTTTCAACAAAAGATTTATAACCGCTCGATAAATTAGTATTATAATAAACAGTAATATGTTTACACTATATTTATAATTCTACTGAATTAATTTTAGAGAGAATGCCACTCGATAAAGGGTATAAGCGACCCATTCAACACCCATCTAGGCTGTGCCAGTACAAGACCATGCTGTACATGTTTAGAAGGTTAGTAGTTTGGGCATGGTTCATCTTCAAGACACAGTCTGTTATATTGGCACAACCTTCTGAGGAAGAAAGTCAGTTCTGAGAAAAGACAACAGATCGGTTTTCTGCTGAAACTGGATCAGAGGAAATAATTATTATGCATTGGAGCGCAAGATCTATAAAGCATAAATCCGGTGGATCAGGTAAAGCATAAAGAACAACAGGTGGATCTGATGAAATCCAAGAACTATGTGTAAAAAGGATCAATGCTCTGAAGCATTGGAAAAAATCCAGAATAAGTTCAAAGGATTGAATACAATAAGTCCAACGCTAAACTACGTAGAGCTGTCATCGAGGCCAAGAGAAAATCCTGGAGAGAGTTCATCAGATCCATGAATATTAGTACTCCTTCAAGTACAGTCTGGAAGAAGTTTAAGGCGACAAACGGAGAAATATCAAAAAAGATAAACACCATTAAGAGCTAAAATAATCTCCTACTATTAAATGATAAAGATAAAGCTGAAGAATTTGAAAAATGATACTTTGAAAAATCAGGCCGCAGAATATCCTGGTCTAAATATTCAACAAGGAGGATTTTTAACATGTAAAATGGAACTACTATTTCTTTTGGCCGATCCTTCGTTTTCGATGACTGAATTGATAGACGGTATTGAGAAGTTAAAGAGTGCACTCCTGGTTCTGATAACATTCATATTGAGATGTTAACTTACTGCTCTATGGAAATAAAAACCAAAATCCTCACATTCTTCAAACTAGTATGGGCCTCGGGTAACATTCCGAAAAAATGGAAAACTGCCAAAGTGATCCCTCTTCTGAAGCCCAAGAAAGTAGACTCTTACCGCCCCGTTTCTTTAATGTTTTGCCTGGGCAAGCTGATGAAGCATCTAGTCAACAATCGACTTTCATGGAGACTTGAAACAAACAATTTGCTATATAAACATCAGTTTGGCTTCAGATGCCAACATACCATGACAAATGCACTCCTATTCTTCACAAATGAGATCTATGAAGGCTTTAACAAGATGTCTACTACAGCAGTAATGATTGACTTTGAAGCTGCATTTGATAGAATACCTCATACAACTATCATCCTCCAGTGCATGAAGCTTGATATTAGAGGAAAAATGTTGCAATTTGTTACCAACTTTTAAATGGACCGCTGCATAGTTGTTTTAGTTAATGACTTTGTCTCATCAGAGTATGCAGTTGAAAACGGGATTCCACAAGGTGGAATTATTTGTCCGAATCTCTTCAACATAGCTCTTCATGATCTGACCAGCTGTCTCACTCCTGATGTCCATGGCATGTCTTATGCCAACAACCAAACCATATTGATTACCATCAAAGACTAGGAAAAAGCTAGAGAAAGAATTCAAGCAGCCCTTGTTGCCATATCAAACTGGAGTGCAAAGTGGTTTTTAAGAATTTCAACCTAAACTCGCACTAAATGGGAGAGATATTAAATGCAACTCAAACCCCAAATTATTAGGAGTGGTGCTGGACCCAAAACTCAGGTGGGGACCCCATGTAAAGTATGTTGTGGAAAAGTGAGCCTCAAGATTAACCGTACTTAAGGCTGTTGCTACCAAGGAATGGGGAACAGACACATCCACCCTAAGAACGTTTTATCTAGCTTCTGTTAGATCTAGGGCTACCGATGTTTGTTAAGTCTGGGAGTCAACTGCAAAGGCACATTTAAGATCAGAGCGATCCAATCGGCAACTCTTTGTTTTTGCCTAGAATGTACTAAGACCATTCCAATCACTGCAATGGAGGTGGAATTAGGTATGATACCCATCATGCTCTATATTGACAAACAGATCTGGTTGAAGTTTCTGGCTATAAAGATTCTCCAGCCCACTCATCCTCTTCACAATGCAAGAAATGGTACTAACCGAATTAAACAATCCTTCAGTTACAAAACAAGTGATTTGTCTGTCATGTTGCCAGATTCTGTTCCCGAGCATATACCTGCTTTTATCGCGAGTCGCCCACTACCTGGTCAGGAATACAAATTACTTTGAACCTGCCAAGCAGAAGGAGCAAGCAGGACCAACCAGAAGTTCTAAAAACTGAAACGTTGGAAATGATACATACCAGCTACAATGATCATATTAGAATTTACACTGAGGGCTCACTTGACCAACAAAAGAGAACATCCGGAGCAGGTTTTTTCAACAAATCTACTGATATCTGCTTTTACGTCCCTGCAAACTCGCACTCTAGTATGGACACAGAGCTTCTGTAGCTAAATGCTGCTTAGGCAAGTTGCTACGAAACAGAGGAGGAGAAAATATGCACTGACTCCAGATCTGCCCTCCAAGCTCTCTAAAATTCATCCACAAGGGACTAATCCTTTTGCATTGTTGAAATAAGAAAATTTGGTAATGACCTGAATGACATGGGGAGGGACTTATGTCTCTTCAATGAGTAGCCGCGCATTGTGGAATACCAGGAAACGAGCGGGCCGTTGAAACAGCTAAAGCGGCATCCCATATGTACCCAACATTTAAAGCCAAGTATCCACTTTTGTATTAGCTTGGCAAATAAACACTTTTATAAATGATGGGCTGAATCTTGGAAGGAAGAGGCCACAGGTCACCTTTTTCAATTTCAGCCTGAACTGTTGAATGAGGACAAATTCAGGGAAGTTTCACGTCCGATTGCAGCTTTTGCAGCTCAAGCATGATCCCGTTATCTAGTGATGGAGGAATATTTATTTAGATTTAATCTTTCAAACTCTCCAATCTGTGCACTTTGTGAAAATGAAGATGAAAGCGTGAAACACATTTTCTTCGACTGCATGTACCCCATACCAATGAGGGACTTCCTGAGAGCCGAAGTGACAACATGGCAAGATATTCTCATGAACAAGAAGCATTGAGGGCTGGCAAAGAAAATATACCGTGTTCATCAGGCTATCGGCTACTCTTGAAGCTGGATGCCTGTGCAAAGAAGTAAAGTTAAAGTCTGTTATAAGCGACATTTTATTTTTAATAGGATCTATTTTAAAGATATATTCTACTGAATAATGTAATATTATTGTAGAGGTTATATATAGTACTCTGTATAGCAGGCTAACCATGATTTTATTATTTTATGTGTGATGTAAAGCAACACAGTTATCAGTGTTAAGTTGTACATCTCCAAAAAAAACTTGAGCATTTTAGTGTCATCTGGGATTAATAATAGTACCATTTTACTCTTTATTATTAAGACATCTAAGAATTATATTTATTTATAGATGGTAAGAACTTGGTTTTAAGAATCAGCCAGCTCTATATAGTAAAGTAAATCCTAAACCATAATTTTGAGAAAGCAAAAACAAAAACTGTTAAATACTATAGGGTACTTACATTAAAGGCATTAAACTATATTAATCCTCAGAGATCTTCCTTTCCATGAAAAACACTATTATACTTTAAATATTAAAATAAACTTATTTTCTATACACAACATCCTACTAATAGTAAAACAAAAAAACATACATTAGGGTATAAACTTAAGAATTGATTACAAGGACTAAGTTTAAAATTTAATTAATATTAGGATATACCTTTCCAAAAACATTAGGGTTCAAATTTATATAAAATTACAATTGAAACATGAAAGATATTTAAATCACCTCATACGGCTCCATGAGTGATTCTTCAATGACTTGCTTAACTTGAGGGTCTGTACGATCTAATTCATCAATATCTAACAACAACTCTGTTTCAACTGGAGAGGAATCTTTACTTGTATTAATTTTTCTGTATTGCATAAGCTGTAAAAAAATCATTATAAGTGATATTTGATCATTACTATTTTTAAAAATGTGTTTGTTAACCTAAATACATACACAATTTTTTTTTTTTTTAGAAGGATAGTAATGGTTTATAGGGGAATCAAATAAATTATTTATTTTAACAAAGATAACATTTTGTCAATTTATTTCTTGGCCTTATCAAGCCTGAAATTGATATACAAAATGTTTTTAAAGTATGTCATAGTAAAGTAGTAAATTTAAAACAATAATAAGTGAAGAAATTATTATTTATTAGGATTCTTATTATTTTGTATTTATTGTTGTTTGAGTATACTAGTTTACTGTAATATACTTTAAAAATATTTTGTATACCAGTTTTAGGATTGACAAAGGCAACAAATAAGTTGCAAAAATGACTGTTAAAATAAATAATTCATTTGACACTCTTTATCATCCTCCTTAAAAGACTTCAAGAAAGTATCTAAATAAACATGATTACATTATAGAAATGGTTAATATATACAGTAGAGCGTCAAAAATCCAAGACCCATTCGAACTACTGATTTATCCAGGTTTTCAAACTATCTTTAAACTACTGCGTATTATTGATGTTTCAATAACTATAATCTATTTTAATGCTTAGAGTATCGTGTAAGTTTTAATGAACGAGAAATTATTAAAACATAGATGTCAGAAGGCATAAAAAATACAAAAAGAATTTAATGAAAATGAAATGTAGGGGAAATTTGACAGAAACAGACGAGTGGCGACATTACACTTAAAAATTTTCATTGCAGATGAATAATAATATTAAAAGCATATTATATGACAATTTAGCTAAAAATTAAGTTGTTTAATAATAAATGTTATTATTTTGCTGATTGGTTAAAATATGCGTTATTGGTTAGAGTGCAGAAAAAATAAATCTAAAAAAAATTTAAATCTTGATTAAATATACTGTATGTTGACTTTAAATTTAGTTATGACACATTTATTCGGAATTGATTTATCTTCTTAGCATTTATAATTAAAGATAACACTTAGTATAGATATGTATTGCAGTGCCGCCAAGCACCTCGCTCTTCACGCTGAGTGCTGTGCACGCTGAAATTACAATCCGGATTTGCTGTGCTCCGGATTTTTTTACGTCCGAATTACTGACGTTCTACTGTATTAAAGAAATTTTGAGAACTTACTCTGAAAGCCAACACATAAAGGAAAGGAAAATGTTTTAAAAAAAACAATGAGAATTTTAACCTCAAATTTTTAAGATCAAAAATTTTGATAAATTGTGATTTATTTTAATCAAAATATAAATCTATGTGATGGTATAATTTAATCTGTAAAAAAATATCTGTTTTATAAAAAGTATCATGTACCCTACACAAAAATTACCATGAATTTCATAACCAATGTCAACTGCAATAAAACTAATACATTTAAAATTAAAAGAAAACTAAAAATGAATCTTAGTAATTCATTACAATTTAGAATTGTAACTCATTATAAAAGAATCGGGTTACTGACCTTTGCTAGTTTCAACACATTAGTAAGAGTCACTAAATTTTAGAGAATGTTTCTAGAAATGTTTCTTTTTTTTCTAAAAATGGATCTAAAATACACATTTCTTTAGATCTATGGATAAAATGTTCTATTGTATAGTTTGATTTTTTTTTAAACTATGTGGTGAAACTAATTGTCACACAGATATTCTTTGGATACATAGAATTTTAATATACAGTCGAACCTCTATATAACGAGCCTCCAGATAACGAAATAACGAATTTTTATCTTGTCCCATGACATTTTATAAGTTATACTGCTTATTTACCTCTATGTAACGAATTTCGGACCTCTCAATAACGAATTTATTTTTCCATTTCAACCGAAGAAATGTAGTGTTGTATAGGCAGCTCACAATGGCATTTCCATGAAATTGTTTATTTTCAGCAGGAGTGTCAACAAAACCAAGAATGATAGGCAAAACACATGTCGGCAATTGACTGCATGTTATAGTGCGGTTCAGTTAACATGTTCAGCATGGCTAGCGTTCCGGCATGCTCTGGGTTTCCTTACAGATGCGCTCCCAGCTTATTTCCTTAAATACGGTGAGCAAACCGGCACGCTTACTCCCAGGCTAATTGAAACTTCTCTAGTGTCGATATCTATATAAAGGTTTGATTTTAACGCCAGTGCTTTAAAAGAGTTTGGAGAACATTGTGCCTGAGTTGTTTTTTTTTAAGTCCGACCATCGCAAGTTAACTTTTGATGCTTCAACTGAAACAATGATGCAGGAAGTTTTATGAACAGATTTAATTTTGTTTAACTTTTATATTTTAATGTTTTTTTATAGTTTGAACCATTTAACGCGGCAGAATATCAGGTAAAAACAACGATCATAAAAATTAACTAAGTTTTCTGAACTAACGCAAGAATAAACGATAACTGTCTTGTTAGAGTTAATAAACCAACTGGAGGTAGGAACAGACTATTGTAAATATGAGTAATTGACAAAATGCTAGGACGCCCGAAAACCTATTGTGTTAACATAAGATTGTAGTAAACCAATGTCAGCTTATCTTGGCTATAAATAGTCTCGGACGTGACATATGTATTATCTTTGTCTCCGTTTACATTACGATCTCCGAAACACTTGGCACAAAAAGAAACAAACATTCTGAGTGAAACGTTGAGTGCTTATTTTAGTATGTAATATATTTTAGTAGTAGGGTCTTTAGTTTTGTATACAAATTTTCTTTTTTCTCTGTCTTTTTTATTGTTTCTTATTTGTCATACAGTAATTTATCATTTGTATTATTTCTTTTTTTAAATTGTGACACTGTTCTGATGTCACCAATAAAAATGTATATGTTAGAAATAAAATTATTGAGATGAAAACAACGGGGTCGATAATTAGATGCTACGACAGGCTATGCAACCCGCATGGCGTTTCACTGCCGTCAGAGTTGGAAGTTAAGGAAAAACAGGCAGTAGTTTGATGAGATCACCAATATCGCCGCCGTGTTGAAAGTGTTAATAAATGTAATATGGTTAATAAATAATACAGTTACTAAATTACGGCCTACTGACTTTGCTTCGATTAAATTCCACTACGTTCAAGTCATGCTTCCTGAAAATGAATTGGTGAGTGTACTTATTTACCAGTAAGTTTTCATAAGCATTAGATAACTTATCATAATAGCCTATACAGAGTAGACCCTATGAAAAATATTGAATGTGGATATCTAATACAATGAAGAAACATCAATAAAACATTTTTAACAACTTGAATTTCAAATAAATTGAGACTTTATAAAACATTATCCTATATTAACATTGGCCTATTACACTAACTACGCTTGCGATATTATACTGTATCCCTTTTATTACCACAGGTAGTGCGATATGCGTAAGATGGGGTGGGAGCATTCTTTACAACACGACTTCACAATAACGAATACCTCTCTACAACAAATTTTTTCTCTGGATAATCGACTTCGTTATACAGAGGTTCGACTGTATTTTGTTTGTATTTTCCACTCCAAGCTTGATTTAGACTTTGTCACAACCATTCAGAGAGGTACCATCATTTTGAAGAATTATGTAGTACTGAGATTTATCTAGCCTCAAAAGTACTAGAGAATACTTGAAATTGATGGGAGGCCTCCAAAACTATCCAATGGTTTAATAAAAGAATACATGAAGCTAGAATGGTGGATAATAGTTCAAGCAAAGAATATTATAGATATCCTAGCTGCAAATACATAAATTAATTTGAACGTTGTATGGTTTCCAATCAAGAAACCTTAAAACAGTACTTATCTTTCAATTAACACAAATCAACACCCTGAAAATTTTAAATTACTTACTTTTTTATTATAGTACTGAATAATAACTGGAAGCACAGCCTCTTGAAAGTTATTGATAACTTGCAATATTATCAACTGCGTTGCTAGTTGCTAGAAATGAAAAAACCAAAATATTAATTGATTTTAAAATATAGTTGAGTATCGATTTAATATTTCCAAAAACATTTGTTAAAAAGAAATTACATTAAATAAAAAAATTCTTTATATACAGTAAAACCCCAGTTATCCGAACAAGGGCCAACCGAAACCCCGGGTTAACTGAAAGACATCGAAAAGCGAAATGGAAATGTCCTATAGTAATATGTAAACAATGCATGACTCATCACTTCCAATGCATATCATTTCTTGCTTCCTTTATACAATAGTTACTAGCCAGATTCAGCCTCTTGATCAAGGAGTTATAAACGACACTATCGAGGGAACACGAAGCAAGTAGTATACTGGTATGTGGCAGCTTGGGAAAAAGTTAAAAATGAAACATGACAAAGGTCTTGGAGAAAACTGTACGACAGACTGGAAGAAGAAAAAACAGAAGGTTTTGAAAACTTGACAGAGATGGTTCATACAATTCCTGGATGCGAAGACTTGAATGGAAGTGACATGAACGAATGGATCACAGCAGATAACTCCGAAGAACTCAGAGACCAAGACACTGTGGAGGTAGGTTTGCAGCTAGCTACCAAAGCAACACAAAACTCCAATGCAGACGACGAAATCAGGAAAGTGATTGCTGGCAATAGATTTAATGCATTCGAGGTAGGTCTAAATAAGCACTAGCTCTACTCAGTTGTTATTTTGTGTATATTAGTTTTAAAATGCATTTCCATTATGTATTTTTTTAAATAACAATCAAAAACAATGCAAAGAACAACTGTTGATCTTCTGTTATTAAAACTATAATGGGCGGAATATCGCAGCCCCGTACAATTTGAAATGCAAACAAAAATCACAAAGTTCTTTGAAACCATTAACTGTAATACATAACTGTGAGCTTAATATGTGGTAACTAATGTAAGCATCGTTTTAAAATACTTAAGTACTACACAATTTAAAAAAACTACAGAAATCAATCTGATTGATATTTATTACCCCAAACAGTCATGGGTTAGCTGAAAAATTCATTATCCAAAACAGATCTCCCCCCCCTCTTTATTTCGGTTACCCAGGGCTGAACTGTATGTGCATGATAAATTCTAGCTGGTTGAGCAGCAAAAATACTGTTTTCAATAACACCCATTCACTGCATTAGGGATATTTTAGACATGTATACTGAAACTACATTCTGTACTTTATTTATTTTTACATAAATTACTGGATTTTACACTTTAAGTTTTTCATTCATAAAATGTTTTACACTCACTTAAACAATTAAATCGTCTTTCTTCTACAATATCTATTTCTTTTATCTTCTTCTCAGCTAAGTAAAAGTTTGATCTACAAAGAAATGTCTTGAAGTTATGTAGATGATATAAAACTCAGTTCTTTAAAAAAATAAACAATATACTCCAAACTACGTTAGAAAGATAGAAGTAATAGTTTTGAGAACATGCTTTATTTCAACCACCAATGTTTATATTTACTTATTACACTTTTGCTTGCGACCAGACTTTTTGTTAACTAAAGTTGATAAATTGTTAACTTACATTTGCAGGAAACGTTTTCGCTTACGACTTCTTCAGCCTTGTATTTTTGCCTATAGGAATGCTGCAGTTGTGCTTCCTCGTTACCATTATTTTGAAAGTTAGAAGTGATGTGATCGAAGAGTATGTGTGAAATGTGCCGTGTTTGTTCATTTAAGATGTCATTTTTATGTGTGTTGCAATGTCTATACATTTCATACTATTCTAGTGTGTTTAATTTATGGCCTTTGTTGTATTTGTGGAGGATGCTCATGTTACATTCTATGAGTGTTTAGTGTCCATGAGGTGATTGCGAAAATAGATTCAATAGTAGTGTGCAGTGCGCTTTTGTTTTCTTTATATCTTTCGGCGAAAGATCTGCCTGTTGGTCCAATATAGAACTTATTGCAGTTGTTGCATTTTAGTTTCTATACTCCTGGGTTATTGAATGTGTTGGAATTGTTATTAATGCTGTGTCTGATAGCTGTTTGGCTTTTATTTATTGTTCTGTAAGCTACATTGTGTCCAGCTTTTTTGAATTGGTGTGCTATTTATTAGTGAGTTTGTATTATGTATGTGAGGGTGATGAATTGGTTTGTGTTCGTGTTTTTGTTGTTGTTACTGTTCTTGTTGACTATTTTTCTGTGTAGTTTGTCTATTAAATAATTATCATATCCATTTTTGTGAGCTAATTATTTTATTGTGTTTAATTCCTCTGTGTAGTTGGCTGTGGACATCGGTATTTTATTTAGTCTATGTAGGAAGTGTTTGAATGCTGCGTATTTATGTTGTATTAGGTGGTTCAATGAATTGTGTATCAGTGTGTCTCTCATGGTTGGCTTGTGGTATATGTTGAATTCATGTTTGTATTGATTGTTTGTTATGGTGATGTCTAAGAAATTCAATGTTTTGTTTTCAAACTCTGCAGTGAACTGGATATTTTTGTGTATTTTGTTTATATGTATTTGGAGTTGTTGGCATTGTCTTATGTTTCCTCGGTATAGTACTATAACGTCATCTACATATCTGTCCCAATATATTATGTTATCTGCGTGTTTGTTGTTATTTATGATAGAGCACAAGTGTAATAAGTAATTTACAACCAGCTTGTCATGAACAGCAACAATATTTCGATGTTTATATTTATAAGGTTTTCATAAAACATTTAAAATTGTATCTGTGAAAATTGTCTTAATTGTATGGGTGGCAAAAATGAACTGAATATCAATATTAGTGTTTATTTTATAACAGTTATACAGCTATTCTAAATTTTTTAATTCTATTTCTTGTCAAATTGTATTTTGATTTCTAATTTCAGGTTCAATTCCGAAACAAAAAATGAGAAACTTGAAAACTTTTACTTAATAATAACTTCATTAACTATAGAATATAAAACTGTTATTGTTTCTAACTATAATGCTCTGTACATTGTACAGTAAATTGTATGAATATGTTCCAATTTTTAATACAATGAAAACTCTTTTTTAATAAAAAAATTTAGTGAGAACAAATACAGTGAAACCCCCATGACCCCAATATTTTACAGACTCCTCTCCTTAACATTGCCATTAATAAGTTTATAGTATCTGAATTACAGTAATTGAATTAACTCATTCTAAATTAACTTGCATTTTACAGATGTAAAAATTTTGTTAGCAATAAGTTATATTAAACGAATGAGCATTACTTTGGTTAGGTTGCAAGAACTGTGTTTCCGTATGCTCCCCATAAATGCACTTTTAGAAAACTAAAATTCTCTATCCATTGAACAGCAGCCCCACAGCATAACAAACACTGGACAACTAACTTGTCTTGGCTAGTCATGCTAGACAGATTGCTTACATGCATTAGTCACTTACATTAGTCATGTACGAGTACATTCCTTATATCCTAATCTTATTGTTCCTCCGTGACAAGCAGATAGGTGAAGGCTACACAATCGAATTTCTAACAATAAACAAAGCAGTTCTATTAATAGGCTACGGAATTATGTAGGCTACAATACAGCCCTTTACTTAAAGCTATCATTTATAAACAGACACATTCGTTAAATGTAAGAGAATGGAATAGACTTGTGATACATTCAACAGAATGCATACATTCGAATGAGGGTCTACTGTACAGTATTGATACAGAAATATGTAATTAATGCTTTAATATTATTCGTTTAAAAAAATTTGCACTTCTATCAAATGCAAAATACACAGCAAATCCAAAATCCGAACTTTTTTGGCAAATCCGAACAGGCTTATAGTCCCAATTAGTTCTGATTTGAGGGGTTCCACTGAAGCATTATCTTCTCTCCACTTTTTAAAATGATTAACCTTTGTTTATAATTTAAACATTATGTCTTTCCCTTTAACATTTCCTTTTCTAAACCCCCCTATAGTAACAAATTTAAACTAATTTTAAAAATACTTATCTAAATGAATACGTAATTGCTTACTTGCTGACGCGTTTCAGAACATTCGTTCCTTTTACAAAGCTAACCCTCTACTGGCGGTATCGGTTAGGTGTAAAGGCTCTAACGGGAATGGATTTATGACTGTGAAATGGGGTGGGTTGTTTTGGTTGTGTGTCGTATAATAGAAAAGGATGATGGTTTCAACAATTAAATGTGTGTGATTATTTAATACGTTTTCTTTATCTGTTGCATAGTATTTGTATATTTCATATTTTTCTAAGGTTGTTAGTTTTATACTTTGTTTTAATGTGTGTAGAACATTTAAATTAGCGTGTATGTCGGTGTGTGTGTGTGTTGGATGTTTTTTTAGGTCTTCTACGTAGCTGGATTTAGGGTTTTTTGTTTTTTTTTGGTGATGGGCTCTTCGAAGCGTGTATAGAATGAACTGCCAGTTTGGTCGATTTAATAGCTGGGAATATCGTTACAAGTTAATTTGTAAATACCTGAGAGTTTGTATTTGTCAGTTTCTTTTTGAAAAGGTTGTATGTGCTGTCTTAAAGTGTTTGTTATTTTGTAGGATATTTGGTAATGGAGTTTTTTGAATGTGGAGGCTATTTTGTGTGTGTTTTTGTTGTAATTGGTGAGGGATATGTATTTGTTGTTTTTTGTGTGGTTTGTCTGAGTGGCCGTTTGATGGTGTTTATGTTTAATTTTCCTGAGTATGTTGTCTATGAGTGTGTGTTGGTAGCCATAGGCTACCTTGTTTCATTTATGAGGCCAACACTCTACTGCTATATGGTAGATACTCTACTCCTACACGGTCAGCTTCATAAATGAAACAATTGTTTCGAAACACGTCAGCAAGTAAGTCGTAAAGCATTCTCTTAGTTATTATGCAATAATTACTTATAGTTTATTCAGTAAAGATAATTACAACAAGCAACTTTAATATGGTGAATTATTACCAGTAAGGTTATTAAATTTGTTAGATGGATACCCTTTAATTTCAGGGTCAAGTGTGTAAATGGAGCCTGGAAAGTACACACATTGCGCAAGTAATACAGATCTTGAGTGTGTAGCTATATTATTTGTCATCTCGGGGAATCCCTTATAAAATTTCAAAAAGTATAAAAATCTAATATAAATATCTGATCTTAAAAAGATATAAATATAATTACAGTTTAAATTACTATTTTTTTAAAAATTGATAAATAATACATTTTTATTTATTGGCTCTGGTTAAATCCCAAAAATATCATGGAACAGTGTTTTTCTCAAAATTAAAACACATCGGATTAATATAAATATATATATATATATATATATATATATATATATATATATATATATTAACATATTTAAAACATACATAACATTCCTTTAGCAGTTGTTAAGTTGATGCAGAGAATTGTGAATGTGAAATCAAATCATACAACCTATGACAACAATGTGATAAGTGTTATAATAATTAAAATAATAAAGACCTTTATTTACAGTACTATATTCTCATATTATAAAATACTAAGTATAAAGTATTAATAATATAATTGTAGAATTATTCTTACAAAGGTATAATTGAAACTATTAAGCCGAATAGTTCTATTACTAAGTGAAACTATTAAGCCACTAGTCCTAAGTGATCATATTAGATAATACAATATCATTTAAAGTGATATGAAGTAAAAAATTTAAGAGGGATTGGAAAACATTTTTCATTAACTTAGTTTTTATTTACTTTTTAGTGCATTTTAACTCACATTACTCAATAACACACGTAGAAAATTTATTCCCAATAATTTTACTTTTCTAAGGTTCATACAATTAATTACAATATGTTTTATTACTACATATTTTACAACCTGATAATACTTACATGGCGTAACATGTGCATGTCTTGATAAATGAATGCAATATAGAACAATGACATGAAGTTGTTAACAAATTCAAACAGAACTAGTTTAGTCACTCGATGCCTGTCAAACTGTGATTGAGTGCGATGATTTTCTAAAAATGTATATACAGTATAAACAAAGTTTGACTCTAAGAAGTAAATAACTTTGGCTGAATACAGAAATTTGCTTTCAAATAATAATTACACACACGTTTTAAAATGTGTTGACAAAAATGTGTAACCTATTTCAAATAAACCGGATTTTCTTAGTTTTTTAGTACTAATAAGTTTCCGCACAAATGCATAATTTTTTAGACATAAAACATGCTGGACATAATAATCCTATTAAAAAAAACCTCTCTACTAAAATTGATACTAAATAGCTTTTTTTTTTTAGGGCAAACAAATGAAATTTTAAAGAAGTATTTTATTAAATCCATTACTTATAAAACCAAACTGGTCAGCTCATTTCATATTAACTCTCCTTACATATTTACCATGCACCTTCTAAAAATAGTTTTAAAATCCTAATCAATCCATATTTGTTCTCTTGTTAATTTTCTGTCAGTATTAGGGATCTTCTTGCTGCATATTTTGTCTGAATCAGTGCCAAATTGAGAATTCAGTACAAAAAACCGCTGACTTCATTAATATAAAAGAGGTGATGTTGTTATAAATAGAAAAGTAACTGGAGAATTTTTATTAATTTAATTAAACTATTGGCCACGTAATAAACTTTTTTTTTGTAGATAGCATCTAAAAAAATATTTTTTACAATCTCTTCTATGTGGGTAGGAAAGTGTGCACAAGGTTAAACAAATATTACTTTTCATTTTATGATAAATAACACAAGTTGTAAATTTAATTACGTGTATAAAATTGGAAACAATAATAATAGAGTACTACTGTAAACATAAAGCATAAAAAAAATTTAATTAAAACATCAATTTCTTCAAATTAAGAAAAAGTATTTTAATATCTAATCAGTTATAATTAGACCTTATAGAACTAATAGTTTTAACAAAATAGAAAATTAAAAAGGTAATATTTATCATACCTAGAAATTATTTTTAAAATTTATTTTTGACAAAATACTTTGTCGATTTCTGCAACTTAATTAAAAGTATTTTAAGATGTAAATACCCTTACATAAATGTTTAAAAAAAGTCGGTTCACACTATTTATACACTGATCCAACTTTTATCTAATATTACCTTATTGACTCTTGACGGCACGCCACATCAGTGACACAGTCCCACATGTTATCACGTTCTGTTTTTCTTATCTTTATGGAATCAGTTATTTATATACAAATGACTGGTTCATTGTGACAGTGTCTAGGACATAACATAGGAGCTGTTTTCAAAATTGGTTCCCAGCTTTCGTGCTTTAGATCTAAAATAATTACTGCGATACTATTTTATAATGCATAGACTGACAAAGTTATTTTTTACATCAAAATAATTGTCAAATTGGTAATAAACAATTAGTAAACAATGTCTATGTATCCATCTTTGACCATCGAGTTAAACACTCTATGCAGCAGATTGTACTGCATTCTACACACAAAGCATTTCTGATTGAAAAGAATCTTTAGACATTCCCTTTGGAGTAAAAAGCCTTTCAACTAATAGTGTCTAGAAACTCTCTTACAAAACTTGTTAGCCTCAACAATGAGATTAATATTTATGATGTACTAAAAACCAAACATGAGATATTACATATTGAATTAGTACGGAAATTCCACAAGTTTCAAGTTTGTTTGCTATACCAATATTTATAATATTGAAATAATTATATTGTTATTTACATTATTGATTTGTGTGTTAATATTTCATATTGGTTTTGAAATACAATAATTGAACAAAATTTATTCATGGAAAAAATAATCTTAATAAAGGAAATGATAACATATTAAAAGCATTTTTTTTTTGGTATAATCTCTCCCATGCTGTTATATCACATTATGTCTACCTAGACTACTCTATGGCATGCTTGCAGAATCTCTCATTCTCTTAGCAGAAGAGATTGAGCACCATCATGACTGTCATCTTGTCCTATAAAATAATTGTTTGGATTCTTTTAAAATTGATAAAAATAAGTAATGGTAAAAAAAATTATAGTGTCAGACTAAATCTTGTGAAAATGTAATAAATTGCCTACGAAAATTTAACCACTAACCACTTGCCTAGATGGTGAACTTAGTGTGGTATGCAATACAGAAACTCTTCATTGCCAGAATTCAACTGAATGACTAATTGGAAGTATGTCTTTACTTACTACAGATTTTTTAAATGCATCTTTTACCTAAGGATAAAATCACTCAACTGTGTAAACTGTCCTACCACATAGTCTTTCCTCCAATATCTTTAGTGTAAAGCTCTTCCAAAGTTTTACTTTTATACATCAGTGTTTTGCTTGTGGTGTTGAGTTTAAACTGTATGTTGAAGTTGTGTGTGGATTAACTATTGTTACAATAAAATAGCAATAAGCTATAATTATAAAACAGCTTAACTAAATATCCTAATGAAGAAAAAAAAATAATACTAAAAGCAACACACAAAAAACAAGGAGTTTCTGAAACCACTGCTACCTAAGGATGGAAAGTAAAAGTATATATCATGACACCATCCATTGTATAAAGACATCAGTTTTCCGTCATGATTTTCATCTATATTTGTTTGCTTCAAGAGAGTTTATTTTTTGATGTACCAGACTATGCATCTCTGATGTTTAGGTGATATTTATCGGTCCTTGAATCCTGCACCATAGATAAAGATAGATATTTGTAGCTCATAAGTTGCCTTTTTATCAGATTTTCTAGTCATGATAGATAGACTCCGTCATCAGATTTTAAGTCAAATGTATTCTCTTGCTCAGTTTAGTTGGAACTTGATGTCGGTCAGTAGCTGATGTTCCTCATGTGTCTTATTGTGTCAATATGAAAACTCTGCGATCATCTGAGGTTTAAGTCCGAGCAAGGGTTGTGACATTTAAAGTTCTAAATTTAAAAAGTACTTAGTGTTAATATTTTTTTTATAATTAGAGTATTTTTGTTTATACCAAAAATGAACAATAACAATGAGAGCCTAGATTCTAACGCAAACTTCAAACCGTAACTTTTAATTTGTTTTTAATAATTATAATTACAAAAAACTAATTAAGTAATAAAAAACTAACTAAATTAAAAAATAATAGATAAAAACTTTCACTTGTAATAATATATATATATATATATATATATATATATATATATATATATATATATATGAAGTTAATATATTACTATGTATGTAATTTTATCCACCATTAAGTGCAATAATTTTACCTTGAGTGATGAGGCACCTTTCGGTCAATTGACCATTGTCGAATCACTGATGTTTTTCTGTTGTGGATGTTCGGTCTGTGAAGTTGGTGTTTGTTGACGAACGCGCACTTTTTCTTGATCTGTGTGTATGATATTTCTATATAGTATGTCTTCTATATATGTTGTTTGTAGATTCATTAAGTTGTTGTGTATGTTTTTATAAATGTGGTATTTTTCTAGTGAGTTTAGTTCTATTGGGTTGTTATTTATTTCCAGTATGGTTAGGTTATTTTCGTAATTTGTTATTTCGTGTTTATGGGATATTAGGTGTGCTGCAACATTTGATACTTTAGAATTTTTGTTTTTGAATGCTCTATAATGTTCTTCAAATCTTATTTTAAATGTTCTGGTTGTTTTTCCTATGTAAAAAGCGTTACAGTTGTTGCATGTGATTTTGTAAATTCCTGATAGGTTATGTTTTTCTGAATTTGTTATGTGGTTTGTGTTATTAAGATATTTTATTATTTTGTTGTTTGGTTTGTAAGTTGGAGTGTAGTATTCTTTGTTGTATATATTTGTTATTTTTTCTATATACAACAAAGAATACTACACTCCAACTTACAAACCAAACAACAAAATAATAAAATATCTTAATAACACAAACCACAAAACAAATTCAGAAAAACATAACCTATCAGGAATTTACAAAATCACATGCAACAATTGTAACGCTTTTTACATAGGAAAAACAACCAGAACATTTAAAATAAGATTTGAAGAACATTATAGAGCATTCAAAAACAAAAATTCTAAAGTATCAAATGTTGCAGCACACCTAATATCCCATAAACACGAAATAACAAATTATGAAAATAACCTAACCATACTTGAAATAAATAACAACCCAATAGAACTAAACTCACTAGAAAAATACCACATTTATAAAAACATACACAACAATCTAATGAATCTACAAACAACATATACAGAAGACATACTATATAGAAATATCATACACACAGATCAAGAAAAAGTGCGTGTAACGTCAACAAACACCAACTTCACAGACCGAACATCTACAATAGAAAAACATCAGTGATTCGACAATGGTCAATTGACCGAAAGGTGCCTCATCACTCAAGGTAAAATTATTGCACTTAATGATGGACAAAATTACTTACATAGTAATATATTAACTTCATATATATATATATATATATATATATATATATATATATATATATATATATATTGTAACATTTATAGAATGGGCTATATAATATTATTTAAGAATTGGAAGAATATATTAGAAATAACTCACACAAAATTTAAAAAGAAATTCATTAAAAGATTGGTTAGGTTAAAATTGAAACTAAATTTAGGTAAAAGCCTAGATTAGTAAACAAGGTATTTGAACTGTAAAATCGATTAGGAAATGTGTTATATCAAAACTCCTAACACATAAATTAAAACAACATAATCTAATAATAATTATATTCAAACAAAATTGTAAACATTAGTAACATAGGGCATAAGTAATTACTTGAAGGAGAAAGTGAAATACGATTGTAAACAATGAGATTAGAAAGGTTATGTTCTATGAATTCAGCTCAAAACACACACAATTCGAATTATTACAAAAGTAAAACACAAAGACACTTCACACACTAATAATAGTAATTAAATAAACACTGGAAGGTTTGTTAAGGATCGGAAAATTGAAACAGTATGTTAACAAAATTAAAACTGGTGAAAACAATCGCGTTATTGCATCAGCTGTAGAAAGCAAGAAGTAGGTCAGTTGCAGTTGACTCTAGTGAGAAGGAATCGAACTAAATTATAATCCATATGATTTTTTTTTTAAGAAGGAGAAGCCGCCATATTAAAAAAACAAACAATTGTTTAAAATCTAAGGACGCGTAGTTAGAGTCAGTCTGGCGTGGGACGCCGAGGAAACGGACCTGCCCTGTGCAGTCAAAATTCAATTTGAAAGGAATTCGTCAAAATTATACAGTTTTGTGAGGAAACTTGGCCAGATTAAACAGGAATAAGAAAATGTAAAGATAAAGTACAGTGATAATATATTTTGAAGGAACTAAAACGAATTTAAGTGTGAAAAAAGTGAAATTTAAAGACAACGGAATTCTACGTGTGAGCAAGCAGCCATTCGCCGTTATTTGATAAGTTAAGTACCTAGCGCTATATAAAAAAATAAACTTTAGTGGACTCTTAGGATAATAGGGAAGTTTAATTTTGTACATTAGAATATCTTGTGATTAATAGTAATAAGATCATAATCCAGTTCAAATAGTTTCGCCTTTTTGCTTATTCCAAATTAAAGTTTTTCAATCGGGAAAATATTTATTAAAACTAATTTCAAAATTTAATATTGTTTTTCAAAATTTATTTAATTAACCAAAGAATTAAGAAATATAGCCCATGCTATAAACCCTGAGATAGTAAGAGATCTTAAAATTAGCCTAGGGTAACTAATGGGAATTAATGGGTAAGTTTGTAACTAAAAATCAAAGAAAGTGAGTTTAGTATATGGTGTTAAAATTTGTTAAGTTTATTTTTGTTATGTGCATTGTTTAAATATTGGAATAAAAATTGTAATAATAAATGTTAATGAATTGTTCCTGAGTAAATTTTTGTTTTAAAAAGAAATTAAATATCATTCAATAAAATAATAATAATAAACCCCGTTGCGTCTTTTTTATAAATATGTTATAATTGGCGCGACAACGTGGGAGCTCGATATAATAAGAGATAAAATTTATTTAGAGAGATTTTGAAACAAAATTAATTTAGAACTTTTTATATGAAAAACATTTGAACTGGAAATAGATTTAGAAAAAATTTTGTAAAATTAAACACTGAGTTGAATAGAATCAAGGCTAGGTTTATAGTATATATAAAAATTGTTTATGTTTGTATAATAAGTTACTTACAGATAAAAAAAAAAAAGAAGAAAATATTATAGGCGAGCTGGTAGTTGTAGGGGACCAGGAAAAAGGGACAAGTTTGGAAATGAAAGAAATGGAAGGCACAGATATGCCAATAGGAAACATTGAGGTAGAAGAGGCTAGGGGACTACCACCTATGCAAACCCAACAAAAAAAAACTGGGAAATAATGAGAATGTAGATTTAAGGGATATAATGAGAATTTTAATGGAAATGAATGCAAACTTAAAAGAAATGAATGAAAATATAAATAGAAAATTAGATAAGAATAATGAAAATATAAATACAAAATTAGATAAGATAGATGGAATGAGTGAGGATATGAGGGAAATAAACAAAAAATTAAAGGAAAATAGAGACGAAATGAGAGCGACGAGGAAGGATTTGAAATTCAAAGAGATGAAAACAGGGAGGAGAATAAGAAAATGATAGAGGATATGAGGCGACAGTGGAGGACAGAGAGTAATGCTGTAATAAAGGATGTGAGAAGAGACTTAGAAGAGAAAGATAGAGAATTAGAGGAGGAGATTAAGGAAAATTTTGAGGAAACAAATGAAATAATAGCTGATGTAATAGAAATTAATAAGAAAGAAGTAGAAAATGTAACAAAGAAAAACACAGAAGAGTTAGGAGAGTTAAAATTAAAGGTGATAGGAGAAAGAAAGATAACAGATGAGCGTTGTAAGAAAGTCGAAGATGTAAGGGAGAAATTATTAGGAGAGCAAGGAAGGTTAGGAGATAGAACTAAAATGGGAAAATTAGAAATATGGCAAATAAAAAATTTAACCATTCAAACCGCGACAAATAAGGAGATTTGAAAAGATTAATAAAATGATAATGGTAATAGGAGAAATAGGAGGAGTTAATTATCCGTTTCAATGCTTAGTGGTACCAGGCTTGTTGAGAAAATTTATCATAGGTACGGATATGTTAATGGATGTGGAGGCACAACTCGAGTTTGGAAAATGGGAGATGGAATTTAAATATGAGAATAACAGAGAAAATAGAAACTATGAAGCAGATGAAAGATACAATGGAGATGTAAACGGTGTTAAGGCAAGGACAGGCGTGGGGACAAGAAAAGAGTATGGTGCCCACAGTCAGTCGGAAAACTAAGACAATCAGAAACCCAAAAATAGAAATTAAAATAGAGGAAACAAGTTTACAGGCATTAATAGACACAGGCAGTAAAATGACATGTATCCAGGAGAACTGGAAAAGGAAAATAATAATAAAATAGGAAGGGAGATATTAAATATAGGTGAAGGAAGCAATATGAATAAACTCTAGATGATTATGTGTATAAGAAAACGTTAGCAGGAGATAAGTTTAAGGGATGGTAACTATATCTACGATAATTTATTAGAAACTTCGTCGAATAATGAATAAAGATAAATATGAATCTATGTTAATAAATATTGAAGCATCGTTGTAATAAAAGTATGGTAATTGTGTATTTAAACTTCGTCGTATTGTAAGGGAGAATCTGCGTTGATAAATAATGGAACTTCGTCGTACATATTATATATTATAAAAGAAATATGAATCTATGATAATAAATATTAAAGCATCGTTGTAATAAAAATATGGTAATGTTGTATTTAAACTTCGTCGTATTGTAAGGGAGAATCTGCGTTGATATATAAGTATTAAAACAAAATTTATATTCGTTGATATAGGGACAGTGTAATCGAAGGAGCTATAGATATGATCAAATAGAGGATATAAGATTGCAACTTTTAAAAATATTATATGTTAAACTTCTTACAAAATAAACTGAGATGATATAAGAAAATAATTGAACTGGATGTGAGATTGGAAGGGGAGATAAAATACTAACTTAGAACTGAGAGTTAGATGAAGCTAAAAGCAAAATAAATATGAGATAAATAATAAACAAGGAATAAACAGAAATAAGGGAAAGAGAAATGTTATAACCAATTTGACCAAATCTAGACATACTATGACTCGGATAGGCTGGGATTTAAAGACACGGTATCAGAGAATATATGTTAAATAAATATTGAATCAGACTTATGATTGGAAGGATTCCAATTGTAATAAATGTAAAAAGATATATATATATATATATATATATATAATTATGGAAGGAATTGTAAATACCAGAACATGATTTATTGTTACTATATGTTAGAATTGTTAAAGAATTGTTGATGGAATGTTAGTTATAAGTATATTGTATTGTTAGAAGATAAGTTAAGTAATATGTAGCTTGAAGTTTTCAGCTCAGTATTTGATTGTTAAAGAATTAAGATAAAAATTGTGTCGTAGAATTAAGTATAAATGGACGAAAGTGGACAGATAAAGGTATAAATGACTTTTAAGTGGACAATTCTAAAAGTGGTAAAGACAATGGACGATAAGTTAGCCAAAGTGTTGAGGGACTTACTCAATAAAAAATGTGTTCAATTAGTTATTAAATAAAATGTACAATTAGGAAATAAATGTTAATTTAAATTTAATTAAAAAAAAAAATATGTATATTTAATCAAGCCTGTAAAATGTAAAGAATGTGTAATGTAGATATTAGGAATATTTTTTTATTTAAATTAAATTAGGGGACATTGTAACATTTATAGAATGAGCTATATAATATTATTTAAGAATTGGAAGAATATATTAGAAATAACTCACACAAAATTTAAAAAGAAATTCATTAAAAGATTGGTTAGGTTAAAATTGAAACTAAATTTAGGTAAAAGCCTAGATTAGTAAACAAGGTATTTGAACTGTAAAATCGATTAGGAAATGTGTTATATCAAAACCCCTAACACATAAATTAAAACAACATAATCTAATAATAATTATATTCAAACAAAATTGTAAACATTAGTAACATAGGGCATAAGTAATTACTTGAAGGAGAAAGTGAAATACGATTGTAAACAATGAGATTAGAAAGGTTATGTTCTATGAATTCAGCTCAAAACACACACAATTCGAATTATTACAAAAGTAAAACACAAAGACACTTCACACACTAATAATAGTAATTAAATAAACACTGGAAGGTTTGTTAAGGATCGGAAAATTGAAACAGTATGTTAACAAAATTAAAACTGGTGAAAACAATCGCGTTATTGCATCAGCTGTAGAAAGCAAGAAGTAGGTCAGTTGCAGTTGACTCTAGTGAGAAGGAATCGAACTAAATTATAATCCATATGATTTTTTTTTTTAAGAAGGAGAAGCCGCCATATTAAAAAAACAAACAATTGTTTAAAATCTAAGGACGCGTAGTTAGAGTCAGTCTGGCGTGGGACGCCGAGGAAACGGACCTGCCCTGTGCAGTCAAAATTCAATTTGAAAGGAATTCGTCAAAATTATACAGTTTAGTGAGGAAACTTGGCCAGATTAAACAGGAATAAGAAAATGTAAAGATAAAGTACAGTGATAATATATTTTGAAGGAACTAAAACGAATTTAAGTGTGAAAAAAGTGAAATTTAAAGACAACGGAATTCTACGTGTGAGCAAGCAGCCATTCGCTGTTATTTGATAAGTTAAGTACCTAGCGCTATATAAAAAAATAAACTTTAGTGGACTCTTAGGATAATAGGGAAGTTTAATTTTGTACATTAGAATATCTTGTGATTAATAGTAATAAGATCATAATCCAGTTCAAATAGTTTCGCCTTTTTGCTTATTCCAAATTTAAGTTTTTCAATCGGGAAAATACTTATTAAAACTAATTTCAAAATTTAATATTGTTTTTCAAAATTTATTTAATTAACCAAAGAATTAAAAAATATAGCCCATGCTATAAACCCCGAGATAGTAAGAGATCTTAAAATTAGCCTAGGGTATATGTAAGTTTGTAACTAAAAATCAAAGAAAGTGAGTTTAGTATATGGTGTTAAAATTTGTTAAGTTGTAAATTTTTGTTTTGTGTTTATTGTTTAAATGTTGAGATGAAATTGTGAAAATAAATGTTAATGAATTGTTCCTGAATGAGTAGTTGTTTTGTTTAAAATAGAAATTAAAAATATCATCAATAAAATTTAATTTTTAATAAAGGTAGAAATAAAAATTGTAAAGCGTTTTATAAAAACATTACATTTGGCACACCAACGTGGGGTACGATTATTAGAAAAATAATAATAAAGAATAAATTATTCAGGAGTTTGTGTTTTGTAACTAGAGAAATTAATTATTTTCATTTAATAATAAAACCCCATTGTATCGCGGCACGGAAGAAATTGTTATAATATATATATATACAGTCGGCGCCGCTTATTGTGATCATATTTGTCATAAGCATATTTGATAACAATAACAATAACCGAACGCTTAATCACGATGTAGTCTACAGCCGTACTGCATTGAACTCACTGTATTATTGCCACAACTGTTTGTTCTGAACGATATGTAAGCCTATCATTACATTAAGTAATTCTAATTCTGTAACACTATAATTAAACTGTACTTACCAAATTTTGATGCTATTCCGGACAGTTTTATATACAGTAGAATTTCTGTAATTTAGTTTTTTACTTGTTAAAATTAGTGGGCATATTTCATGTCAGTTTATTTTATTCCACTGTAGATTTTTTTTTAAAACACTGAATCTAGCATAGTTCATAAATATTAACTGTTAAAAATTACAGTAGGACTGTACTGTAAATGGTTCAGTAGTAACATCAACTAATGTTCACAAACAACTAAAGTCGACTCAAGCGAGGCTAGGGTGTTTGCGTAAACAAAGAGTAAGGGAGACATTCTGAGAACTTTGCTAAGTGCTGAAACCGTTATAAAGTATTTCTGTCATTCTAAAAATAAACATTCTATGAATTGGGCGTCATTGTGTGTTGCACGTGCTGTTTACACTACTTTGTAGACATTTTTACTTGGTCTATGCTAGTATACGTTGACACATATGATTTTGAATGGCAAATTAAATGATAATAATAAGCGAACAGATGATTACAATAAGCGGCCTAATTACAATGTATTAATATACGTCCGTGTTTGTTTTTCAATGAAACGATAACAATAACCGAATGATAACATTAACCGTGATCACAATAAGCGGCGCCGACTGTGTATATGTATATATATATATATATATATATATATATATATATATATATATATATATATATATATATATATATATAACATATTGTTATAACATATAGTTATAAATTGTTATAAAAAATTATCTTATAAGCGAGAATATTTTTATAAAAAAATACAACTCAACTGACATGAAGAATTTATTTGTGCGCGCTAGGTCGCTTGGATCACGAATAATGTAATCTGCAATAAGTTATTAGAAAGCATAAAATATTCACATTTCAAATATACCATTAAAATAAAAAATACCAATTGAGAGCTATGAAGGTTTAGTTTTTAATAACTGTATAATAATTATAATGGACTTTATGCTATTAATGGAAAGATTAGGACAGAAATATTTGAACTAAGACAAAGTAGTAACAGACTAGAGTAAAACATGAATAATTCACTATAATAGAAAGAAACTTCTTATATAATATGAATCAAACGGAAAGAAATTAGTAACATTAGGTAAACTATACTGAAATATTGAAAAATAATTTTGAAATGTGACTGTATTAAGTGTGATAGGATATACGATATTTAAAACGTTACATTTTACTTAAGTTGATAATTACAAACACATACTCTGTTTAAAATATTCCATTACTCAAAAGGATCATATATGCACTTACTTTATTCTAATATGAAGATGTTGTTTCAGAAGATGAATCCATCAGATCGAACCCATTATAATTCAATTTGAAAATAGAACACATTTCCACAAACTGCCATCCTCATACAAGAATAATAAATGGTACTTTTACTAAATTTTATATTCTTAAAATATAAAACTATATTTAAAATGTCTTAATACTAGTTAAAATATGAACTAGCTTAACACTTTGACGACCAGGGATGAATTAACTTTTTTCTGGATTAGCCCAAAATTGCATTTAACCTACTTTACTATTTTTAATATAGTATAGAACAAGTATTTAATAGATTCCAGTGGTGATGTTTATAATAAGAGGTTAAACTATAAATATTTTGTAGCAATCGTAAATGACAGCTGTGAAACGGTCCCGCATTGTAAAACATTTAACACATTTTGTGTCGGACCATGGTGGATTTGTAAGACCTCTGTTGGAGATAAATGTTGTGTTTCTACAAATTGTTTCTGAATAGTTTATATTAGATATTACTTCAAAAAATAAATATGGATAATATTAGTATATCTTTCCGCACTAAACGTCTTGTGGATCTTGCACGTGAAAAGGCTTATTTACTTTCAGGTAAGCAGAGATTCAAGTTGTAACACTCTTAAAAATCAGGTGTTCCATATAAATTCATTTATATATTTAATTTTTATATAATAATTGTATCGTCTGAATATAAAAGAAAATTTTTGTTCGCTTTGTACGATTGTAATTCTAGGGTAAGTTTCGTAGCGCCCCTAGTGGGTAAAAATGTAAAATATCGTACGAGTTGGTAGCTTAAGTGAAAAAATAAATTGTATAACATTGTAATATAAAACTTTATATTTTCATTTCCCAAGTAACCTAGTCCGTTACAAAGTTCTTTTTATGTATCATAGTAACATAAATATCACTTTTGTAATACATGTATTTTGCATGCTGCTATTTTTGTCTTGAGGTTTCAGTATATTTTTTTGTATATTTCTCGTCCCTGTTTCAATTAAAGTATCTGTATCTTTGCAGATACCGACAAATTGAACTGTGATTTATTAGGAGACAATTGATCAGAAGACCCTACTTTTGAGTCAGGTCAAGAGTCAGAATCTGAAAATAGTGATCACTCCTACTAAGAAAATACAAGAAAACATTGCCGAATAGAATTTGTGCATTGCGCAGCTGGAATTCCATCAACAGTTGAAGAAGTCAACAACCAATTTAAAGAAAAAGCTATTTCACAAGTATCTACGCCGTCGTCTCCCATTGATCCGAATGTAAATATAACTGTAGTTAAAGAATCAGAATGGAAAAGTGTTAGTGATCAGTTTTGACAAACGTTTCACTCCGTGTGTAAATGATAGTGATGACGAGTATTATGAAACCCCTTATGCTATTTTTTTAAAACTTGTCAATGATGACATTATTATTATGTTGATTGAGCAAACTAATATTTATGACAGTCATACTCTAAATAACATTCAGGGGCAGTCTAAGATAAAATGGGTACAGACATCTATCGCGGAAATCAGGAACTTTTTAGAATGTTTTATCCATAAAGTAAAACACTATCTTGCTTCTCAAAACCATTACATTAAAATGCTTTTGGTTATATGTAATGCCCCTAGACATCCCTCTACGTAGGACATTTTAATGTTAGGTACTCTTGTTACCAAAATATTACTCATCAATTCAACTCTTAGATCAAAAAATAATGGGTGCATTCAAATTGAATTACACCAAACAATTTAGATCAATGTTTACAATGTAAAATAAAAATCTATCAATCTTCTTCTTTTATTTCTTAAAAATCATAACTCTCTTATTTACACAGAAAGAGAGAGTTAATATTCACAAATTTCACATTCACAACGGTTTCCAAAAATGTAAATTTTGTAAATACAGGAATCTCAATAACTTAAGGTAGAGGGAACCGAGACCCCATTGTATTACCAAAAACTCTGATTACACAGAAGTACGTTCCTGTGCATTAGAAAAAATAGAAGAACTTTATATAAACATTTCTTTGAAGCCTAAGTCATTTCCTTTGCATGCCATATTGATATAAACATTTCTTGTAAGCTCGACTCATTTCCCTAGCATACTGTTTTGTTATAAACATATCTTAGAGGTCCGAATCATTTTCTTTGCATATGGTATTGATATAAACATTTCTTGAAAGCCTGGCTCATTTCCTTTGCATACCCTATTGATATAAGCATTTCTTGGAAGCCCGACTCATTTCCTTCGCATACCGTATTGATATAAATATTTCTTAGAAGCCTGATTAATGGTTTTTTTTTCAAATAGATAAAATAGGCTGAAATAGAAATAGACTCAAAATATCAGGATTCGGATTTTCGAGACTTTACTCTATTGAAGGATAGTTACTGTTGTAGTTACATATGTAATAAAAAAAATAAATTGTAAATATCTGAACAAATAATAAATTTTTGCAATAGCTCATATTTATTATAAAATTATCAAAACTTTCATTTTTAAAGCCTGAATTAAGAAGGAAATATAAAAAAATGTTAATACTTCTATTACAATGTAAGGTCTGAGTTTAAACAACACTATGAATATTTACTTAATACTTAGTAGATACAACTTACCCCACTCTGTAAGGAAAATAGCTAAACGGCGATATGACATGTTCATCATATAAATAAGCCCAGCATAACAAGTACTTGGTATATAATATACAACTGGTGGATAATCTGGATTACTGAGCACTAACTCTTCTAACCAGAATGAAGCAAGCATTATAATAAAACCGCCAATCATACACAGTAACACCAATGGTAATGACACACAGTACATCTGGAAAGATCAAGGAACAAGTTTATTTTTAAAAAACAAAAAAGAACATGACAATATCTCTTAAAACTTTAGGTAAAGGTTAAACTTTTCCTGTATTTAAGACAGAAACCTATTAGCTATAATAAATTGATGAGGAGGTGGGAGGGAATAGATGAATTGTTTGGTAAAATTAAGGTAGGCACAATCTTTTCTCTTGAAGTGAAAATTATGGCTTTCATTTATCTCACTGAATTATGCCTATTCTTTACTAATCACAGATATCTATGCAATGCTTTTTTTATCCCTACAACAGTCGCATCTACTGTGCAGTTGATTCCAGTCACTGTGGGTCATAGTGACCCGCATTTTTAAAATGTTATTTTAATTAGTAAACGCAAATTTATGTTTTTATTAATTTTACTTTAGTATAAAATGTATAAGGAATTTTAATAAAACTTGGATTTTAATGACTACATCTTTATTGTATTGTAAAATAAATTAATAATGACAACAATATAAGCTCTTGAACTTTGTAGTTCATTACGTTCGGTGAATCTTAATTAATCACTTTAACATTAGTTTATGACTATCTGAACTTGAAATTTTGTAAATTTGTAAAAACTTACTAACTAACAAAAAACGGGAACAATGAAATTAAAATCGCTGTAAACATAAAACGAAAAGCTCAACTAAACAACATCACACTCACCACAGCAGACAAAGGCAACACCACAGCAATTATTAATACAAACAGACTAACATCAATGATTACATAATAAATAATAATATAATACAACTACACAGATCCAACTGAGAAATATTACAGAATCATCAAAAAACTAATTACTACATCCAAATACATTATCAGCAAAAACAAAAAATACCATGTAAAACAAATTCATCCTAAAGCACCTACCCTTCGTGCTCTCCCTAATATCCACAAATCCAATGTCCCCATCTGAGCCATCATCAACTACCAAAATGCCCCTGCACATAAACTAGCAAAATGCATGGACAAAATAATCAGACAATCTTTTAACTTGAACACAGAAACACATATAAAAAACAGAACAAACCCCGTAAATAAAATAAAAGACATCAACATACCACACAATTCAACACTACAATCACTCGACATAACTAATTTGTACGTCAACATAAATGTAACCGAAACTCTCAACATCTTAGAAACCCAATTAATACAGAACAACATACCAAAAACCCATGTAACCAAAATTCTAAACATCCTCCAAACTATCACCAAACTAAACTATTTCACCCACAACTCAAACTTCTATTCACAACCAGATGGCCTACCCATGGGAAGTCCTATCAACAGTGTCCTAAGCGAAATAACACATAGAAAACACCAAGATACTCACAAACAATACACATGCACATAAAATCATTTACTGGGACAGATACGCCAATGATATCACAACACTATACAGAGGCAACACCCGACAATTCGAAAAACTCATCACCTACACTAATAAAATACACCCAAAACTCCGCTACACCTCAGAGATTGAAACTAACCGATCCCTAAACTTCTTCAACCTAACCATGACAAAAAGCCACACAGAAAAACACAGACACAGCTTCAACATTTACAGGAAACCCACGACAGACACACTTATCCATAACACCTCAAACCACCCTATTCAACACAAACACGCTGCCTTTAGATCCATGCTTCATAGACTTAAAAAAGTTCCAATGACCACAAAAAACATAAACAATGAACTAGACAACATTAAATATCTAACATACACAAATGGATACAACAGCACAATAATAGACAAACTATGGTAAAATATAATTAATCACAATACCATACATAAACAAAACATTAAATAAAATAGCCCATAAATTTCTAAAAACAGGATACAATATAGCATACAAAACTAATAACAATTTACAATACAAAATACAACACAACACCAACAACAAAGATAAACTATATGCACAAGGTGTATACAAACTAAACGGCGACAAATGCAACAAATTCTACATTGGGCAAACAGGTCGCAGCTTCAAAGAGTCGAGGAACACAAACAGAAAACCAACTCCGTATTCTACAATCACATAAAAGAAATACAATACAAATACACAGACATTTACCATAACATAGAAATCTTACACATCATCAAAAAAAGACTACATCTCAACACACTAGAACAATATGGAACTTACAAACACACAACAACACAAAGTACAAACACATTAAATAAACAAACCCAATACAATTCACACATACTCTTTGATACTATTGTAAGCCTGTCTTTAAAACAGTCACTGGTTAACCTAACAACTCCAAGCAGAAGACCCGGATGAAGATCGCCATATAGCGATCAAAAACATTCTGTCTCAGTAAGTTTTTACAAATTTACAAAATTTTAAGTTTGGATAGTCATAAACTATGTTAAAGTATGAAATGAACATAAAATAACTTATAGCTAATGTAAAATAAGTTAATTTTTATCGAGACATTTCAAGTAGATCAGTTTGTAAACTCGACTATTTTCTGTAAAATTTCATTTCTAAAAAAAAACTGCCAAGATTTCAGTGAGTAGTGAGCATATTTTGTTTCACTTTTGCCAAGTACCTGCAATATAATATTCCTTTGTCTTGTACAAATTGCTTGGGTAGGTTCAGCTATTTACCATTTGGTTTTATCTTTACCTACAAAATTTTCTTTGTAAGCAAGAGGAATATCATCATCCAAAGTAGAGTTTCTAGTGACATCATCCGTTGTATCTTCCTCTTCTTCACTCTCTTCTGTGTCATTATTTCTAAACAGATCATCAGTTTTTTCTTCTTCTGGATCAGCTTCACTCCTAAACTAAATTTCAACAATGTCCGACTAATATTGTGAAGAAGGACCATTGTCAAAGGCTGGTAAAACTCTGTCTATTTCACTATCATCCATGTCAAACCTCAACTAAATGCAAAATAACAATCTATTCTTTATATCAATCCAAATAACTCATAGCCTAACAAGACACAATTGTCACCAATTAATCCTAAGCAACTCACAAACCGTTGCTGTGGGTCACCATGACCCCGCACATCACTACCATGGCTGACGGAGGCACTCAGACTAAGCAAAAACAAGCTAGTAGTATAGTAAAGGGTGAGTTAGGAAGGTTCAAGGAATGGTGATTGGTGTCGATGTAGGAGTAGGAGAGGGAGAAAAAGCTGCGCAGGTCACCATGAGCTATAGCCACCGTTCTAGAGTTAATATATTGGTATATATGAGAAAATATTTTGAAATACATTTTATTACTATATTATTTTAACTCCAAAAGAACTATAATGCTTTAAAAAACTGGTGTAGATTCCAGGTTCTTATACACTAACACAAATTTATAACAGTAATTTCTCAGTTGGATATTAATGTACAGTGCGTGAGGTTTAACAGTGTCTAACCTTGAGATTGCTAGGGTGGACTGGGCTGCAGTGTGGGGTAAATATCCATCACTTCTGAAAACTTCTGCCTATTGTCAAAGTTGAATATGTTGTGTTAGCATTTGGTTTGTGTCATGTTTAATGTGTAAACAGAATGGTTTACGGTTAACTGGATTTTTAGGCTAGTTGTATTATGTTCTTGCTAGTGTAGGGCCAGTGTTTCGGAGTTAAGTTCTAGGTGGTTTGTATAGTAAACAACATACAAGTAACTTGATTTTATTTACAAAATGAAAAGTAGAACAATTAAAACTAAATTGCAAAAAAAACTTCATAATCAAGCACGCAAAATTATTTCAAATGTTAACAATTTTATGATTAGTGAATCAAACTATTTTTGTGAACATAAAACATTTTCAATGCCGTTAAAACAATTTGGTAAATGCATGTTTCAAGCGTGTAGTGTATCTGTAAGCACAGTTAAAAACATTAGTAAAGAAAAAAAAGTACTGATGTCATCAGAAGGTGAATGTTTTTTTCAAACTCCAACGAAAAAAAAGGAAATGCACAATCACAGTCATCGACAATTTCGATGGGTCAGTAATTAGAAGGACTGCCTATGCATTCTACAAGGCAGTAAAGGAATTGCCAACACTGAAGACAATTTTATTGAGTTTACAGGACTCGATAAAATTTAAATGAAGCACTTGGAGTGCTTGGAGTACTATAAAACAAATACTCATGGAAAAAAATTGAAAATGACAGGAAAGTGATTGTTGAAAAACCTGCTATTAGAGAAAAGAGAATATTCTATTTGAAGTCTATTCAAAGATACCGGCAAGAAAAGAGAGTAATAGTTTACCTTCATAATCATCCTTTCATCTCACGTAGTATGAAAACATGGAATGACCACTCTCAGGAAGGACTAAGAACTCCAACGTCTAAAGGACAAAGATTAATATTAGTTCATGCTCGCTACGTTAATGGGTTCACTCCGAACACGTTTTTCATATAGAAAGCAAGAACTTTAACTGGCGATTATCACGATCAGATGAACTCCACGAATTTTGTTAAATGGGCTAAGGAACAGTTGCCACTGAATCTTCCACCAAATTCTGTGATAGTTTTTGATAACGCACCGTACCATAATGTTGAATTGAACAAGGCTCCTGTCTCATCTTCAAAATAATTTGAAATGACTCGCTGGCTAAGTGAAAGAAAAATTCCGTTTACTAATGATATCCTGAAACCCGAACTCTACCAGCTTATTAAACCTTAATAAACCATCTTATAAATTGTATGAATTTGACGAATTGTTGAAAAATAGTGAACATGTCAGCGTTAGATTACCACCCTATCACCCTGAATTGAATCCCATAGAATTAATATGGACAATATTAAAGGGTATGTAGCAAGGAAAATATTACTTTTAGGATGGAAGATGTTATAATACTTACAAAAGAAGCAATCTTAGATATCGACAGAAACGGTTGGATATAAAGTTGCGACAAAGTTTTTGGAAATAAAATGATAATAATAGTTTGATGTAGACATGTCCTTAAATGTGTTGCTCTGCTTCTGCAAAGAAAGAGACGAAATATGTATTGCCTATTGTACTATGTTTTCAGTTAGGCTAGTAGTCAGATGCTAGAGTAGAACGAGAAACACCGTTAAACCACAAGCACTGTACAAAGATGAAAAAAATGAATTTTTTAGTAGAAACTCTGCTACTTTTTTTCTCTTATTTTCTCATATATGTGTTTTGAGTTAATTTTAGAAAAAACTTTATTATAGCAAAATAAGAATTTTCAAAAATTTTGATTTCTGAAAACAGGGCCTAGAACTGCTAAGACTTCTTCAGTATATTGGTAAAAACTAAATAAAACTGACTGTCAAATAATTCAAACTATGAATTTTAATACTAACAATAATAGCAATAGTTTGATTTTGACATTAACTACAAAATATTTTTTCCTATAACTTTGTTAAATTTTGTCAATGTAAGTAAAACTGGAAACCATTTTAACCCTTCTAATACCAGAGCTATTTATAGGTTCTAGCAAGAGAAGAATGTGAATTCTTGTAATAGGTAGGCATGTGAGAATTGTCTTGGCAACTAACATTTTTCATGCTATGTACTATAAAATCAAACTTTATAAAAATCACAACACAACATGATTACTTTTTAATGTTACTGAGGTTTAGAATTCCAATTTTTACATGATAAAATACTTGATCTTTTATGGCACTTGTGATCAATTAATATGTTCGATGAGTATTTTGCATGTATTTAAACAGTTTGAAATGTTCAGTACATCATCTTTCAACTGAAATCCTTTTCTAATGATTTTGAAAGCTTGCAAGATTTCATTATTTGCCAGGAACTTTTCATCCAGTTTATCTCACCATCATCTTCCAAAACTTCATTAGCTTTATCATTTGTATTCTTAGGTATGAAGGTATTCTTAGGTATTCTCATTTGAGAAGTCAGCAATATTTTCATATACAATTATAAAATTTAGAAGTTGAACCTCATAACCTACATCACCAGATATTTTTAGGATACCGAATTGTATTTTTAATTCAATGTCTTCATCACCACCGTCTTGCCTTTTGATAGAATTGAATTCAGCTTTAGAAAACACTTGAAAATTACTGTACCTTATTCATCTCTTGTTCATATTTCCACCAGTTCATAAATGCCGTCTTCTAGATTCACATTGATCACTTTGATTCTTCACTACAGTTGATGCAAACTTTTTAGTGCCC
The DNA here is from genome assembly GCA_036971475.1 of Prosapia bicincta. Lineage (NCBI taxonomy): Eukaryota > Metazoa > Arthropoda > Insecta > Hemiptera > Cercopidae > Prosapia > Prosapia bicincta. Next base: position 42,228,611 of record JBAIZL010000001.1, read on the forward strand.
TTTTTTTTGTTGTGAAACTTAAAGTCTTTCATTATTTCTTAAACAAGGAGTTATAGTATTGAAGTTGCATTTGGGGAGGAGTAACATGCTATTTTAGGAGAAGCTGAAGCAGGGGTTCAACCTATCCTTAAGAGATCTGGTAGTGGAATTCTTTAACTATAAGACTTCTAAAATTTCCAAAATATATATTTAATATTTAATAATAATAATGTGTCCAGAAAAAATGGTAACATACTTTACTGATAATAAAGTAATCTGTAATAAATTGGGAAATATAAAACCTATTTTTTTTAGAATTACTGAACTCAAATATGTTTGATCCTAAGCCATCAGAGGGAAAAGGTGTTGATCCAGTTATAATTCCACCACATCTGTCAGCTAAAATGCAGCAACTGTATCATATAAAAAGATTTAACTTGTTAGCAAGTGATTGTATACCTCTCAATCGCACTTTACCTGATGTTCGCAAAAAGAAGTAAGTATAATGAACAATTTTTATGAATAGATTTTGATTTCATTAGTCTGATTTAGAATATTACTGTTCAAATGTATCTTTAAAATGATCATAACTAAAATTTTTTTAGAGATTATAATTCTTTGTTTCTACTAGTGTTTGTGGGTGTGTGTGTATAAAATACCTTTTCAAGGTTCTGATAACATTCTTTCCAAAGATTTGGTAAAAATAATATTTTAAACGTGACTACATAATTAGATGGGTAGGGTTTAGTCATTAATAGGCTAAAATAATTTTTGTACTTGCACACATATAAGAACGAAATACAGTAAACCTTAAATCAGTATTTAGTATAAGTGTATTAAAATTGATCAACATGCTTTATAAATTAGAGTAAAAAATTGTTCATAGTTGTTTATTATACTGTTCCTGATAACTCTCAAGCTGGAATTGGAGGATTTGTTATTTATGACAGGAGAAACAACACCCTCAACAATAAAACTTGTATAAAGAAGTAGTTCCTTTATACTTTGTTTGCCACTGCAGAGCTATGTACAGTAGTATACTATTGTATATTATAGTATTGTATGCATATTATTCTGTGCCAGATAATGTGGTAGCTAGAACATGAATTTTGTTGGAAAAACCTTGATCTTGTGAGAATTGTTCTATTTTCGCTTTCACTGCACTAAGGGTTAATGTTAGTCTATCTTGGGGTTAATTTTGTCTATTAAGTTGAATAACTTTTTTTTTAAATTTTATTTGACTTTTTCGTTTATTATATTATTTTTATGTTTATAAATTTGTAGTTTATACAAATTGTCATTTATAGGCCTTTTAGTACTTTCTAATATGATGTATAGTTTCTATTGTGGGGAATGTGGGGTTATTTTTATACAAAAAATAGAACAGTGCAGTTATATTACATGACAACAGAATTCTCACATGCCAACCTACTATAAGAACCCTGCAGTCTTCTAATAAACTTGAAAATGAAAGGACTGTAATTAATAGCTCTCGAAAGTCGGCTTGTAACACACACGCTATCAACGTGAGTTAAACTCTGCACACTCTTCACTTCCAACCAATCAACAGGCGTCAGATATTTCAACTACTATCATAGTACTCTCGAAAAGCCAGGAGGAGATTGTCTACAATCACAGTTTTTGATACCCAACAACATAAGCAAAACTGACAAAGCATCATCCATTTTTAGCTTGTGCAACAGGGAGAAACTGTCAAAACAGCATTTTACCTAGAGGTTCTCAATAGATTGAAACCCTCTGTCTTGTGCCTGAGGGCTGCCATAAAAAACACAGTCAATCTCCACCATAACAATGCCCCAAGTCACATAGCCTACATCATTACCAAATTCTTAACCCTTAGCAACAACCTCTGAAGTCCATGGAAAACAGTCAAAAGCATGTTACAATATTCCTGAGACATTCCCTTTAAAGAGTTTTATGGTGACTTCCAGGTGTAACAGATAAGTCTCCCCAAGTGTACTGTTGCTAGGGGGTGTATTGTTTAAGCATTTGTCAATAAATCTCTTTTCTCGGAAAATGCACATTAAGTTTATAATGGACCCCAAAAACTACAAAAATAATAACTATATAAACTAAACAGAATAAAAATTAATAAATAAATAATCAATAATCTCTAAAACTTAAAATCTGTTACAGCAAAGAATATAAAGGTGACTTAGGGTCGGTTCTTTTATCTAAATTCATTAATTTGTTATTTAATTTAATTATTAAAATTGTTTCATAACTATAGAGCAATTTTTCAGAGTTAATACTTATAATTTCTAATTTACTTGACATTTTTATATAATATCAATTGTTTATAAAAGGCATGTTCTATACTTGAATTTTCAGGCCTATCATATTTGACGATGTTTTTTAAATCTAGTTATAATAGTTTTTTCACTATATTAATGATATGTGATGTTTGTACATGCTGTAATAATTCATTTTAGAAAGTGTAAGTTTTGATATTTTTTAGCAAAAAGTACATTAATCTGGCAATTTTTTTAAAAAATGAAACATACTCAAACAATTTATAATTTCATTTTAAATAAGTAATGTACAGTAAAATTATACTAAAAAATTTAACATTTTGGGGTTTGTAAGTTAATTTTATTTTAAAACATTTATTATTTATGTCTTTGTACTTCAACATTTTGGTCAACACATTCAATAAGTTATTTGTTGAACACTATTGATTCTACATAAATTTTTAAAAGAAAATTATTTAGTTTTATAATAATCAATATACCATTATTGATTATTGTCATTACACATTTTTCAATAAAGTTCAATTAAATTTTGAATTATTTATGAAAGACAAATTCAGAAAATACAATTTTTTCTGTAAGAAACCATAAACTTTAGAGAAAATGAAAAAAAAATCTTCTCTCCTTATTCCCAAAAAATTCAAATAATTTGAATAGATTTTACCCCTATTAATATTAAAGTGAAGAGCTTCACCAACCAGAATTATGGTAAAATTGCAGCTTAGGCGGGGAGGACCACTTGAGATAGCTAGTAGAGCATGTTTATCCAGTACTTATATGTTGAATTTTAGGATTGTGGAAAACATTTAGATATATAGTGTAACACACTTTAGACGGTGTTACATATTAAATTTGCAAATTTCAGAAAATAAACGAGAATAAATTCAAAATTGTAATAATGTATAACTATGTAAAAAAAATTGTTATGTATGATAAATATTTTTAATGAGATCTCTGGCTGATAGTGACATCTAGCGAGAAAAAATTAAAATAAGTTATCAAGCTAGGGATATGCGCCCCGCGGATGCGCAATAGGTAGGAAGGGTGCTCGCAATTAATTTTTCTCTCTCATTTTGGCCAGGATGTAACGGGGAAAGGACGTCTCCAAATGGCAAGAAGATGTATTTAGTTTCTTTTTATTTTAATTAATATAAAGTTTTCTTTTCTTTCAATCATGGCATAGAACACGGCTTACGATACCAGATACAAGATGGGTTGCAGACTATTTAATGGTTTTCCCGACACTTATTCACGAAAATGAGGCCAGGCTTTACCGAGATTTACCACGAGGTGGAAGGGAAGTTGCGACAAGTTAACACAGCTAAGTGGGCGATTTAAGACTTTTAAAACTTAATTTTAAAATTTAAAACGTTTCGAAGCAGAATTTCTAAATTATGAACATTGAACTTTTTAATTAATAAGCATAATTATTATTACGCATCTTTTGGTGCCAATATGTTCACATTAAATTATTAAAGTCGATTATACAAAAAAGGCAAGTAAACTCGAATATATGTTCATTTTCAGCCATTGATTAATTTATTAATTGAAGGATTGCTATCCTTAAAAATTTATAACTAAAATTAAAAATGTTCCATAATCCGTAACTGAGTGTTAAAGAAATTTATGTGTCATGATTTTAATTTATTTTATCTGTCTATCTTAAAATAAAAGTTTATGATTTGCTTTAATTGAATTTAAAAGTCATTATTTTACCAGCGCACAATTCCTTGCATTTCAAATAAATAAACCTTAAGAATTAATTCAAGAATATTCTGCTAATTTTAATTGTTTAACTTGGTAATTTAAAATACTTTAACTGTAACGGATTTATAGCTTCTATTGCGTTACAGACAGACGTTTCATTACGCCTCAACTGTAAGCTAGAAGTGAATATTAAATGTTTTAAGAGTTATAACTAAATAAAGTCCAATTTGTAAAATTATAAACCGTTACACAAAATGCGCGACTCTGCTTGTTTCATTTTATAACATCCGTTACATATTGCGCAACTCTGCTTAAAAATTTGAAATGTAAATTTGTGTGTTGGCAAAAAGAAAATTTAAAAATGGTTGAAAATAACCGAATTCAGTAAACATATTCAAAAGGTAAATTCATAGTGTAAAGTTTTGTAAGATTTTGTAAAATGTATAAATTGAAAGTAAAAGGACGTAGCTTGTGTGAACAGCATGGTAAAGTTAAGGGAGAAAACCAGTTATAACCAGTTTTTACTTGTAGTGTAGAGTTTCAAGGTTAGAGACTCTTGTTTAAAATGTTAATCGTAATATGCTTGGTAGAGTTTTAGATTTTTAAAAGTTTGTGCATGGCTTTGAGAAAGCCAGTTGTAGATTACCAATGTTGACACAGCTGCTAGTTCCAATGTCAGGCAAGTTAGATTTGATTGTCCGAGTTTGTATAAACGAGTATCTAGCCTGAAGTTCAATGTTTGCATAAAGCCTGTTTAAATATTTCGAGTTTGCTTGACTTGTGGATAAGGAATATATTCTCGTGAATTTTCTGAAAGTAATTCTATTAAACAAAATGATTTAATAACAAACTTTGGTTAAAAGAGGAATTAAAATGTGTAATAAAAAAGGAAAATTATAATTGAAATTAATAGTAATATGATTTTAATAGTAATGTTTAATAAAATATAAAGTTATGAATTAATTTTAAAGGTATTGAAATTTAAATGTATAAGTTGTGTAATAATCATATAAAAAGTATTTCAAGCAAAATATATCTTTTAAAATAGTTGAGATTTTTTTTAATTTTAAATTTGGAAATATGCGAGTTTATTTAAAAAGAAGAATAAATTAACAAGGAGAATGCGAATGTGCCTTTGTACAGAATTTATACGCCACGACAACACTCACATTGTATGTCAAAGTGCACGTTGACATACTATAGATATTCTACATGAGAAAGACTAGGACAAATCTCGAAACACATAATACTACACCGATTCAATGACTTATGGGGAATCAACAGACTATACACTTGACCAAAATTGTGTATAAATGTGCAAGCGTAGGTTCCGTTTAATTTCAATTCTTGTTTGTAAATATAAAAGCTTAGCAAAAATTAATTCAACTTGTTTACAAAAACATTTGAAAGAAGTTTTAATATGTAATAGAATTCGTATAGTCCTTGGTGTGTCAACATGCTAGCTATATAATTTTTAAATTAAAATAAGGGTTTTAATTTAAGAATAAGGTAATTGGATTTTCAAAATATGGGTTTTGAAATCCAAAAGTGGTATAGGATGTACGAAATATTGTAGAGATAACGAAAGGTTATGAGGCAATAGTACATGCTTAAAGTTGTAAAATTGAGAGGAGAATATGTAGATAAATAGCGTCGATAATGTTGAAATTTTTTGGCTTACAGGAAGTAAGCGGTATTCATAGATCCTAGAGATTGGATTATGAAAAATATAGCTAGCGCATGTGTTAGGTAATGTTGACAAACAAAGAGGAATTTTGAAACAGAGTAACTTTGAATGAGTAATTTTTGACAAAGAGTAATTGGAATAAACAGAGTAATTTTGAAAGAGTTTAATTTAAATAAAGAGTAAATTTATTAAGAGTGTATAATGTTGTTTTGAAATTAAAAGAGATATAATTATATGCTTATGAAATAAAAAAAAAGTTTACAAGAAGTTTGATTTAGAAAGTAAAGATTTTCAAGTATGCAATGTTTTTTTTAAAAAAAAAAAAAAAATTTTATATTGTGAAATAAATAATTTAAGAATTAATAAATAGTAATTTCAAAGAGATGATCAAAATAAGAAATGTTTATTAAAGAACTTTTTAATCTAAATTAAATTAATTCTTTTTAATCTAAATTAAATTTATTATAATATATGTATTTAAAATATAAATAGAAATAATGAGTAAATATAGTTGATATTATTTTTTGATTAATTAATAAAAGTGTTTTAATGAAATAAACTCAGTAAAGAACATTATGTAAAAAGGTATAAGAGTGTCAATACAAATGTTTTATGATATGTTTTCCCAAAGAAAATAATTTGATTGTTAACTTAAGAGTTGTTAGTAAATCGTTACATTTAATAAAAATAATTAAAAGGGAGAAATGAAATGACACAATTTTTTTTTTCAAGAGGGGGGAAAAATATGTAACACACTTTAGACGGTGTTACATATTAAATTTGCAAATTTCAGAAAATAAACGAGAATAAATTCAAAATTGTAATAATGTATAACTATGTAAAAAAAATTGTTATGTATGATAAATATTTTTAATGAGATCTCTGGCTGATAGTGACATCTAGCGAGAAAAAATTAAAATAAGTTATCAAGCTAGGGATATGCGCCCCGCGGATGCGCAATAGGTAGGAAGGGTGCTCGCAATTAATTTTTCTCTCTCATTTTGGCCAGGATGTAACGGGGAAAGGACGTCTCCAAATGGCAAGAAGATGTATTTAGTTTCTTTTTATTTTAATTAATATAAAGTTTTCTTTTCTTTCAATCATGGCATAGAACACGGCTTACGATACCAGATACAAGATGGGTTGCAGACTATTTAATGGTTTTCCCGACACTTATTCACGAAAATGAGGCCAGGCTTTACCGAGATTTACCACGAGGTGGAAGGGAAGTTGCGACAAGTTAACACAGCTAAGTGGGCGATTTAAGACTTTTAAAACTTAATTTTAAAATTTAAAACGTTTCGAAGCAGAATTTCTAAATTATGAACATTGAACTTTTTAATTAATAAGCATAATTATTATTACGCATCTTTTGGTGCCAATATGTTCACATTAAATTATTAAAGTCGATTATACAAAAAAGGCAAGTAAACTCGAATATATGTTCATTTTCAGCCATTGATTAATTTATTAATTGAAGGATTGCTATCCTTAAAAATTTATAACTAAAATTAAAAATGTTCCATAATCCGTAACTGAGTGTTAAAGAAATTTATGTGTCATGATTTTAATTTATTTTATCTGTCTATCTTAAAATAAAAGTTTATGATTTGCTTTAATTGAATTTAAAAGTCATTATTTTACCAGCGCACAATTCCTTGCATTTCAAATAAATAAACCTTAAGAATTAATTCAAGAATATTCTGCTAATTTTAATTGTTTAACTTGGTAATTTAAAATACTTTAACTGTAACGGATTTATAGCTTCTATTGCGTTACAGACAGACGTTTCATTACGCCTCAACTGTAAGCTAGAAGTGAATATTAAATGTTTTAAGAGTTATAACTAAATAAAGTCCAATTTGTAAAATTATAAACCGTTACACAAAATGCGCGACTCTGCTTGTTTCATTTTATAACATCCGTTACATATTGCGCAACTCTGCTTAAAAATTTGAAATGTAAATTTGTGTGTTGGCAAAAAGAAAATTTAAAAATGGTTGAAAATAACCGAATTCAGTAAACATATTCAAAAGGTAAATTCATAGTGTAAAGTTTTGTAAGATTTTGTAAAATGTATAAATTGAAAGTAAAAGGACGTAGCTTGTGTGAACAGCATGGTAAAGTTAAGGGAGAAAACCAGTTATAACCAGTTTTTACTTGTAGTGTAGAGTTTCAAGGTTAGAGACTCTTGTTTAAAATGTTAATCGTAATATGCTTGGTAGAGTTTTAGATTTTTAAAAGTTTGTGCATGGCTTTGAGAAAGCCAGTTGTAGATTACCAATGTTGACACAGCTGCTAGTTCCAATGTCAGGCAAGTTAGATTTGATTGTCCGAGTTTGTATAAACGAGTATCTAGCCTGAAGTTCAATGTTTGCATAAAGCCTGTTTAAATATTTCGAGTTTGCTTGACTTGTGGATAAGGAATATATTCTCGTGAATTTTCTGAAAGTAATTCTATTAAACAAAATGATTTAATAACAAACTTTGGTTAAAAGAGGAATTAAAATGTGTAATAAAAAAGGAAAATTATAATTGAAATTAATAGTAATATGATTTTAATAGTAATGTTTAATAAAATATAAAGTTATGAATTAATTTTAAAGGTATTGAAATTTAAATGTATAAGTTGTGTAATAATCATATAAAAAGTATTTCAAGCAAAATATATCTTTTAAAATAGTTGAGATTTTTTTTAATTTTAAATTTGGAAATATGCGAGTTTATTTAAAAAGAAGAATAAATTAACAAGGAGAATGCGAATGTGCCTTTGTACAGAATTTATACGCCACGACAACACTCACATTGTATGTCAAAGTGCACGTTGACATACTATAGATATTCTACATGAGAAAGACTAGGACAAATCTCGAAACACATAATACTACACCGATTCAATGACTTATGGGGAATCAACAGACTATACACTTGACCAAAATTGTGTATAAATGTGCAAGCGTAGGTTCCGTTTAATTTCAATTCTTGTTTGTAAATATAAAAGCTTAGCAAAAATTAATTCAACTTGTTTACAAAAACATTTGAAAGAAGTTTTAATATGTAATAGAATTCGTATAGTCCTTGGTGTGTCAACATGCTAGCTATATAATTTTTAAATTAAAATAAGGGTTTTAATTTAAGAATAAGGTAATTGGATTTTCAAAATATGGGTTTTGAAATCCAAAAGTGGTATAGGATGTACGAAATATTGTAGAGATAACGAAAGGTTATGAGGCAATAGTACATGCTTAAAGTTGTAAAATTGAGAGGAGAATATGTAGATAAATAGCGTCGATAATGTTGAAATTTTTTGGCTTACAGGAAGTAAGCGGTATTCATAGATCCTAGAGATTGGATTATGAAAAATATAGCTAGCGCATGTGTTAGGTAATGTTGACAAACAAAGAGGAATTTTGAAACAGAGTAACTTTGAATGAGTAATTTTTGACAAAGAGTAATTGGAATAAACAGAGTAATTTTGAAAGAGTTTAATTTAAATAAAGAGTAAATTTATTAAGAGTGTATAATGTTGTTTTGAAATTAAAAGAGATATAATTATATGCTTATGAAATAAAAAAAAAGTTTACAAGAAGTTTGATTTAGAAAGTAAAGATTTTCAAGTATGCAATGTTTTTTTAAAAAAAAAAAAAAAATTTTATATTGTGAAATAAATAATTTAAGAATTAATAAATAGTAATTTCAAAGAGATGATCAAAATAAGAAATGTTTATTAAAGAACTTTTTAATCTAAATTAAATTAATTCTTTTTAATCTAAATTAAATTTATTATAATATATGTATTTAAAATATAAATAGAAATAATGAGTAAATATAGTTGATATTATTTTTTGATTAATTAATAAAAGTGTTTTAATGAAATAAACTCAGTAAAGAACATTATGTAAAAAGGTATAAGAGTGTCAATACAAATGTTTTATGATATGTTTTCCCAAAGAAAATAATTTGATTGTTAACTTAAGAGTTGTTAGTAAATCGTTACATTTAATAAAAATAATTAAAAGGGAGAAATGAAATGACACAATTTTTTTTTTCAAGAGGGGGGAAAAATATGTAACACACTTTAGACGGTGTTACATATTAAATTTGCAAATTTCAGAAAATAAACGAGAATAAATTCAAAATTGTAATAATGTATAACTATGTAAAAAAAATTGTTATGTATGATAAATATTTTTAATGAGATCTCTGGCTGATAGTGACATCTAGCGAGAAAAAATTAAAATAAGTTATCAAGCTAGGGATATGCGCCCCGCGGATGCGCAATAGGTAGGAAGGGTGCTCGCAATTAATTTTTCTCTCTCATTTTGGCCAGGATGTAACGGGGAAAGGACGTCTCCAAATGGCAAGAAGATGTATTTAGTTTCTTTTTATTTTAATTAATATAAAGTTTTCTTTTCTTTCAATCATGGCATAGAACACGGCTTACGATACCAGATACAAGATGGGTTGCAGACTATTTAATGGTTTTCCCGACACTTATTCACGAAAATGAGGCCAGGCTTTACCGAGATTTACCACGAGGTGGAAGGGAAGTTGCGACAAGTTAACACAGCTAAGTGGGCGATTTAAGACTTTTAAAACTTAATTTTAAAATTTAAAACGTTTCGAAGCAGAATTTCTAAATTATGAACATTGAACTTTTTAATTAATAAGCATAATTATTATTACGCATCTTTTGGTGCCAATATGTTCACATTAAATTATTAAAGTCGATTATACAAAAAAGGCAAGTAAACTCGAATATATGTTCATTTTCAGCCATTGATTAATTTATTAATTGAAGGATTGCTATCCTTAAAAATTTATAACTAAAATTAAAAATGTTCCATAATCCGTAACTGAGTGTTAAAGAAATTTATGTGTCATGATTTTAATTTATTTTATCTGTCTATCTTAAAATAAAAGTTTATGATTTGCTTTAATTGAATTTAAAAGTCATTATTTTACCAGCGCACAATTCCTTGCATTTCAAATAAATAAACCTTAAGAATTAATTCAAGAATATTCTGCTAATTTTAATTGTTTAACTTGGTAATTTAAAATACTTTAACTGTAACGGATTTATAGCTTCTATTGCGTTACAGACAGACGTTTCATTACGCCTCAACTGTAAGCTAGAAGTGAATATTAAATGTTTTAAGAGTTATAACTAAATAAAGTCCAATTTGTAAAATTATAAACCGTTACACAAAATGCGCGACTCTGCTTGTTTCATTTTATAACATCCGTTACATATTGCGCAACTCTGCTTAAAAATTTGAAATGTAAATTTGTGTGTTGGCAAAAAGAAAATTTAAAAATGGTTGAAAATAACCGAATTCAGTAAACATATTCAAAAGGTAAATTCATAGTGTAAAGTTTTGTAAGATTTTGTAAAATGTATAAATTGAAAGTAAAAGGACGTAGCTTGTGTGAACAGCATGGTAAAGTTAAGGGAGAAAACCAGTTATAACCAGTTTTTACTTGTAGTGTAGAGTTTCAAGGTTAGAGACTCTTGTTTAAAATGTTAATCGTAATATGCTTGGTAGAGTTTTAGATTTTTAAAAGTTTGTGCATGGCTTTGAGAAAGCCAGTTGTAGATTACCAATGTTGACACAGCTGCTAGTTCCAATGTCAGGCAAGTTAGATTTGATTGTCCGAGTTTGTATAAACGAGTATCTAGCCTGAAGTTCAATGTTTGCATAAAGCCTGTTTAAATATTTCGAGTTTGCTTGACTTGTGGATAAGGAATATATTCTCGTGAATTTTCTGAAAGTAATTCTATTAAACAAAATGATTTAATAACAAACTTTGGTTAAAAGAGGAATTAAAATGTGTAATAAAAAAGGAAAATTATAATTGAAATTAATAGTAATATGATTTTAATAGTAATGTTTAATAAAATATAAAGTTATGAATTAATTTTAAAGGTATTGAAATTTAAATGTATAAGTTGTGTAATAATCATATAAAAAGTATTTCAAGCAAAATATATCTTTTAAAATAGTTGAGATTTTTTTTAATTTTAAATTTGGAAATATGCGAGTTTATTTAAAAAGAAGAATAAATTAACAAGGAGAATGCGAATGTGCCTTTGTACAGAATTTATACGCCACGACAACACTCACATTGTATGTCAAAGTGCACGTTGACATACTATAGATATTCTACATGAGAAAGACTAGGACAAATCTCGAAACACATAATACTACACCGATTCAATGACTTATGGGGAATCAACAGACTATACACTTGACCAAAATTGTGTATAAATGTGCAAGCGTAGGTTCCGTTTAATTTCAATTCTTGTTTGTAAATATAAAAGCTTAGCAAAAATTAATTCAACTTGTTTACAAAAACATTTGAAAGAAGTTTTAATATGTAATAGAATTCGTATAGTCCTTGGTGTGTCAACATGCTAGCTATATAATTTTTAAATTAAAATAAGGGTTTTAATTTAAGAATAAGGTAATTGGATTTTCAAAATATGGGTTTTGAAATCCAAAAGTGGTATAGGATGTACGAAATATTGTAGAGATAACGAAAGGTTATGAGGCAATAGTACATGCTTAAAGTTGTAAAATTGAGAGGAGAATATGTAGATAAATAGCGTCGATAATGTTGAAATTTTTTGGCTTACAGGAAGTAAGCGGTATTCATAGATCCTAGAGATTGGATTATGAAAAATATAGCTAGCGCATGTGTTAGGTAATGTTGACAAACAAAGAGGAATTTTGAAACAGAGTAACTTTGAATGAGTAATTTTTGACAAAGAGTAATTGGAATAAACAGAGTAATTTTGAAAGAGTTTAATTTAAATAAAGAGTAAATTTATTAAGAGTGTATAATGTTGTTTTGAAATTAAAAGAGATATAATTATATGCTTATGAAATAAAAAAAAAGTTTACAAGAAGTTTGATTTAGAAAGTAAAGATTTTCAAGTATGCAATGTTTTTTTTAAAAAAAAAAAAAAATTTTATATTGTGAAATAAATAATTTAAGAATTAATAAATAGTAATTTCAAAGAGATGATCAAAATAAGAAATGTTTATTAAAGAACTTTTTAATCTAAATTAAATTAATTCTTTTTAATCTAAATTAAATTTATTATAATATATGTATTTAAAATATAAATAGAAATAATGAGTAAATATAGTTGATATTATTTTTTGATTAATTAATAAAAGTGTTTTAATGAAATAAACTCAGTAAAGAACATTATGTAAAAAGGTATAAGAGTGTCAATACAAATGTTTTATGATATGTTTTCCCAAAGAAAATAATTTGATTGTTAACTTAAGAGTTGTTAGTAAATCGTTACATTTAATAAAAATAATTAAAAGGGAGAAATGAAATGACACAATTTTTTTTTTCAAGAGGGGGGAAAAATATGTAACACACTTTAGACGGTGTTACATATTAAATTTGCAAATTTCAGAAAATAAACGAGAATAAATTCAAAATTGTAATAATGTATAACTATGTAAAAAAAATTGTTATGTATGATAAATATTTTTAATGAGATCTCTGGCTGATAGTGACATCTAGCGAGAAAAAATTAAAATAAGTTATCAAGCTAGGGATATGCGCCCCGCGGATGCGCAATAGGTAGGAAGGGTGCTCGCAATTAATTTTTCTCTCTCATTTTGGCCAGGATGTAACGGGGAAAGGACGTCTCCAAATGGCAAGAAGATGTATTTAGTTTCTTTTTATTTTAATTAATATAAAGTTTTCTTTTCTTTCAATCATGGCATAGAACACGGCTTACGATACCAGATACAAGATGGGTTGCAGACTATTTAATGGTTTTCCCGACACTTATTCACGAAAATGAGGCCAGGCTTTACCGAGATTTACCACGAGGTGGAAGGGAAGTTGCGACAAGTTAACACAGCTAAGTGGGCGATTTAAGACTTTTAAAACTTAATTTTAAAATTTAAAACGTTTCGAAGCAGAATTTCTAAATTATGAACATTGAACTTTTTAATTAATAAGCATAATTATTATTACGCATCTTTTGGTGCCAATATGTTCACATTAAATTATTAAAGTCGATTATACAAAAAAGGCAAGTAAACTCGAATATATGTTCATTTTCAGCCATTGATTAATTTATTAATTGAAGGATTGCTATCCTTAAAAATTTATAACTAAAATTAAAAATGTTCCATAATCCGTAACTGAGTGTTAAAGAAATTTATGTGTCATGATTTTAATTTATTTTATCTGTCTATCTTAAAATAAAAGTTTATGATTTGCTTTAATTGAATTTAAAAGTCATTATTTTACCAGCGCACAATTCCTTGCATTTCAAATAAATAAACCTTAAGAATTAATTCAAGAATATTCTGCTAATTTTAATTGTTTAACTTGGTAATTTAAAATACTTTAACTGTAACGGATTTATAGCTTCTATTGCGTTACAGACAGACGTTTCATTACGCCTCAACTGTAAGCTAGAAGTGAATATTAAATGTTTTAAGAGTTATAACTAAATAAAGTCCAATTTGTAAAATTATAAACCGTTACACAAAATGCGCGACTCTGCTTGTTTCATTTTATAACATCCGTTACATATTGCGCAACTCTGCTTAAAAATTTGAAATGTAAATTTGTGTGTTGGCAAAAAGAAAATTTAAAAATGGTTGAAAATAACCGAATTCAGTAAACATATTCAAAAGGTAAATTCATAGTGTAAAGTTTTGTAAGATTTTGTAAAATGTATAAATTGAAAGTAAAAGGACGTAGCTTGTGTGAACAGCATGGTAAAGTTAAGGGAGAAAACCAGTTATAACCAGTTTTTACTTGTAGTGTAGAGTTTCAAGGTTAGAGACTCTTGTTTAAAATGTTAATCGTAATATGCTTGGTAGAGTTTTAGATTTTTAAAAGTTTGTGCATGGCTTTGAGAAAGCCAGTTGTAGATTACCAATGTTGACACAGCTGCTAGTTCCAATGTCAGGCAAGTTAGATTTGATTGTCCGAGTTTGTATAAACGAGTATCTAGCCTGAAGTTCAATGTTTGCATAAAGCCTGTTTAAATATTTCGAGTTTGCTTGACTTGTGGATAAGGAATATATTCTCGTGAATTTTCTGAAAGTAATTCTATTAAACAAAATGATTTAATAACAAACTTTGGTTAAAAGAGGAATTAAAATGTGTAATAAAAAAGGAAAATTATAATTGAAATTAATAGTAATATGATTTTAATAGTAATGTTTAATAAAATATAAAGTTATGAATTAATTTTAAAGGTATTGAAATTTAAATGTATAAGTTGTGTAATAATCATATAAAAAGTATTTCAAGCAAAATATATCTTTTAAAATAGTTGAGATTTTTTTTAATTTTAAATTTGGAAATATGCGAGTTTATTTAAAAAGAAGAATAAATTAACAAGGAGAATGCGAATGTGCCTTTGTACAGAATTTATACGCCACGACAACACTCACATTGTATGTCAAAGTGCACGTTGACATACTATAGATATTCTACATGAGAAAGACTAGGACAAATCTCGAAACACATAATACTACACCGATTCAATGACTTATGGGGAATCAACAGACTATACACTTGACCAAAATTGTGTATAAATGTGCAAGCGTAGGTTCCGTTTAATTTCAATTCTTGTTTGTAAATATAAAAGCTTAGCAAAAATTAATTCAACTTGTTTACAAAAACATTTGAAAGAAGTTTTAATATGTAATAGAATTCGTATAGTCCTTGGTGTGTCAACATGCTAGCTATATAATTTTTAAATTAAAATAAGGGTTTTAATTTAAGAATAAGGTAATTGGATTTTCAAAATATGGGTTTTGAAATCCAAAAGTGGTATAGGATGTACGAAATATTGTAGAGATAACGAAAGGTTATGAGGCAATAGTACATGCTTAAAGTTGTAAAATTGAGAGGAGAATATGTAGATAAATAGCGTCGATAATGTTGAAATTTTTTGGCTTACAGGAAGTAAGCGGTATTCATAGATCCTAGAGATTGGATTATGAAAAATATAGCTAGCGCATGTGTTAGGTAATGTTGACAAACAAAGAGGAATTTTGAAACAGAGTAACTTTGAATGAGTAATTTTTGACAAAGAGTAATTGGAATAAACAGAGTAATTTTGAAAGAGTTTAATTTAAATAAAGAGTAAATTTATTAAGAGTGTATAATGTTGTTTTGAAATTAAAAGAGATATAATTATATGCTTATGAAATAAAAAAAAAGTTTACAAGAAGTTTGATTTAGAAAGTAAAGATTTTCAAGTATGCAATGTTTTTTTAAAAAAAAAAAAAAAATTTTATATTGTGAAATAAATAATTTAAGAATTAATAAATAGTAATTTCAAAGAGATGATCAAAATAAGAAATGTTTATTAAAGAACTTTTTAATCTAAATTAAATTAATTCTTTTTAATCTAAATTAAATTTATTATAATATATGTATTTAAAATATAAATAGAAATAATGAGTAAATATAGTTGATATTATTTTTTGATTAATTAATAAAAGTGTTTTAATGAAATAAACTCAGTAAAGAACATTATGTAAAAAGGTATAAGAGTGTCAATACAAATGTTTTATGATATGTTTTCCCAAAGAAAATAATTTGATTGTTAACTTAAGAGTTGTTAGTAAATCGTTACATTTAATAAAAATAATTAAAAGGGAGAAATGAAATGACACAATTTTTTTTTTCAAGAGGGGGGAAAAATATGTAACACACTTTAGACGGTGTTACATATTAAATTTGCAAATTTCAGAAAATAAACGAGAATAAATTCAAAATTGTAATAATGTATAACTATGTAAAAAAAATTGTTATGTATGATAAATATTTTTAATGAGATCTCTGGCTGATAGTGACATCTAGCGAGAAAAAATTAAAATAAGTTATCAAGCTAGGGATATGCGCCCCGCGGATGCGCAATAGGTAGGAAGGGTGCTCGCAATTAATTTTTCTCTCTCATTTTGGCCAGGATGTAACGGGGAAAGGACGTCTCCAAATGGCAAGAAGATGTATTTAGTTTCTTTTTATTTTAATTAATATAAAGTTTTCTTTTCTTTCAATCATGGCATAGAACACGGCTTACGATACCAGATACAAGATGGGTTGCAGACTATTTAATGGTTTTCCCGACACTTATTCACGAAAATGAGGCCAGGCTTTACCGAGATTTACCACGAGGTGGAAGGGAAGTTGCGACAAGTTAACACAGCTAAGTGGGCGATTTAAGACTTTTAAAACTTAATTTTAAAATTTAAAACGTTTCGAAGCAGAATTTCTAAATTATGAACATTGAACTTTTTAATTAATAAGCATAATTATTATTACGCATCTTTTGGTGCCAATATGTTCACATTAAATTATTAAAGTCGATTATACAAAAAAGGCAAGTAAACTCGAATATATGTTCATTTTCAGCCATTGATTAATTTATTAATTGAAGGATTGCTATCCTTAAAAATTTATAACTAAAATTAAAAATGTTCCATAATCCGTAACTGAGTGTTAAAGAAATTTATGTGTCATGATTTTAATTTATTTTATCTGTCTATCTTAAAATAAAAGTTTATGATTTGCTTTAATTGAATTTAAAAGTCATTATTTTACCAGCGCACAATTCCTTGCATTTCAAATAAATAAACCTTAAGAATTAATTCAAGAATATTCTGCTAATTTTAATTGTTTAACTTGGTAATTTAAAATACTTTAACTGTAACGGATTTATAGCTTCTATTGCGTTACAGACAGACGTTTCATTACGCCTCAACTGTAAGCTAGAAGTGAATATTAAATGTTTTAAGAGTTATAACTAAATAAAGTCCAATTTGTAAAATTATAAACCGTTACACAAAATGCGCGACTCTGCTTGTTTCATTTTATAACATCCGTTACATATTGCGCAACTCTGCTTAAAAATTTGAAATGTAAATTTGTGTGTTGGCAAAAAGAAAATTTAAAAATGGTTGAAAATAACCGAATTCAGTAAACATATTCAAAAGGTAAATTCATAGTGTAAAGTTTTGTAAGATTTTGTAAAATGTATAAATTGAAAGTAAAAGGACGTAGCTTGTGTGAACAGCATGGTAAAGTTAAGGGAGAAAACCAGTTATAACCAGTTTTTACTTGTAGTGTAGAGTTTCAAGGTTAGAGACTCTTGTTTAAAATGTTAATCGTAATATGCTTGGTAGAGTTTTAGATTTTTAAAAGTTTGTGCATGGCTTTGAGAAAGCCAGTTGTAGATTACCAATGTTGACACAGCTGCTAGTTCCAATGTCAGGCAAGTTAGATTTGATTGTCCGAGTTTGTATAAACGAGTATCTAGCCTGAAGTTCAATGTTTGCATAAAGCCTGTTTAAATATTTCGAGTTTGCTTGACTTGTGGATAAGGAATATATTCTCGTGAATTTTCTGAAAGTAATTCTATTAAACAAAATGATTTAATAACAAACTTTGGTTAAAAGAGGAATTAAAATGTGTAATAAAAAAGGAAAATTATAATTGAAATTAATAGTAATATGATTTTAATAGTAATGTTTAATAAAATATAAAGTTATGAATTAATTTTAAAGGTATTGAAATTTAAATGTATAAGTTGTGTAATAATCATATAAAAAGTATTTCAAGCAAAATATATCTTTTAAAATAGTTGAGATTTTTTTTAATTTTAAATTTGGAAATATGCGAGTTTATTTAAAAAGAAGAATAAATTAACAAGGAGAATGCGAATGTGCCTTTGTACAGAATTTATACGCCACGACAACACTCACATTGTATGTCAAAGTGCACGTTGACATACTATAGATATTCTACATGAGAAAGACTAGGACAAATCTCGAAACACATAATACTACACCGATTCAATGACTTATGGGGAATCAACAGACTATACACTTGACCAAAATTGTGTATAAATGTGCAAGCGTAGGTTCCGTTTAATTTCAATTCTTGTTTGTAAATATAAAAGCTTAGCAAAAATTAATTCAACTTGTTTACAAAAACATTTGAAAGAAGTTTTAATATGTAATAGAATTCGTATAGTCCTTGGTGTGTCAACATGCTAGCTATATAATTTTTAAATTAAAATAAGGGTTTTAATTTAAGAATAAGGTAATTGGATTTTCAAAATATGGGTTTTGAAATCCAAAAGTGGTATAGGATGTACGAAATATTGTAGAGATAACGAAAGGTTATGAGGCAATAGTACATGCTTAAAGTTGTAAAATTGAGAGGAGAATATGTAGATAAATAGCGTCGATAATGTTGAAATTTTTTGGCTTACAGGAAGTAAGCGGTATTCATAGATCCTAGAGATTGGATTATGAAAAATATAGCTAGCGCATGTGTTAGGTAATGTTGACAAACAAAGAGGAATTTTGAAACAGAGTAACTTTGAATGAGTAATTTTTGACAAAGAGTAATTGGAATAAACAGAGTAATTTTGAAAGAGTTTAATTTAAATAAAGAGTAAATTTATTAAGAGTGTATAATGTTGTTTTGAAATTAAAAGAGATATAATTATATGCTTATGAAATAAAAAAAAAGTTTACAAGAAGTTTGATTTAGAAAGTAAAGATTTTCAAGTATGCAATGTTTTTTTTAAAAAAAAAAAAAAATTTTATATTGTGAAATAAATAATTTAAGAATTAATAAATAGTAATTTCAAAGAGATGATCAAAATAAGAAATGTTTATTAAAGAACTTTTTAATCTAAATTAAATTAATTCTTTTTAATCTAAATTAAATTTATTATAATATATGTATTTAAAATATAAATAGAAATAATGAGTAAATATAGTTGATATTATTTTTTGATTAATTAATAAAAGTGTTTTAATGAAATAAACTCAGTAAAGAACATTATGTAAAAAGGTATAAGAGTGTCAATACAAATGTTTTATGATATGTTTTCCCAAAGAAAATAATTTGATTGTTAACTTAAGAGTTGTTAGTAAATCGTTACATTTAATAAAAATAATTAAAAGGGAGAAATGAAATGACACAATTTTTTTTTTCAAGAGGGGGGAAAAATATGTAACACACTTTAGACGGTGTTACATATTAAATTTGCAAATTTCAGAAAATAAACGAGAATAAATTCAAAATTGTAATAATGTATAACTATGTAAAAAAAATTGTTATGTATGATAAATATTTTTAATGAGATCTCTGGCTGATAGTGACATCTAGCGAGAAAAAATTAAAATAAGTTATCAAGCTAGGGATATGCGCCCCGCGGATGCGCAATAGGTAGGAAGGGTGCTCGCAATTAATTTTTCTCTCTCATTTTGGCCAGGATGTAACGGGGAAAGGACGTCTCCAAATGGCAAGAAGATGTATTTAGTTTCTTTTTATTTTAATTAATATAAAGTTTTCTTTTCTTTCAATCATGGCATAGAACACGGCTTACGATACCAGATACAAGATGGGTTGCAGACTATTTAATGGTTTTCCCGACACTTATTCACGAAAATGAGGCCAGGCTTTACCGAGATTTACCACGAGGTGGAAGGGAAGTTGCGACAAGTTAACACAGCTAAGTGGGCGATTTAAAACTTTTAAAACTTAATTTTAAAATTTAAAACGTTTCGAAGCAGAATTTCTAAATTATGAACATTGAACTTTTTAATTAATAAGCATAATTATTATTTCGCATCTTTTGGTGCCAATATGTTCACATTAAATTATTAAAGTCGATTATACAAAAAAGGCAAGTAAACTCGAATATATGTTCATTTTCAGCCATTGATTAATTTATTAATTGAAGGATTGCTATCCTTAAAAATTTATAACTAAAATTAAAAATGTTTCATAATCCGTAACTGAGTGTTAAAGAAATTTATGTGTCATGATTTTAATTTATTTTATCTGTCTATCTTAAAATAAAAGTTTATGATTTGCTTTAATTGAATTTAAAAGTCATTATTTTACCAGCGCACAATTCCTTGCATTTCAAATAAATAAACCTTAAGAATTAATTCAAGAATATTCTGCTAATTTTAATTGTTTAACTTGGTAATTTAAAATACTTTAACTGTAACGGATTTATAGCTTCTATTGCGTTACAGACAGACGTTTCATTACGCCTCAACTGTAAGCTAGAAGTGAATATTAAATATTTTAAGAGTTATAACTAAATAAAGTCCAATTTGTAAAATTATAAACCGTTACACAAAATGCGCGACTCTGCTTGTTTCATTTTATAACATCCGTTACAATAGCTTATCTTGTTTTACTGATAAATATTCTTCCCAATATTAAAATCAGTATGACCTTAAAAAGTAGTCAAAATATTTTAATGGGACATATTTTAAATTTGTTATAGTTAAAAAACATTTAATGCTAACCTTAACATTTGTTCTCCACCGAGGACTTTGAGGCTGCATTCTACCTGTTACAACATCAACACCCATTACACCAACAAAGTTTGGTCTAGGTTCATCCAAACTACTTGCCATACTGATAGTACCCCAAAGAAAAGCAAGTTCTGTACATTTTCGACGCCATGCCTAAAATTGCAAAATATAGATATATAGTTTTATAAATATACTATTTTCAACATAAATGAAAACATTTTCCCAGCCAAGTTTCAAATATAATGTTAATAAATTGTATATTTTGCAATTTGTTTTTTATTTGAGGCTGAATTATTTACTTCAATTTGTTCAGAATTAAACTTTCTACAAGTATTATTTAGAACCATTATATGTTTATTACCCATTTAACAAAGCTATTGTACTTTTTTTTTAAAAGGTGGTTTTTACAATAATTTATTTCCTTTACATCCCAATATTTTTAAAACTAAAAGACATGGTTCTGGGAACTGTTTTATTTGCTTTTTTAAAAATTCAAATTATATCCAAGAGTAAATATTGGTATTTATATTGAAATAAAAACTCAGAATTTTATGAACAAAAAATCTTACCTGACGATGTCATAGCTAAGGATCAATAAGAAGGAAATAAAATCTGTCAAACAGTGGGATTGGTCAACACAAGTGAATACTTCATTTGAAAAATTTAGTTATTAGATAGTTTAACAGAATATATTTACTAATAGAAGAATATAGTTGATAAAATAATTTTACTATATACAGACAAATTTATTTTACAAATTTAATTGAAATCAATTCGTAAAAAGTGGCAGATATCATAAGGAGGTTTTTATTTAAAAATTGAAATAAAAATATATAACTCATGATCATTATATTGAATTAATTGTAGTAAGATCTACTGACATACACATATATTTGTTTACTAAGTCGTAAAGAATATACTTAATTGTAGTAAGATCTATTGACATATACATATATTTGTTTACTAAGTTGTAAAGAATATACTTAATTGTAGTAAGATCTACTGACATATACATATATTTGTTTACTAAGTTGTAAAGAATATACTTAATTGTAGTAAGATCTACTGACATATAAATATATTTGTTTACTAAGTTGTAAAGAATATACTTAATTGTAGTACGATCTACTGACATATACATATATTTGTTTACTAAGTTGTAAAGAATATACTTAATTGTAGTAAGATCTACTGACATATACATATATTTGTTTACTAAGTCGTAGAGAATATACTTAATTGTAGTAAGATCTATTGACATATACATATATTTGTTTACTAAGTCGTAAAGAATATACTTAATTGTAGTAAGATCTATTGACATATACATATATTTGTTTACTAAGTTGTAAAGAATATACTTAATTGTAGTAAGATCTACTGACATATAAATGTACTTGTTTACTAAATTGTAAAGAATATACTTAATTGTAGTAAGATCTATTGACATATAAATATATTTGTTTACTAAGTTGTAAAGAATATACTTAATTGTAGTAAGATCTATTGACATATACATATATTTGTTTACTAAGTTGTAAAGAATATACTTAATTGTAGTAAGATCTACTGACATATAAATATACTTGTTTACTAAGTTGTAAAGAATATACTTAATTGTAGTAAGATATACTGACATATAAATATACTTGTTTACTAAGTTGTAAAGAATATACTTAATTGTAGTAAGATCTACTGACATATAAATATATTTGTTTACTAAGTTGTAAAGAATATACTTAATTGTAGTAAGATCTACTGACATATAAATATACTTGTTTACTAATTTGTAAAGAATATACTTAATTGATAACACTATTTCAACTTAATAATGTACAATAAATAAAATAACATAAACTACATGTTGCAATAACTGTTCTAAAACTTAATCTACAACATAAAATCATCACTTAAGTTGAAATAAAATAGTTTTAACAAGCCTTAAAAATTTACTATTTTGAAAAAAAAATTACCTTACAGTAAAACACATAGAAAACCTTAAGAAACATCATTTTACAGCTGTACATAAATCCTTTAATTTTTTGTTACAAACTCTATCTCTCAACAATGCATAAAACACACAATATCTGTGACATTATATACAAAGAAAATTGTTGTATACATTAAATCCTTTAGAGGGGAAAATTTTAGGTAATACCTGACGTGTTAGGTCTGATAACTGAGAGGTCTGTTAACAATAATATAAGGAGAGTACCAAAAAAAAAACATTTTTCAAATAATGAGGATTCAATTCATTATGAGTAAAATATTTATTTATAATTATCAATATAGTGCTAACAGTATGCAGTTTGAACAGACAATTACATGATGTTCAGTGTTTTATTTTAATTAAATATGCATGAATTGAAAATCTTTTCTGAAGTACTTGTCTTTTTCATACTCAATAAACACTTATCTGCTTCATTGAAATTATGTTTATTTTCTCTCTAAGTAGATCAATAAAAACTGTGGATGATTTCAGTTGTAAAAATAACTATGTTAAAGCTAACAAAGAATCCTGTAGTAAATAAAGAATAACAGATATGTATTAAATTTTCATGACAGTCTTGCATGTGCTAGAGTTCTTACAATGTGCTTTGTATTTTATAATTATAACACAATAATATAATTACCTTTGTACTCCGAAAAATAAAGCAAAAACATTTACTTATTAGTACTGACTATAAACACTATATGGTTAGCAATAAAGATGACATGGATAGAAAATTGATAAAAATCACACATGCTCTTTTCATTTAAACAAGGTTACATGAGCATAACAATCATAATAGTGTACATCATGTATTTGCATAAAATTTTCTCATACATACTTCATTAGTTGAACCATTTATTCAAAGTCTAAATGCTTTTGTTAAATTTTTGCAATCAGAACAGAATTTAAAGCTATTAATAATGTTTAAACCTGCAGAGATTATTGTTTAAATAAATATGGTTGATTTATGAATCAGGTACATATATAGGTAAATCAGATAAATATATATTCATTCACACAACATTTTGATAACGGCTACATTACTATCAACAGGACTTTATTTCTCCTGCATTTGATTAAAAAATAGCGAAGTTATAATACCTTTGTATATTTGGGAAATCTGCTACTTCTCAGGATGTGCATTCCAGCTTTCTTGATACATTGTGATGTAAATACAACACTAGTATATGTGTTTATACACTATATGAATTTCATCCTGTGTAGTGTAATGAATGTATGCGCGATTCCTATTTTTCTAAAAATTGAAGACTTTTGAGATAGCATTTTTAAGTAAGTGCTAACATTAAAAAAAACAAACAGACAAATTAAGAATAAAATTGAAATAAAAACGTAAATTCATGAGAACTAATGAAAGGTTGTTTCTCATTTGAGAAACAAATTGACAGGTGCTTCATTCTGTGGAGATTTTGACTAGAAATGAATTTTGTTTTCTTCCTAAATTCCTTCGTATGTAGATATCGCATCTTCTACTGGCCAGTCTACTTTAAAAAAAACATGACATAAGAAGTTCCATTTTGTGAAACAATGACAGTTTCAGAAATACCATTGATTTTACTTCTTTTCTCTTAAGAACAACAATAATATCTTCTTCAAACTCTCTTGACTCATTAGTAATCCTCAAACTCCAGCAGATCGCCTATTAACAATTCTTTCCCCATATCGTCTATTAGCTCTTATGTTCTATGCCTATACTTTTATATCTACTGTCTGTGCTGATCTTTTATATCTTCCCAAGCTATAAAAATTATATTATGGTTTTCAGGATATTGTATGATTTCCTGAATTAAAATAAACTCTGGCTACTATCATTAATTTCAGCAATAGCTTTTAAAAATGTGGTAAGAAATTAATGCGCTTTGAAGGATCTTATTGCTCTTTGTTTTATTAACTGACTGGCAAAAGTCGTATTTGGAGGCATGAACACTACTTTTATGTTAGTGCTATTTGTCTCTAAATTAATTGACTGACCAGGTATGTTAACACAACAACTTTACTGTTAAAAGTAAAATTTATGTTCTATATTTCATTCTTCCTAGTATTTTTTGGCCTCTGGGATGAGACAATTATTGAACCCATATTCAAATGTAGGATCTATCATCTATGGCTTAGCATTTGATCGGAAATGTAAAGGCAACATTTTTTTAAAGGCTCGCAGAGGTTTTACCTCTATGATATACCATAAGAGGTTTCATCTTATAACTTGCAAAGTCATCTCCACAAAGAAGAGTAACCCATCACTGCTTTAAACAATGGCACTTTTCATTCTTATATATCTAATTTTTTCTGGCAGTTTTTCAAAATAGCCCAGTTTCATAGAGAATGTAAATGTTCTGGTAATTAAACATTTTCTTGTACCCAATTTTGTAAAGATTGTGTAAGTTTTATAACAGCATCATTATCAGCATTTACCAACTCACCACATAGTTTCATAATAGAGGAACCATTCCTCTTTTTAAAATGGTCAAACCACCCATTACTAACTATAAACATATTATCAGTGTCATTTGCTTTTTTTTAATCTTCAAAAATACTTCTTACCTTAGTCTGTATTATAGAGATGCTTTAAAAAAAATCAATTATAGACACACTCTTCCACCTAAACAGTTTGCAGTTTTTCCATTTCAGCAATATGACCACTTCTACCCTTTGTAATAATTATAGACTTCATTGCTGAAGATCCCTTTAAAGTGTCTTTAATTTAATCTTTGTTAATCAGAGGGGAAAACTGAAATGAGTCACACATGTGTATTAAAATTAAAATATCTAAATGTCATAAATGGACAAATGTATTGTTTACAATGTATATGCTTTAAATAAACTTATAGATTAATGATTATAACTTATATGTTAATTTTGTCAGAGCGAATGTCAATGGATTTATCTGATGTTGAGGCTAGGAGAAAGGTGGATAGAGTTCTGAGGTGTGGCAATCGTGATATAACGGAAATAAAAAAAAGTGATTTTGTAATACTATTAACCTCAAAATCAGAAAACCCCATTCACATTCTCTTTGACAGACTTAAATATCCAAGTTATAATCATCAATATCCATTAGGTTATACAAACAATATACTCTTAAAAACTATACATCTGTGCTTCTATAACATTAGGATATCTATCATTTTACAAATATCTGTGATTCCTTTCATTTCTCTAATAAAAAAAAGGGCACCATGTGTCTGACATTATTATATCTCTGTGTTTTAGTGTTATTATTATAAGATCTTAGACCAGATTATTATCAAGGTAAGTCTATCAGTCTCTTCTGGTCCCAAAAATCTCAAATATGCTTTTATTTTTATCAGACCTAACTTAAGTGGTGTGTGTGTGTGTTTGTGTGTTCGTTTGTGTGTGAGTGTATGTGTTAACTATATTATCACTTATTTAAAACTTTTGACTCTTGTAACCAATACAACTTTCAAGTATAAAAAATTATTTTGTCAATTTTTTAATTGAAACTGGAAAAATTAACTAAACCTATAACTAAAAGAATTCATTTACTAAAACAAAGACAAAGGAAGGAATATTAAATGTTAGAAATAATTTGTAAATTGAGTTAAGAATATTTTGATAAATAAAGTATTTTATGCATTATTTTAAATGACATTTATGTGGACAATGTGTAACAAATTCATATACAGTTTATGTTTTTATTTTGTTTCTGTGAAAATACTCATTTTTTCTAAATCATGGTAAATGAAAATAACGGCTTACCTCCAAAAAAATAGTGGCCCATAGTATATTAAACACACAGAAAAATGCTATAGTCTCTGGAGCCATGAACCATTGATAAAAGCCTAAAATCATGGGTGCAATAAGGAAATAATTATAATATCCTAAAAACTGGAAATAGAGTGTTATGGATTCTCCAAAATATGCACGAATTTCCTCTGAAACAACAAATTTTAAAAAATTGTTAAATACTTTAAAAGTAAAGAAACATTTCATATTTATAAAGATAAACTTCAAAACTCTTTGTATAGGTTTTAAAAATGTTTTAGCGATGAATAAAATTTACTGATAAAGAAATGTACGATTCTAAATTTCAACACATTTGGAGTTTATAAATTATTTTTATTCTAATACCATAAAATGTTCCCGTAAGCTCTAACAACAAGGATGATGTTTTCAATCTCACCATAATATAAATTTGTGTCAAAATAAATTCTTAAATTTCTAAAGGTTGTTACCATGTAATAGAAATATACGTTAAAAGTTGAAAAAAAATGTGTATGATATTAATGTAAAATTATATAGGAAAAATAATTAAAGCTCTAATGAGCGCCCAATAAATACTTTAACATATAGACAGAATAAACTTTAAAATATAATAGATAATCCTAAACAAATTTTTAAATATGGAAATGGAGTCATTCTGAAATGCGTCAACAAAGGAAAATATTGTAATGTTAGGAAAAGGCAGAAAAATGTACTTGAATATTCACAAATATTTCTAACAGAAGTGTAGATGAGTATATTAAGAATTTTAAATCTTAATTAATCTTATTATATTCTTTGTTGAAGCACAGATTTTGAACAAATCAGATATAAGTACTCTAATAAAATTGATATTATAAACAATTGTATACATTACTAAGACTAAGTTGTCATCGCCAGAGGGTTACAATAAAGTCATAAAATGAACTGAGTTACACTCTGTAATTGTGCTGATTTTTAAAAAATTTATTGAAAAAACAGTATACAAAAAGTGATGTTAGGCCATTCATACCTATGACTATCATGGAGTTTGGATAAGCTGTACAGGCCCATGATTTAAATAACTTAGCGTTAGCATCTGAAACTGTACCGATGATAAATTTGAAGGTTAAAGAGACAAGTGTAATGGATAACTAACTTACCAATTTTATTCAATCTGTCATTCTAACAGCCCAAGATAATCACATTTTTTCGGTTGTTACAAAATAGGTTTGTACAACTTTTTCCAAACTTGAAATTTACAAATCCACTGCCATACTGTGGGGATAATATTTTGGGATATTATTGGTTTCCCAAATATTTGGTTAAACAGTTTACTGTAGAGGAAAGGTCAGGAAACTGGACATTCTATCTTCAAATCTTTAAAAGAACGTTTTTCCAACTACAGGCCACATATGTGTGACACTTTATAGTTAGGTAAGTTGAGCTTGAAACAAAGAAATATTTTAATTATTTAATAGTGTTTTTATTAAAGTAATTAGTTATTATTATTAATGGTAGTTCCGAGAAAAAGATAGTTGATAAATGAGTCAATAATTCTGTATTTCCATAAACTGATGATGTTTCTAACAGAGCTGGTTGATTATGCTTACCAAGTGTGTAAAGACTTTGGGCATGAAGAAGATAGTTGTTAAATGAGTCAATAATTCTGTATTTCAATAAACTGATGATGTTTCAACAGCTGGTTGATTATGCTTACCAAGTGCGTAAAGACTTTGGGCATGAAGAAGATAGTTGTTAATGAGTCAATAATTCTGTATTTCAATAAACTGATGATGTTTCAACAGCTGGTTGATTATGCTTACCAAGTGCGTAAAGACTTTGGGCATGAAGAAGATAGTTGTTAATGAGTCAATAATTCTGTATTTCAATAAATTGATGATGTTTCAACAGCTGGTTGATTATGCTTACCAAGTGCGTAAAGACTTTGGGCATGAAGAAGATAGTTGTTAATGAGTCAATAATTCTGTATTTCAATAAACTGATGATGTTTCAACAGCTGGTTGATATGCTTACCAAGTGCGTAAAGACTTTGGGCATGAAGAAGATAGTTGTTAAATGAGTCAATAATTCTGTATTTCAATAAACTGATGATGTTTCTAACAGCTGGTTGATTATGCTTACCAAGTGCGTAAAGACTTTGGGCATGAAGAAGATAGTTGTTAAATGAGTCAATAATTCTGTATTTCAATAAACTGATGATGTTTCTAACAGCTGGTTGATTATGCTTACCAAGTGGGTAAAGACTTTGGGCATGAAGAAGATAGTTGTTAATGAGTCAATAATTCTGTATTTCAATAAACTGATGATGTTTCAACAGCTGGTTGATTATGCTTACCAAGTGCGTAAAGACTTTGGGCATGAAGAAGATAGTTGTTAAATGAGTCAATAACTCTGTATTTCAATAAACTGATGATGTTTCTAACAGCTGGTTGATTATGCTTGCCAAGTGCGTAAAGACTTTGGGCATGAAGAAGATAGTTGTTAATGAGTCAATAATTCTGTATTTCAATAAACTGATGATGTTTCAACAGCTGGTTGATTATGCTTACCAAGTGCGTAAAGACTTTGGGCACGAAGAAGATAGCAAATTAACTTCTTTTCACAATACATACCAAACTGTTTAAAATCATGATGTGTTTATACAATACAGCACTGAGTTTTACTTTATTAGAATATAGCTAACAAAGAATCCAGTTAGGATTTCATTTCACTTCTGTACCATGTTGGTTGTGTTGGTATACTGCTTTGTTTCATGCTCTGTAAATCAGTAAACCAGCCAATTTAGAAGTGCACTCAGCTATTTAGTTTTTTAGGTACAAAAATCGTTTGTCCTGCTAAAATTCACTGGCAGCTTTGTGTGATAAATTACGGAAAGGTTAAAAGTGGAAATGATGGGGTTATGGTGAAGGTGTAATAAATGATGGAAATGTGTGTAAATGATGTAGGCTTTTGAATGAAGGAAAGACAAAAGTTCATGATGAAGAACGTCCATGATTGCGTACATATAATACTTGCGTTGCATAAAGACTTGTTACATACAAAAATTGATGAAGAAATTTGCCAAAATAGGCACTTCACTATTGACAAGCTATTGCTAATAAACCTCACACGCAAATAATATCTGTAAGATGGGTGCCAAAAATGTTGACAGAAAAACAAAAAAAGCAAATGGAACATTCTTAATTCTTACTTAGAATGGTAACACTCGGGATGAACAATGTGACCTGTGATGAAACATGTATTCCTCGACAAAACCACAAAAATTAAAATAAGAATATTCAACACGGAAAATCATAGTCATGGTTTTTTGGAACTGGAAAGACTTTATTTAACAGATTTTTCTTGCCATAATGAACAACAATAAATATTGAGGGGTACCGTGAAACATTATTAAAGCTTAAGGATGTTATTCAAAATCACTAGTAAGAACTTCTTTCCAGCAGCATTATTCTGCTTCAAGACAATGTTCAGCTTCACAATGCGGTAAGAACATAGATAAAACAACAAAAAATTGTTTAAAAAAAGTTTTTTTAGAAGTACAGTTAAGAGAATTATGAATAAAAGTTAAGGAGTTGTAATAGTTATTTTTATATAAAGAACTAATACAAAGTGGACTAATTAATTAAGGAAGATAATAAAGAGAAAGGGGCAGTAAAGTTTAGTGATAGTGTTAAATTCCAAGATGAACAAATGGAAGCCAAGGAGACTCAAACCAATTAGTACAAACTTTATTAGACTACATTTCAGACAAAATAATGATTTGATTACTGACTAAATTTATCTAGGCGGACATTGTAAGTTTTATTTGTCAAATATGCAGCCACCAACTACAAACATTGAAGAATTTGATAGACTTCGCATTCCTATTTTATTAATAGCTCTAAATTTTCTGTAAAAATCTTTTTATAGAAAACTATCTTGAAGTTCTAACAATTGAATTTCCTAATGCAAGATTGAAATTTATGCAAAATTTGTTACATAATTGACCAATTTAAAGTAATTCTTTAGCCAATAAAAAATTAAAAGGGACTTTATGATCTACTTGGAAGAGTTTAACTACCAAAAAACCTCTGTGGCTCCTCTGCTTCACCAAAAAATGTTATTGGTTAAATATTCACAGAGAAATGACCATGGAGAAAACTGATGTGAAAAAAAAACAAAATGTTTGGTTTTACTACTTCTCATATTCTGAAAAAGTTTGAATCAATTTGAACGTTTTAGGCTTAAAATAGTTTTGTCCTTATATTTTACCTGATCTCTTTTCAAAATTTGTATTACCTTTACTACTCCTATTTCCAACAAAATTTAATAATTACTTCCACATTGAACAATTTTACCTCTTGCTCTAAAGTCATAAGTGACACAGGTTTTCTTATTCACATGTGAACCTAATGCATGAGAAGCAAACAAATTTTATTCCGTTTTATAAGTATAACAATAGCTTTTATTTTTACTGAATACAAAATTGCAAATACAGTTTGAACTTTTTTTATTCACTTCATTTTATTATTAGACTTACCAAAAGGTTGTTTATTGAACAGAGAAAAATACCAGCTTGATCGCAGTTTACGTACTGACTCTTCATCATGTAAAGGGAACATCTGTTTCACGAGGCCATAATAGAGGCAAACAGACACTATAAAATTAAAATGTAGAATTAATAGTGTTTAGCATTTTTAATTCTTTATCATGTTCCTTATTTGTATTAATACATACTAAAATCGATACAACTTTTTTACAAACAAAATAATTAATAGCTACAGTTTTTAGAATAATATATTCAACATCTTTGAAGCGAGTTTTACAATTGATTTTGTTTTCTTGTTCACGAGTTTTTGAGTTAGAGAAGAAAAATATTTCAGTCTCTTAAATATACATGTCACATCATCTAAAGCTATTACAGCTGATAATGAAATCTTTCACACTCTAAGTTCTCCCCCTTGTATAACTTTCAATTAGGACTGTTGTTCAGGTGGAACCTAAAGAGATCCTTCTCTGTATTTAGGAGTTTGAATTCAACTTTTGTCCCTAAAGGCTATTTTGCACTCCAAATGGAAATATAAATAGGGTATTGGATATTGAAAATGTGATGTAAAGTAGACTTTCATACATTTCTTGAAAGTAAGAGACAAAACTGGCTTCAGTTCTAATTTATAAACTGTATTTGTCACTTCTATGTATCTTGTCCATAGTAAAATGGATACATAGACGATATACTTGTAATATACCAACCCACCATTCACAACGAACACATCATAATACTAAACAAACTAAATATATACAACGAAAACATACAATTCACTGTCGAAACAGAAACAAACAGAACAATTAACTATCTTGACATCACATTAAATATAAATAACAATAAAATAGAAACTACAGTACACAGAAAACCTACTTCCAACAACACCACAATACACAAATCTAACCACCCCTGGACACACAAAATTAACACTTACAGTAACATGATAAATAAAGCAATAAAATACACACAACATAACAAACAAAAATTAAATGAAGAATTAGATAACATTACAAAAATAGCAATAGAAATTGGATACAACAAACACCTTATAAAAAACTTATACAATAAATGTACAAAAAAAACCTAACCTCAACACAACACTACAACCTGAACACAAAAATAATAAAAATAAAAAAATCTACCTAAAATATAAATACACCAATAACAAAATAGAAAAACTAACAAATATATAGAACAAAGAATACTACGCTCCAACATACAAACCAAACAACAAAATAATAAAATATCTTAACACAAACCACAAAACAAATACAGAAAAACATAACCTATCAGGAGTTTACAAAATTACATGTAACGACTGCAATGCATTTTATTTTACATAGGGAAAACGACCAGATC
Source organism: Prosapia bicincta (assembly GCA_036971475.1). Taxonomy (NCBI): domain Eukaryota; kingdom Metazoa; phylum Arthropoda; class Insecta; order Hemiptera; family Cercopidae; genus Prosapia; species Prosapia bicincta. The sequence continues at coordinate 42,261,225 of JBAIZL010000001.1, forward strand.
ATTTAAAATAAGATATGAAGAACATTACAGAGCATTCAAAAATAAAAATACAAAAGTATCAAATGTTGCAGCACCTAATATCACATAAACATGAAATAACAAACTACGAAAATAACCTAACCATACTTGAAATAAATAATAACCCAATAGAATTAAACTCACTAGAAAAATACCACATTTATAAAAACACACACAACAATTTAATGAACCTACAGACCACATATACAGAAGACATACTATATAAAAACATCATACATGCAGATCAAGAGAAAATGCGTGTAACGTCAACAAATACCAACATCACGGACCGAACATCTACAGAAAAATATCAATGATTCGACAATGGTCAAGTGACCAAAAGATGCCTCATCACAACAAGATGAAGTTATTGCACTTAGTGGTGGATAAAAGTATTTACAATAGTAATATATCAACTTCATATATATATATATATATATATATATATATATATATATATATATATATAGTTTTCTTTTGACTAGGAGACTGACAGACTCACCTTGGTAATAGTCCACTCTGTAGTCTTGAAATAGAAATACATAAAAGCACTTAACAAATGAAATATTTCAACCACACAGTGGTCTTTGTCAATCAAAGAGAAAACACAAAATGAAATATGAGAGAATGAAATAAAATAAAGTAAAAGTTGTAATCACAGATTGTGAAGAAATCAGATGTCACAGATTAAAGATTTTGTGTTTTCTCTTTGATTGACAAAGACCACTGTGTGGTTGAAATATTTCATTGGTTAAGTGCTTTATGTGTTTCTATTTCAAGACTACAGAGTGGACTATTACCAAGGTAAGTCTGTCAGTCTCTTAGTCCAAAAAATCTAAATAATCTTTACCAACCAAAACTAACCTATATATATATATATATTGTAATGTTTTTATAAAACGCTTTACAATAATGTTTATTATTATTATTTTTATTATTAAATATTTATTTTATTGATGATATCAAATTTCTATTTAAAACAAAACAAAAAACTACTCAGGAACAATTCATAATTCTTTATTATAACATTTCTTATTTCAACATTTCAAACAATACACAGAACAAAAATTTATAACTTAACAAATTTTAACACAATATACTAAACTCACTTTCTTTGATTTTTTAGTTACAAATTTTTATATACCCTAGGCTAATTTTACGATCTCTTACAATCTCGGGGTTATAGCATGGGCTATATTTTTTTAATTCTTAGGTTAATTAAATAAATTTTGAACAAACAATATTAAATTTTGAAATTAGCTTTAATAACTATTTTCCGGATGGAAATACTTTAATTTTGAATAAGCAAAAAGGCGAAACTATTTGAACTGGATTAAGTTTTTATTACTATTAATCACAAGATATTCTAATGTACAAAATTAAACTTCCCTATTATCCTAAGAGTCCATTAAAGTTTATTTTTTTTATATATAGCGCTAGGTACTTAACTTATCAAATAACGGCGAATGGCTGCTTGCTCAGACGTAGAATTCCGTTCTCTTTAATTTTCACTTTTTACACACTTAAATTCGTTTTAGTTCTTTCAAATTATATTTTCACTGTACTATATCTTTTAATTTTCTTATTCCTGTTTAATCTGGCCAAGTTTCCTCACAAAACTGTATAATTTTGACGAAGTTTCTAATAAATAGAATTTTGACTGCACAGGGCAGGTCCGTTCCTCGGCGTCACCACGCCAGACTCCAACTCAACTAACTTCGTTTTTCTTTTAAAATGTTACAAATATGGCGGCATCCTTCTTAAAAAAAGAAATCATATGCTATAATTGAACGAAGTTCCGTTCCTTCCCACTAGAGTCGACTGCAACTTGACCTTTTTCTTTACTTTCACATCTGTTAATGTCAACGAACTATTTTCACCAGTTTTAATTTTGTTAACATACTGTTTCAATTTTCCAATCCTTAACCAACCTTCCAGTGTTTATTTAATTACTATTATTAGTGTGTGAAGTGTCTTTGTGTTTTACTTTTGTAATATTTCGAATTGTGTGTGTTTTGAGCCGAATTTTTCCAAACATAACCTTTCATTGTTTACAATCGTTTTTCACTTTTTCCTTCAAGTAATTACTTATGCCCTATTTTACTAATATTTACAATTTTGTTTAACATATAACTATTATTAGATTATCTTGTTTTTAAATTTTATTTGATACAACAAATTTCTTTATGTATTTACAGTTCAAATATCTTATTTACTAATCTAGGCTTTTACCTAAATTTAGTTTCAATTTTAACCTAACCAATCTTTTAATGAATTTCTTTTTAAATTTTGTGTGAGTTATTTCTAATATATTCTTCCAATTCTTAAATAATATTATATAGCCCATTCTATAAATGTTACAATGTCCCCTAATTTAATTTAAATAAAAAAATATTCCTACTATCTACATTACACATTCTTTACATTTTACAAGCTTGTTTAAATATACATATTTTTTTTTTTTAAATTAAATTCAAATTAACATTTATTTCCTAATTGTACATTTTATTTAATAACTAATTGAACACATTTTTTATTGAGTAAGTACCTCAACACTTTGGCTAACTTACCGTCCATTGTCTTTACTACTTTTATAACTGTCCATTTAAAAGTCATTTATACATTCATCTGTCCATTTATACTTAATTCCTACGACACAATTTTATCTTAATTCTTTAACAATCAAATACTGAGCTGAACACTTCAAGCTACATATTACTTAACTTATCTTCTAACAATACAATATACTTATAACTAACATTCAATCAACAATTCTTTAACAATTCTAACATATAGTAACAATAAATCATGTTCGGGTATTTACAATTCCTTCCATAATTATATATATTTTTTTTTTTTACATTTATTATAATTGGAATCCTTCCAATCATAAGTCTGATTCAATATTTATTTAACATATATTCTCTGATACCGTGTCTTTAAATCCCAGCTTATCCGAGTCATAGTATGTCTGGATTTGGTCAAATTGGTTATAACATTTCTCTTTCCCTTATTTCTGTTTATTCCTTGTTTATTATTTGTCTCATATTTATTTTGCTTTTAGCTTCATCTAACTCTCAGTTCTAAGTTAGTATTTTATCTCCTCTTCCAATCTCACATCCAGTTCAATTATTTTCTTATATCATTCCAGTTTATTTTGTATGAAGTTTAACATCTAATATTTTTTAAAGGTCGCAATCTCATATCCTCTATTTGATCATATCTATAGTTCCTTCGATTACACTATCCCTATATCAACGAATATAAATTTTGTTTTAATACTTATTTATCAACGCAGATTCTCCCTTACAATACGACGAAGTTTAAATACACAATTACCATATTTTTATTACAACGATGCTTTAATATTTATTATCATAGATTCATCTTTATCTTTATTCATTATTCGACGAAGTTTCCAATAAATTATCGTAGATATAGTTACCATCCCTTAAACTTATCTCCTGCTAACGTTTTCTTATACACATAATCACCTAGAGTTTATTCATATTGCTTCCTTCATCTATATTTAATATCTCCCTTCCTATTTTATTATTATTTTCCTTTTCCAGTTCTCCTGGATACATGTCATATTATTGCCTGTGTCTATTAATGCCTGTAAACTTGTTTCCTCTATTTAATTTCTATTCCTGGGTTTCTTATTGTCTTAGTTTTCCGACTGACTGTGGGCACCATGCTCTTTTCTTGTCCCCACGCCTGTCCTTGCCTTAACACCGTTTACATCTCCATTGTATCTCTCATCTCCTTCATAACTTCTATTTTCTCTGTTATTCTCATATTTAAATTCCATCTCCCATTTTCCAAACTCGAGTTGTGCCTCCACATCCATTAACATGTTCGTACCTCTGATAAATTTTCTCCATAAGCCTTGTACCACTAAGCCTTGAGACGGATATTTAACTCCTCCTATTTCTCCTATCACCATTTTCATTTGATTAATCTTTTCAATCTTCTAATTAGTTGCAGTTTGAATTGTTAAATTCTTTATTGGCAGTACCTCTATCTTTCCTACTTCATTTCTTAACCTTCCCTGCTCTCCTAATATTTTCTCCCTTACATCTTCAACTTTCCTAAAACGCTCATCTGTTATCTCTCTTTCCCCCTTCACCTTTAATTTTAACTCTCCTAACTCTTCTGTGTTTTTCTTTGTTATATTTTCTACTTTCTCTACCTCTTTTTTATTAATTTCTATCACATCAGCTATTATTTCATTTGTTTCCTCAAAATTTTCCTTAATCTTCTCCTCTAATCCTCTATCTTTCTCCTCTATGTCTCTTCTCACATCCTCTATTATAGTATTATTCTCTGTCCTTTTATCCTCTATCATTTTCCTATTTTCCTCCCTTATTTCCTCTTTTATGGATTTCAAATCCTCCTTCATCCCTCTCATTTCGTCTCTATTTTCCTTTAATTTTTTGTTTATTTCCCTCATATCCTCACTCATATCTTTCATTACCCCTTTTATTTCATCTATCTTATCTAATTGTCTATTTAGATCCTCTCTCCCTTTTTCACTCATTTCCATGAGAGTTCTCATCATCTCCCTTAAATCTTCATTCTCATTATTTCCCCGTTTTTTTTTGTTGGGTTTGCATAGGTGGTAGTCCCCTAGCTTCTTCTACCTCAATGTTTCCTATTGGCATATCTGTGCCTTCCAATTCTATTTCTTTCATTTCTAAAATTGTCCCTTTTTCCTGGTCCCCTACAACTACCAGCTCGCCTATAATATTTTCTTCTTTTTTTTTTTATCTGTAAGTAACTTATTATACAAACATAAACAATTTTTATATATACTATAAACCTAGCCTTGACTCTATTCAACTCAGTGTTTAATTTTACAAATTTTTTTTTTTAAATCTATTTCCAGTTCAAATGTTTTTCATATAAAAGTTCTAAATTAATTTTATTTAAAAATCTCTCTAAATAAACTTTATCTCTTATTTTATCCAGCTCCCACGTTGTTGCGCCAATTATAACATTTTCCTAAAGACGCTATACAGCGGGGTTTTAATATTAAATAAAAATAATTATTTTCTCTAGTTACAAAACACAAACTCCTGACTAATTTATTCTTTATTATTATTTTTCTAATAATCGTACCCCACGTTGGTGTGCCAAATGTAATGTTTTTATAAAACGCTTTACAATAATGTTTATTATTATTATTTTTATTATTAAATATTTATTTTATTGATGATATCAAATTTCTATTTAAAACAAAACAAAAAACTACTCAGGAACAATTCATAATTCTTTATTATAACATTTCTTATTTCAACATTTCAAACAATACACAGAACAAAAATTTATAACTTAACAAATTTTAACACAATATACTAAACTCACTTTCTTTGATTTTTTAGTTACAAATTTTTATATACCCTAGGCTAATTTTACGATCTCTTACGATCTCGGGGTTATAGCATGGGCTATATTTTTTTAATTCTTAGGTTAATTAAATAAATTTTGAACAAACAATATTAAATTTTGAAATTAGCTTTAATAACTATTTTCCGGATGGAAATACTTTAATTTTGAATAAGCAAAAAGGCGAAACTATTTGAACTGGATTAAGTTTTTATTACTATTAATCACAAGATATTCTAATGTACAAAATTAAACTTCCCTATTATCCTAAGAGTCCATTAAAGTTTATTTTTTTTATATATAGCGCTAGGTACTTAACTTATCAAATAACGGCGAATGGCTGCTTGCTCAGACGTAGAATTCCGTTCTCTTTAATTTTCACTTTTTACACACTTAAATTCGCTTTAGTTCTTTCAAATTATATTTTCACTGTACTATATCTTTTAATTTTCTTATTCCTGTTTAATCTGGCCAAGTTTCCTCACAAAACTGTATAATTTTGACGAAGTTTCTAATAAATAGAATTTTGACTGCACAGGGCAGGTCCGTTCCTCGGCGTCACCACGCCAGACTCCAACTCAACTAACTTCGTTTTTCTTTTAAAATGTTACAAATATGGCGGCATCCTTCTTAAAAAAAGAAATCATATGCTCTAATTGAACGAAGTTCCGTTCCTTCCCACTAGAGTCGACTGCAACTTGACCTTTTTCTTTACTTTCACATCTGTTAATGTCAACGAACTATTTTCACCAGTTTTAATTTTGTTAACATACTGTTTCAATTTTCCGATCCTTAACCAACCTTCCAGTGTTTATTTAATTACTATTATTAGTGTGTGAAGTGTCTTTGTGTTTTACTTTTGTAATATTTCGAATTGTGTGTGTTTTGAGCCGAATTTTTCCAAACATAACCTTTCATTGTTTACAATCGTTTTTCACTTTTTCCTTCAAGTAATTACTTATGCCCTATTTTACTAATATTTACAATTTTGTTTAACATATAACTATTATTAGATTATCTTGTTTTTAAATTTTATTTGATACAACAAATTTCTTTATGTATTTACAGTTCAAATATCTTATTTACTAATCTAGGCTTTTACCTAAATTTAGTTTCAATTTTAACCTAACCAATCTTTTAATGAATTTCTTTTTAAATTTTGTGTGAGTTATTTCTAATATATTCTTCCAATTCTTAAATAATATTATATAGCCCATTCTATAAATGTTACAATATATATATATATATATATATATATATATATATATATATATATATATATATATATATATATATATATATATACGAGGGCCGGTTTTTTTTCAACCTCCGGTGGGCCATAAATAAAAGACAAGTGAATAGAACAAAATTATTTTATTACCAAAATGTATGTACACTTATGCTTATTTCTCAACATAATCACCCTGAAGATTGAGGCATTTGTCATACCTGTGGACAAGCTTTCCAATACCCTCTTCATAAAATGTTGCCGCCAGTGAATTTAAATGAGTCTTGACCGTGTCTTGAAGTTCCTCAGTAGTCGGAAAGTGCTGACCTCCAAGCCATTTCTTCAGTTCAGGAAAAAGATGGAAGTCGCTCGGTGCTAGGTCGGGACTGTAAGGTGGGTGGTCGAAAATTTCCCACTTAAATTGTTCAAGAAGTTGTTGGGTTACACCTGCAGTGTGAGGGCGGGCGTTGTCATGCAGCAGAACAATTCCTGATGTCAGCATGCCTCTTCTTTTGTTCTGAATGGCTCGCCGCAAACGTCGTAAAGTTTGGCAATAAACAGCTGCATTAATTGTGGTCCCAGGCTGCATGAACTCCACAAGCAACGGACCTTTTTGGTCCCAAAAGACCGTAGCCATAACTTTTCGGTTGCTGAAAGTTTGCTTGAATTTTTTGGGTTTATTCGGTGAATTTGTGTGCATCCATTGTTGAGATTAAATCTACTCCTTCATTGCGATAACATTCAAGGAATGTCAAAGCTGAAGCCATTTGGCGAGTTTTGTGGGTGTCACTCAACATCTTTGGCACCCAGCGAGCACAAATCTTTTTGTAGCCTAAATGTTCAGAAACAATAGAGTACAGAGAAGATCTCGACACTTATGGAAATTCCAAAGACAAAGCACTTATTGTGAATCTACGGTTTTCTTTAACCACTTTGTCAACTCGTTCAACAAGATCGTCTGTAGCGACAGACTTGCGTCCTTGACCTCCTTCATCATGCACGTCGGTTCGGCCAGTTTTAAACTTACGACACCATTCCCGCACAACACCTTCACCCATAATGTTTTCTCCGTAAACACGGCACATTCTCCGATGGATTTCTGATGCACTATTCCCTTCTGCTTGCAAGAAACGAATAACACTTCTCAACTCACATTTGGCAGGAGAATCAATAGACGCGGCCATGTTTACCCGACTGCAGCTAAGCGCAAACTGGCTACTTGAACTCGGGAGTGACAAAAGTTGTAGTGGGGAAGATGCGCGATCGACTGCTGCGCACAGGGCCGGTCTGTGACCTTTCTAGCCATCATGGCGTGCGATCGGAGGTTGAAAAAAAAACGGCCCTCGTATATATTTATATATATATATATATATATATATATATATATATATATATATATATAGGTTAGTTTTGGTTGGTAAAGATTATTTAGATTTTTTGGACTAGGAGACTGACAGACTTACCTTGGTAAGAGTCCACACTGTAGTCTTGAAATAGAAACACATAAAAGCACTTAAACAATGATATATTTCAACCACACAGTGGTCTTTGTCAATCGAAGGGAAAACACAAAAAGAAATATGAGAGAATGAAATAAAATAAATATAAGTTGTAATCATAGATTGTGTAGAGTAGAAATCAGATGACACAGATGCACAGATTAAAGATATATATATATTGTTTCCATGAGCATATGAGTGATTGTAGTTTATATAAGTCTGTCAGGGGAAAAGAGATAAGGCTATTAGGAAAAAAAAATGAATGGATTTATCTGATGTTGAGGTTAGGGGATTCTCTGGACTTGGTATACCACTGGTATGATAGTTCCCACCTTCTCAGTTCTGAGGGATTGCAATCAGGGGGGAGTGATTTAATTATTTTTGTGGTATAGCAGTCATCAAAAGTTGTGATGTTGTGACTCGCAGCATGTTGAGCTGTTGGTCTATCCATATTCATAATTTTAACATCATGTCTGTGGCCATTCATTCTGATATTCAGACCATCCGTGGTCAGGCCTATATACTGTGCTGAGCAAAGTTTACATTGTAGCTGGTATATGACATTTTTCGATGTACAATTATGATGACCCTGTATTTTGAAGACCATTTTTGTTGTTTGGCTGTTGAAACTATTTGCTGAGGGGTGTATTGGACACGTCTTACATCTAGGCCTATTGCATGGGAAGGAGCCATTAGGAAGTTTGTGTGGTTTCTCTGCATCAGGGTCTGGTAGTTTAGGATGTACTAGGATGTTTTTCAAGTTGGGAGGTTGCTTGTACCAAATTTGCTGTGGATCGGTGAAAAGATTTTTGGTGTGGACGGAAGCTTGAAGAATTTTGAAGCCATCTCTCAATATCTTGTTGAGTTTATGTAGACCAGGATGGTAGTCTGTTATTAAAGACAATTTATTTTGTTCTGTTTGTGGTTTATGGTGAACCGAGGATTGTGCTGAATGAATTTGGTTTTCAATGAGTTTTTTTTGGGTATCCTCTTCTCTGGAAGGCTGTTGATATCTTTCTATTAAAATCTTCCAATTCCCTGTCATTCGAACAGATTATCTTACCCCTGATTGCTTGACTGTATGGAATGGATCGTTTTATGTTTATTGGGTGGTTGCTGTCGAAATGGAGATATTGTAGGTGGTTTGTCGGTTTGAAGTGAATTCCTGTGTTGATATTTCCATTCTGGAGTGTTACTTCTACATCCAAAAAGGTGATGGCTGATGTAGATTTCTCCCAGGTAAATTGAAGTGTGGAGAATTGTGTCAGGCTGTCTAAAAATGCCTCAAGTGTTGAAGCACCCTGTGTCCAAATTAGGAAGATGTCATCTATATATCTATACCAACATAATGGCTGGTGTGTTTGTGTCTTTAGAAAACTTTCTTCCAACAATCCCATGTACAGATTTGCGTACGATGGTGCCATTCTGGTGCCCATTGCTGTTCCCTTTATTTGAAGGTAGTTCCTTCCCTCAAACTGAAAGTTGTTCTTCTCGAGGATGAACCTGGTCAGGTTCACAAGAAAAGGTGTAGTGGGAGAAGGCTTGCCTGGGCGTTTGTTTAGAAAATTCTCTATTGCAGATAGGCTGTGTGCATGAGGGATGTTGGTATAGAGAGAGGTGACATCTATGGTGACCAAAATAGTTACCAGGGGTAGAGATACAGATATTTGTGAGTCGATCTATGAAATGATTGGTGTCCTGGGTATGTGATGGAAGGTTCTTTACTAAGGGTTGAAGGTGTGAGTCGAGGAAAGCTGAAATTCTTTCCGTTACTGAATTGCAGCCAGCAATTATTGGTCTACCAGGTGGAGGGATTATGATTTTGTGGATCTTTGGTAATATATAGAATTGAGGAGTAGAGGGGTTTTCATTATATAATAATTTTAGAGATGTTTCCGAAATATTTTGTTCAGGAGCTGTATATTTGAGTAGGTCCGAGAGTAAATTGTTGAATTCTGTAGTAGGGTTATCTGTAAGTATTTTGTATGTTGTGATGTCTGACAGTTGCTTATTTGCTTCTTTGATGTAGTCTTCTTTATTCATAATGACAGTGGTTGAACCTTTATCTGCTGGAAGAATCATAATATCTTTATTGTTTTTCAACGAAAATATTGCCGCTTTTTCTAATTTGGTAAGGTTAGGTTTAGTCTTCAGATTTTTAGTGAAATTTATATCGGTGATGCTTTGCATGATAAAGTTGATGTAAAGTTCAATGGGGTGATCAGGTGGTAGTGGTGGTGGATCCCAGTTGGAGGGTGGTTTGAATTTTGCAAGACATACGTCTATGTTTGTATCCGTTTTGAAAGTTGGTGTCTGAGCTATATAATTTTTTATCCTAAGTTTTCTGGCAAAGCTGAAAACATCTTTTCCTAACTTGAATTGGTCTATTTCCTTAGCTGGTGTGAATGACAGGCCTTTAGAAATTACTTGTAGTTCATGTTCCGTGAGTGTGTGGTTGGAAATATTGTGCACGGCAACTGTTTTTGGTGAAGGGTTATTTCTTATATCGGGACTGTTATTATTATTATTTTTGTTATTTAGCAATATTGATTGGGTTGGCAGTTTAGGGAGTTGTCCACAGGGTACTGGTATCTTGAAGAGAGAACTTAGGCTAGGTTTGTCACAAACAAGAGGTGGTTTGCCGGCAGGTAAAACTGGATTATCATATTTTTTGATTTGGCCAAAAAGATTTATTTCTTGAATGCAGAGTTTTGAAAGTTTACGTATTTTATTCTTTGCAAGATTGTCTTGCAGTATGTATGCTTTATCGAGAGTATCTTCCATTCGTTGTATTAGATATGGAAAATTGGAGGTAATTAATTTGGCAGTTGAGGTTAGTAATATATATATATATATATATATATATATATATATATATATATATATATATATATAATATTACATACCCAACTATCATTCACACACTTGTAACAAGTTTAAATGTCTTAGAGATTAGAGTCAAAACACTATTCTTGAAAGTCAACTTTTTATGTGGTCATGCTGAACACACAATTGTGGTTTGTGTTCTGTTGTCCACACAAAAGATAAAACTAGAAATATTTTTTTTAACTAGTAAAATAAACAAATATAAAAAGGTTCAAAGAATTTCCAAAATATCATGATAGCAAAAAACATCAAACACTGACGTGAAGTGGAAAATTTGGCACTATAATCTAACAAACACAAACCACTAGCATTAGGAGCTTACCTAGTTCTGAAGGTTATGTTTGTCAATGCAGTATGGATCAGGACTGATGCAAACACTCATGATATTAGGATAGTGTTGTATCAGATCCAATACATCCACACACAATGTGTTGAATATAAAATTAAAAAATCGAAACTAAAAATTATTACACTTTTTTTGTATTAACTTAGCAAAAAACCACTACTTATTGATTCATTCAGCAGACGTGTTATGCACTAGGCCAGCGCATTATTCAATGCTGTGAGTCACTGACAAGACTGTTGCTCAGGTGTGAGTCAGTGGTGTATTTCTGTTCTGTGGTGTGTTATTGTTCATAGAGTAGTTGTTAATTATGTGCTCAAACATAGTATTTGATTGTGAGTGTGTTTTGTCATTTAGAAAGTGTTGTGTTTAGTATTTATGGTGTTTGTATATCTCGTAGTTTTCTATGTTAAATTTGTTGCTTTTTTCATGAAAAGTAGGATTTTTAGATTGGTGTCTATGTCAATCTGTGAGTGTAGTGTGTTTTGTAAGTGTATGGCGAAATTTGATTTGGGTTGTGTCCTTTTTATGTCTTTTACGTGTTCGTTGTATCTTATGGTAAATGATCTGTTTGTCCTTTGCGAAAGCTGGGACAGTTGTTGGATGTAATCTTGTACGTGCCTGCCTGTTTAGTTTCTTTATTTTGTCTTCATTGTTCATGGGTATGATGATTAGTCTGTGCATCATTGAGTGAAAGGCATCGTGTTTGTGTTGTGTGGGCCGATTGGACATGTTGTGTATAATTCTGTCAGTGGTGGTGGGTTTCCTGTATATTTTGAATATGTGTTTGTTGTTTTTTTTTGTTATCGTTAGGTCTAAGAACAAATAATCTAACACAATAAAACACATAGCCTATAAAAATGGATACAAACACACCTTGATAGACAAAATAATGCAAAAAAACAACGCACACATAACACATCAAAAAACAATAACACACAAACACAAAAATACATAACACTTACAACACATCACAAAAAATGGCTTCCTCGTTCCGCAAACTTAAATACAAAGTAGCATTCACAACCTCCAACACAATTGAAAAACACCTACACATATAAAAAACACACCAGCATAAACACGACAGGGCAGGCATATATAAGATTATATACAACAACTGTCCCAGCTTTTAGATAGGACAAACAGGGAAAGTATTTACCACAAGATACAACAAACATGTAAAAAGATAAAAAAGACACGACCCAAATCAAATTTCATCATACACATACAAAACACACTACACTCACAGACTGACATAGACACCAATCTAAAAATCTTAAACTACATAAAAAAAAAGCAACAAACTTAACACAGTAGAAAACTACAAGATATACAAGCACCATAAATACTATCCACAACACATTCTAAATGGCAAAACACACTCATAATCAAATACTATATTTGAACACATAATTAACAACTACTTTTTGAACAATAAAACACCATAGAACAGAAATACACCACAAACTCACACCAATACAACACACCTGAGTAACAGTCTTGTCAGTGACTTACAGCATGGAATAATGTGCTGACCTAGTGCAAAACGGATCTGCTGAATAAATCACTAAGTAGTGGTTTTTACAAAGTTGATAATAAAAAAAGTGTAATTTATAAAAAAACCTCAAGACGTACAACACAAAAACTGCAAGTTTTAAAAATTATTATTTAATCCGGTTTTATCTGATAACTGAGACACATAAATACTAATATAAAAAGGCAAGATCTGCTTAAAATGAGCAAACATTATTTCAAGTGTATGATAATGATCTTCTCATTTTAAAATTTAAAAAAAGATACCAATAAAGTAGAACAATATTATATTTTCAAAGTATTTATATTTGCAATATAAGCCTAATACCTTTCACACTGACAGATTCATGAAAATATATAGCAGTGAGATCACACAAAACCACTTACAGTCTTTGACTTAGGTTTTACATGCAATTAACTTCTTACAAATAAGAAGACAGTCTAGGATAATTGAAAATGTTGCACACAAGTAACCAAAATGTTGTTTATATATTTTACAGTCTGCTAAAGTCTACTTATGATTACAATTTTTTTTTATTTTGCTGAAACTAAGATGAGTTCTATCAAGCAGTTTGCTCTCTGAAGGAGGTTGAAAAATGTCAGACTTCTTCCAGTGAATGACACCACCTTAATATTCTAGTACAGCTAATGATATACAGTTATTGTTGTTTTGAAACCAGGTCCAAAAACCTAGCATGCTCAAGTCAGCGCACTGGCACCAAGTGAGCCTGCCAAAGAGCTGTAGGACAAGCTATAAGTAATCAATAACTTCCTAAAATGCATCTAAATTGTGAATTTCTAAGGTGGCAACCCGTTTGTCCAATGGGCTTGAGCACTTCCTTGTACACTAGCAATTTATTGTAGGGGCTCTATTCAAAATACACACCTATGAACCATGCTGGTCTTCTGTACCGAATCTCCAGCTCATCTCAATTTTGCTTCAAGTGGGATTTCCAGTTTAGTCTAATGTCCAACATGAGACCTAGGTATTTCACCTTTTTGCTATAAGGAACGTGTTCCCCATTTATTTTGAGGTCAATTTTGCTATCTACTTTATTGGTAATTATTAAATGAGCTGATTTGCTTTCATTAATCTTTATGTGATATTATCTGGCTGAGTCTATAACACTTGCTGAGTCCAGAGTATGCTGCAACTTAGCTGTGTTTTGTGCCTCATTTTGTACTACAGACAAGATAGATAGCGAAGGCTAATGGCGCTCCCGTTGACGGGTATGTCTCAAGTGGAGTAGGATGGGGATTGTGCCTCATTTTGTACTACAGACAAGATAGATAGCGAAGGCTAATGGCGCTCCCGTTGACGGGTATGTCTCAAGTGGAGTAGGATAGGGATATTAGGTGAATTTTTCAGTTTTGGAGCTTATTATGTCAAACAGACTATGTGAGTTATAACATAACTGAATGTTGAGAATGAGTGTTGGGTGTAGCTTGAAATGTTTGTATATTTCATAAGGGTTGTAAGACGGTTATTTTTGTTTTGTTTACACAGAATTTGTAACTTATAACCATATTCTTACATATGATACACACATACTGAAATAATAAAATTTCCAATCAAGATAAATAGTCTCAGATTAACTGTTGAAGGAGTTTCTCCAGTTTTGCTTTTTATAAAAGATGTAAATAAACTTTTTTAACATATTCAATTTTATAACTACATTAAAATAAAGTGTTGTTAAAAATATTGATTATAACTTATCGAATTTGTTGATGAAATTTTAACTTACATATGGACTGGCCTTCATACAAATGAATATTTGGATATCCTGGAATACATGTTTCATGTAAAAGTGCTCGTATGTTTTCTAGTTCGTGTCGCACTAAAACTTGTTTTTCTGCAGTGGTTAGACTATCTGCATTAGTTACAAAATCATGATATGTAAATTCATGTGGATGAGATATATTGTCAATCTTTTTTAAATCCAACTCTTCGGCAACATCAAGCAATTTTTCTGTAGTTGCAGAAACATGAATGGTCAAGTGATGTTTTTTCTGAATAAAAACAAAAAAATATTAAACTTAATCACCTTCTTAAAAGTAAGCTCAGAAGAAAACCACTGAAATAAAGAAAGCCATTGAAATATGGTTAAAATCTTTAATAAATTAAAAAATATTATGCAGCAGCCTATATTACCTAAAGAAGTGTTTACAAAATAAACAAAGTTTTATTTAGAAATTTGAATAACAAGGATACTTTTGAATACACGTTCAATCTTTTTTTAAACATGTTTTCTTAACATTTGCTTGTTTTTAAAACCAAGCTGTAACATGTACACCCACTTTTAAATTAGGCCTACATTTAATACTATGATTTAATTGAGAATAAAATTAATTTAATACTAATAACGAACACTAAACTTCTTTCAATAAAAAGTGAGGTATAAAACCAATATAATGATGCTTGATTAATTTCTATTTGATTGGATAGGAGTGTGTGTGTGTGTGTGTGTGTTATTATTATTAATTGTAAATAATTTTTTCCACCACTAAGTGCAATAATTTTACCTCATATGATGAGGCAATTTTTGGTCACTTGACCATTGTCGAATCACTGAATTAATTTTCTCTATTTTTCTGGTGTGGATGTTCGGTCCATGATGTTGGTATCTGTTGATGTCATACATGTTTCTTTATTGAGCCGCGTGTATAATGTTTTTGAATAGTACATCGTCTGCATATGTTGTCTATAGGTTTATTAAATTGTTGTGTATGTTTTTATAAATGTGGTATTTTTCTAGTATATATATATTTTTCTATATATATACAGTAATACCTCGACTTAGGCTACCCCGTCTTACGCGATTCCCAAGTTACGCGGTTTTAAATCATGCTGTCCGAGTTACGCAGAAACTGGCTTGTTCTGGAAGAAAATGCCTAAAAGAACTTTTGTAGTACATGAAGAGAAAATATTTCCAGGTTTTAAGACAGATTGACAGTGATGGTTGGCGCAAATTCAGCTGGTAATTGTAAGTTGCAACCTCTCATAGTTTATCACTCAGAAAATCATAGGGCATTAAACAATATTTCTAAAGCTAACTTGCCTATGGATTTGGAAGTCGAATCAGAAGGCATGGGTGACAGCTTCCCTTTTTGAGGACTGGTTTGGTCATCATTTCATACCTCAAATCGAACGTTATTGTCGGTCTAAACAAATTCTTTTTAAAGGTATTCCTATTAATTGACAATGCACCTGCCCATCCTTCTACTTTACATAATTTCGGTACATGCGTGAAATTGATATTTATGACATCAAACATAACTAGTTTGCTTCAACTGATGGATCAGGGAGTTATCAAAACATTTAAACTTTATTACACAAGATCATTTGAGCATCTGCATGAAGCTATCAGACAGAACAACAAGCACTCTGTTGAAGATATTTGGAAACAATTCAATGTTTTAGATGCTTTGAGAATCATTGGACAATCTTGGAATGAAACTTCATAAAAAACTTTGAATTGCGTTTGGAACAAGGTTTGTCTATTTTATTTGCCACTGAAACTCAAGCAGAATCAGTGCTAGAGTCTGATGAAATTGCTGATGTCATTGAAGAAGGTATCAGTTTTGCTAGACAACTCAATTTAGAAGTGGATAATGATGAGGTTCAAGAACTGCTGTATTTACACAACCAGGAGCTGACAATTAATTGATGAGCTCATAGAAATGCGTGAACAAGAGCAAGACCTCAAAACGCAGATTCTTTAGACCCAATTTACGTATAATGAAATGACGGTTTGAAACTTGACAAAAGGCCTAATTTTAATTGAGCAAGGCTTACAAATTTTAGAAAACATAGATGCCAACGATTAGCGTTATTTAAAAAGCCTTCTATGTCAAAATAACTTCTTTTTACTTACTTCTTTGCAATATGTATGTATAAAATATAATTTTTTATTATATTATATATTTAAGATATAAATACATACACATTTTTCTTCTAAAACCAAGTCTTTGGTTCCAATTAAACATGATTCCTATGTGATTGTATGTAAAATTATACCTCGACTTAAACGATTTCGACTTAAACGGTTATTGCTTGGTCCCACCTATCGCGTTAGTGCGGGGTATTACTGTAAATATATATATATATATATATATATATATATATATATATATATATGTCTGTGTGTGTGTGTGTATACAGTAGAATCTCTATAATTCGAAGTAGATGGGACCGAGACACTTGAAATTACCAAAACTCGGATTACACGGAAACTCGTTCCTGTGCATTAGGAAAAACAGGAGTTCTAAGGAACCCTAATACTATACTTAAGAATGCACAAAATAGGTTTATTGAGCCTCATATGAACATTTCTTGAAAGCCCGACGCATTTCTTTTGCGTATCATATTGATATGAACATTTCTTGGAAGCCCAATTCATTTCCTTTGCAAACTGTAATGATATACACATTTCTTGGAAGTTTGATTCATTTCCTTTGCAAACCGTAATGATACAAACATATCTTAGAAGCCTAACTCATTTCCTTTGCCTACTGTTATGACTATAAACATTTCTTGGAAGCCCAACTCATTTCCTTTGCATACCGTACTGATATAAACATTCCTTGGAGGCCCAACTCATTTCCTTTGCATACCGTATGACTATAAACATTTCTTGGATGGACGACATCATTTTCTTTCAAACAGATAAAATAGGCTAAGATAGAAATGGACTCGAATTTAATGGAAGCTCGAATTATAGGAACTCGGAATTTCGAGACTCCACTATATATATGTGTCTGTGTATGTGTGTGTGTGTGTGTGTGTGTGTGTATTCCCGTATGTGTGTGTTCATGTGTGTGTGTGTGTGTATTCATGTGTGTGTGTAAAGTGTGTGTGTGTGTGTGATGCTGAAATCTAGAGATTATGATGAAATGAATACATACAACAAATGTACCAAAAAAAAGACAAAAAAGTCTACAAAAAGTAAATTGCTAGACATGTTTAAAAAAAACTGAATGGAAAAGATTTGGGCTAGAAGTTGCTAACAAATTCTAGATAACATAAAGATAAAAAATACATCATTTTTTGACAAAAAGCAAAAGAACAGACAAGATAAGAGTTTACAAGTGATTTTTCATGGAAGACAAGCTCAACAGAAAAATATTAAGAAAATGATAACTGAAAGGCTGATAACAAAACATATACATTTATGTATATATAGTCAAATAATAAGTAAGTGTGTGAGTATATGTGTGTGTGAGAGAGAGAGACAGTAAGATAGAGTGTTTTTGGTACTAGATAAGGAGACTAATAGACCATCCTTGGTAATAGTTCTATATGTAATCTTGTAACAGACATATAAGAACACTAAAATTATGATATATTTTGGATACACTGGGCCCTTTACCAATCAAAAATAGACAAACTGAAGTGAGTCATGGATTGAACAATTCCACATTCGATTTGGGACAAACTGAAATACGCTATAATTCAGATTTTAACTGACACACTAGAAATCAGGCCAATGTTAAAGTAGAATTAGAAAAGAAATGATAAGTGAGTCAAAATATGAAATGTTAAGATAAAAAAATAAATTAAAGAAATCTATTACGCAGATTAGGACATAGTTTACATAAAGATTGATTCCAAAATTATTTGCTGTAATTTAAATAGAATGCAAAGTTCAGATCAAGCCAAGATTTGAAGTTGAAGTTTCCATTTATGGAATATGTATACATTTTTTTTAATTAACTGTTGATTCTGAAAAAAAATATAAAATTAAAATAAAACTATTGTTATTAAATTAAAAGAGGTAACTTTATTCCTTAAAGATTACAGCACAAGGTAAATATTTTAAATATATAATATATATTGTAAGTATACACACTGTACACTGTCAGAGGAGGTCTTTTTGCCAAAATTTCTTTCAAGGGAGGACATTCTAAATTCTATTTTGGGGAACAATAACTTAGCTATTTACCCCTCCTATGGTGATGTGTTACAATAGGGATTTATTGAGACACCTCAATAGCTACACTTAGAGTTACAATGGAGTAATGGAATGCTACAAAGTATTCATTGTAAAATTCTTTTCGGAAACAACCATTTTCTTGGACTCAACCACAGTATGTTCATCATAAATTTAATTTCTGCCACCATGTTTTTGAGCATTCTTGTTACAGGATCGTGTTTTAGGAGAGAGATTCTAAAATGGATTTTATGCTGACTAAATAAAATTGAAAAAGGTAGAATTCATTTTTGTTAATATTATTGCAATGGCTGTACAAAGGAAAGTTTTACCATTTCCGAATCAGGAAAACAACATGTATCCTTTCTAAACATTTTTAATGAACTAAAAAATTTACAAATAACTTCAACACAGTGTTCTGAGTTAATTTCATTTCCTACAAACTAATGCCTACTGACAAACTACTCTTTCTATAATTTTTACAAACTACAAAAGTTATATACTCTTCATATAACTTCTAACTAGACAACATTGCTAGAAGTGAAAATGAAATATGTGTAGTTTGTTATTTCACAAAATTGGGATAATCATAATGATTACGACACTATAATAAGTTATTTGTATATCAAATTTAAAAAACGTTTTTGTACGTAAAATTATAATGGTAATTCAAAAACTTTTATTATTTTTTTAATGGAATATAAGTAGTCCTAACTTTTGTAAAAAGTTATAAATTCACACACACACACACACACACGCACGCATATGCATGCATGATACCAAACTGATACTTCTCCATGATTTTGGTAGAAATCAGTTTCTACTTACTTCAATTTTAGTCCATACTTCACAAAATCCTAGCCAAGGCTCTCCAAAACCCAACTTGCTCCTTTATAATACTATGTTGAAGATGAAGCTGAAGACATTGGTGACTGGTCAAATTTCAGGGTACATTATCCCAAATGAAAACCAGATCAAAGCCTTAAAACAGATAAATATCAAAGACTGGTATTTGCTGAAAGAGTATCTAATGATACTAGGCAAAATAGATAATAGGCAAAGTTGGCTATTTTGGTATCATATGAGTTTCATTTGCAATTGGATAGATGTCTTTTAAAAAAATTAGAGTTTTTGGGCCCCTGAAATTTCACAGTTTTCATGAAAATGTATAATAATTGCAGTATAGGTTGACCATTAAAGTCATAAACTTGGAAACAGCCACATTTTTTACTGAAAAATATTAGCAGTATTAAACCACATTAGAAAATAATTTTACTTTTCGGATTCTTGATAGAGATTTCCCCTTAAGACTTGTTTTATCCCAGATGGAATTAGATATTAAAAAAATTTTTCATGGCATTTTTAACATCTTTAAACTATTTCATGTAATTAAAAGAAATTCCATTGTCTAATGAAGGGCATAACAGAGAAAATTAAACACAGTTAATTAGCTAACTCATAGAAACTGATATGTCAAACTCATTGGCAACAGACAGCACAAACTACGAATAAAAACCATTTTGTGGAAAGGAAGGAAAGAATAGCATGACAAATACATAGATAAAGAAGAGCTCATATAGGTAGACAGTTTTACAAAACTAGAGATATTGTGGCACTTATATCAAATATCATAATACACCATACAACATAACAAAACGTATAAGAAAAGTTCTATATCCAAGGCATGCATTAACTGAATTATATACACTATACAAATTTTATAACAGCAAAACAGGTTGAGGTTTTCAAAAAAGATATAAAAACATAGACAATTGATTAAAAACAACATACAGTTGCTCAAACACCAACAACATAGAAATAGCAGTTTTTTTCCACATGATATCAAAAACAACACAGAAATGCACCACATCCATGAAAAATGACCCTTCCTTAAACTACTAGAATAATACAAAGATATTGGAACACATCAAATGAATAAACATTGCACAAATTTTACTACTATTTGACCACATTGAATATCTACCTTTGAAACCTGGTGTCTCAAAACTTAAAAATACACTCTGGTGCTCAACTCAAACACTGACAATTATAGTCAGAAATGTCTTACCTCAAGAAACTATAAATTTCCTTAAATATTCTCTTGAAATCTAATTCTACTCTTAATACCTGGTGCCATGTAACTTAAATGCCATTCACAGACACTTTAAAAACAATTAATAAGAATTGAAAATTAATAAAATTATTGAAAACATTTACTGCACCTCTTCTTCAATGAAGGGCTGCTTTCTCACCAGCAACTCTCCTCCTCCTTGCTTACGATCATTTTTTATTTTATGTATTAACCATTCAACAGTTTCCACTTTTACATTCCTTGAAAACTGGATAACAAAATATGTTGGAGGAAAATCTGTTTTACTTGGTTTATTACTTATTTCTGTTATTCGTTTACGAACGCCATAGTCATCCATCTAATAAGAAATAATGATTTTATTATTGTTTATTAAAATGTAACACTGAAATTTAAATATAAATAATTATTAACAGTCACCAAATAATATTTTTAATAAATTCATTTCTATCCATGAAAATACATAATACACTTCCTGCATGCACACACATATAATCTTAATCATTTTTAAAACCAATTTATTTCTAAGTTGACATAAGTTCATCTTACACATTTCATCTCAAATTATATCTAAATTATTTTCCATAATTTATTTTGAGTATGAAATTCTTATCAAATCATCGATTTGGTTTTATAATATTATTATAATACAATAAAATAATTTTTATATCCAGCAGGCCTGGATGATTTTTGGCAAGTTGTTACTTCTAATCTTTCTTACAGTTGGAAGGCCCTAATAGAAGCACACAGTTACAATAAAATTTGTTATTGAAATTCTATTCTGAAATGGTCTGTCAAACATTCAAAAATATTTGTGAAAAATTTCTTTGTGCTTTGTTCAACTATGCATGTACATTATTTATGCAGTGTACCTAAATTATAAAAACTGTATCTTTTTATATTAGTTTTTTAAATAGAAATTTTGTATTTATTAATTGTGTTTGTTTCTCATATTAATAACTAATAATGTCTTAGTAAAGATTTGAAACTGAACTTTTACACATGTTTATTTGTTTGTGGATGGTCTTGGCAAGTTTAGAGAAAACAATAACATTTTATAAACACTGGCTCTATATTACACTGTTACATATGACAGTTTATCTGCTTCTGATAATCTGAATAAAAATTGCAACAAAACTCTAGGCAAGTAGTTGATGTTTGTGATAAAATTAAAGCACTTCTGAGGGTATGAGAATCTATATGAACCTAAATGATATTGAAGTTGTTACTGAAAATGAAAATAAAAAATACTGGATAGAACTAAAATTAAAAACATTATGTACTGTAATATAATTTTTAAAGACGCAATACAACGGGTTTTATATTATTAAATATTTTATTTAAAAGAAGATATTTTATTTCTATTTAATAACCAAAACCAAAAAACTACTCAAGAACAATTCATTAACATTTATTATCCTTTCATCTCGACATTAAACAATACACAAAACAAAATTTTACAACTTAACAATTTTTAACAAAATATACTAACTCTTATTTTCTTTTAATTTTTTAGTTACAACATTTTAATACCCTTGGCTAGTTTAAGATCTCTTGATATCTCGGGGTTATAGTATGGGCTATATTTTTTAGAAATTCTTAGGTGAATTAAATAAATTTTGAACAAACAATATTAAATTTTGAAAATGCAAAAAAAAAAGGCCAAACTATTTGAACTGGATTTATTTCTTACTATTAATTAACTATAATATATCCTAATATACAAATTTAAACTTCTCTATTACCTTAAAAGTCCACTAAAGTTATTTTATAGCGCTATTACTCAACTTAATAAATATCAAAATTTTGCTGGTTGCTTACGTAAATTCGTAAATTCCCGTTCTCTCCAATTAAACAATTCACACACTTAAATCCGTTTTAGTTCTTTTAAATTATATTTTCACTGTATTAACTCTTTCAATTTTCTTATTCCTGTTTAATCTGGCCAAGTTTACTCACAAAACTGTATAATTTAGACGAACTCTTTCCAAATAAATAGAATTTTGACTGGTCCTGGCAGGTCCCATCTTATAAGCGTCACCCACGCCATCCAACTCAACTCTAACTACGCGTCCTTAGCTTTTCTTAAATTGTTTAAAATATGGCCGCCTTTCTTCTCCAAAAAACACATGTTGCCTGTAATCTAGTTTGTTTTCTTTTTCTTCAATAGAATCGATTGTCACACTGACCTACATCTGTTTTACAGCTGACATATCACAAGTTTGTTTAGAATGGCCTTTTAACTTGGTTAAACCTGATTGAAACTTACTGTTTCAATTTCCTATCGTCAACAAACCTTCCAGTGTTTATTTTATTAATATTATTAGTGTGTGAAGTGTCTTTGTGTTTTACTTTTGAAATAGTTCCGAATTGTGTGTGTTTTTAGCCCAATTTTTCAAACATAACCTATCAATTTTCTTTTGTTTACAAACGTGTTCACTTTCTTCTTCAAGTAATTACTTAGCCCTATGTTCCTACAGTTTACAAATTTGTTTACACATAACTATTATTAGATTATCTTATTTTAATTTATGTGTTAGGTTATTTGATATAACAAATTTCCTAATACAATTCCAGTTCACAAACCTTGTTTACAATTCCTAGGCTTTTACCAGAATTTAGTTTCAATTTTAACCTAACCAATCTTTTAATGAATTTTTGTTTAAATTTTGTATGAGTTATTTCTAATTTATTTTCCAATTCTTAAATAATATTATATAGCCCATTCTATAAATGTTACAATGTCCCCTAATTTAATTTAAACAAAAAAAAAATAATCCTAATATCTACATTACACATTTTTTTTACATTTTACAAGCTTGCTTA
The DNA here is from genome assembly GCA_036971475.1 of Prosapia bicincta. Taxonomy (NCBI): domain Eukaryota; kingdom Metazoa; phylum Arthropoda; class Insecta; order Hemiptera; family Cercopidae; genus Prosapia; species Prosapia bicincta. The sequence continues at coordinate 42,284,965 of JBAIZL010000001.1, forward strand.
AATATACATATTTTTTTTTTTTTTTAATTAAATTTAAATTTACATTTATTTCCTACTTGTACATTTTATTTAATAACTACCTGAACACATTTTTATTGAGTACGTTATACCTCAACACTTTGGCTAACTTATTGTCCATTGTCTTTACCACTTTTATAATTGTCCACTTAAAAGTCATTTATACCTTCATCTGTCCACTTTCGTCCATTTATACTTAATTCTATAATACAATTTTATCTTAACTTTTTACCAATCAAATACTGAGCTGAAAACTTCAAGCTACTTGTCTTACATGGTTTATACTAGTTTAAAACTCGCATAATACTATTTCATTAATTTTATATGTTGTTATTTATTATTCTATTTACTATCTCTTTTTTCGCATCCTCCCAACTATTCATCATAAATTTTTTTTTCAATTAAAATTAATTTGTCTTAACCTTGCCTCAACCTCACTTCAGTTATAAATCTATCAACTCTATCTGAACACAACTATATTAAATTTAACCCCAATTTCATATTACTATTATTTTATTATTATTATTATTTTTTTTTTTAAACTCTTTATTATACTATATACTTTGTTACATATATATATGACGGTAATTCACCTTACCTCCACTTATTAACGTAGACATTTATTTTATTTTAACATATTTTCGACGACATCAACATCATTAACACCCTTATTCACGTAGACCTTTATTTTATTTCACATATTATCGACGTTATTTATATATTTCATTTTATTTTCAAATTCCCCTTTTTTCAAATTATATTTCCCCTTTTTATATTGTTATGCTCATCCAGTTCAATTATTTTCTTATATCATTTCAGTTTATTTTGTATGAAGTTTAACATCTAATATTTTTAAAGGTTGCAATTTCATATACTCTATTTGATCATATCTATAGTTCCTTCGATTACACTATCCCTATATCAACGAATATAAATTTTGTTTTAATACTTATTTATCAACGCAGATTCTCCCTTACAATACGACGAAGTTTAAATACACAATTACCATATTTTTATTACAACGATGCTTTAATATTTATTATCATAGATTCATATTTCTTTTATAATATATACGACGAAGTTCCATTATTTATCAACGCAGATTCTCCCTTACAATACGACGAAGTTTAAATACACAATTACCATATTTTTATTACAACGATGCTTCAATATCTATTAACATAGATTCATATTTATCTTTATTCATTATTCGACGAAGTTTCCAATAAATTATCGTAGATATAGTTACCATCCCTTAAAACTTATCTCCTGCTAACGTCTTCTTATACACATAATCACCTAGAGTTTATTCATATTGCTTCCTTTACCTATATTTAATATCTCCCTTCCTATTTTATTTAAATTTATATATTTTTTCTTTCTTTATTTTTTTTCAAGTGTTTGTTTAATTATTAAGTCATTTCTGGTCCATTGTCATTTCCGGTTTATTTGTTATCTATCCCTCCTACATTCGCTTCCTTCTCCTAATACTTTTATATCCTGAGTCATTCCTGTTGTTTCCATCTTATTATCCTTTGTTATTTTCCTTTCTCTCGACTTCTCCTTGATACCTGTCATTTTACTGCCTGTGTCGATTAATGCCTGTAAACTTGTTTCCTCTATTTAATTTCTATTTCTGGGTTTCTGATTGTCTTAGTTTTCCAATTGACTGTGGGCACCATGCTCTTTTCTTGTCCCCACGCCTGTCCTGGCCTTAACACCGTTTACATCTCCATTGTATCTCCCATCTGCTTCATAAGTTCTATTTTCTGTGTTACTCTCATATTTAAATTCCATTTCCCATTTTCCAAACTTGAGTTGTGCCTCCACATCCATTAACATATCCGTACCTATGATCATTTCTCTCAACAAGCTTTGTACCACTATGCATTGAAACGGATATTTAACTCCTTCCATTTCTCCTATTACCATTTTCATTTTATTAATCTGTTCAGTCTTCCTTTTAGTTGCGGTTTGAATTGTTATATTTTTTATAGGCAGTACCTCCATCTTTCCTACTTCATTTCTTAATTTTAACTCTCCTAACTCTTCTGTGTTTTTCTTTGTTATATATTCAACTTTCTCTATCTCTTTTTTATTAATTTCTATCTCATCAGCTATTATTTCATTTGTTTTCTCAAAATTTTCCTTAATCTCCTCTAATTCTCCATCTTTCTCCTCTAAGTCTCTTCTCTCATCCTCTACTACAGCATTATTCTTTTTTTTCCACTGTTCCCTCATATCCTCTATCATTCTCTTATTTTCTTCCTTTAGGCTTTCGAATTTCTTATCCAACCTACTCATTTCCAACCTACTTGAGGCAAATCCTCTGTTCATCTCTCCTTTTACTTCGTTTATATTCTCTTTTAACTCTTTTTTTATTTCGTCCATCTTATCTAATTGTCTATGTAGATCCTCTCTCCCTTTTACACTCATTTCCATGAGAGTTCTCATCATCTCCCTTAAATCTTCATTCTCATCATTTCCCCATTTTTTTTGTTGGGTTTGCATAGGTAGTAGTCCCCTAGCTTCTTCTACCTCAATGTTTCCTATTGGCATATCTGTGCCTTCCATTTTTATTTCTTTCATTTCCAAAATTGTCCCTTTTTCCTAGTCCCCTACAACTACCAGCTCGCCTATATTTTTTCTTTTTTTTTTTAGCTGTAAGTAAACTTATTATACAAACATAAACAATTTTTTATATATATTATAAACCTAGCCTTGATTCAATTCAACTCAGTGTTTGGTTTTACAAAATTTTTCTAAATCTATTTCCAGTTCAAATGTTTTTCATATAAAAAGTTCTAAATTAATTTTGATTCAAAATCTCTCTAAATAAATTTTATCGAGCCCCACGTTGTTGCGCCAATTGTAACATAATTTTTAAAGAGACGCAACGGGGTTTTACTATTTTATGAAGATATATTATTTCTATTTAATAACCAAAACCAAAAAACTACTCAAGAACAATTCATTAACATTTATTATCCTTTCATCTCGACATTAAACAATACACAAAACAAAATTTTACAACTTAACAATTTTTAACAAAATATACTAACTCTTATTTTCTTTTAATTTTTTAGTTACAACATTTTAATACCCTTGGCTAGTTTAAGATCTCTTGATATCTCGGGGTTATAGTATGGGCTATATTTTTTAGAAATTCTTAGGTGAATTAAATAAATTTTGAACAAACAATATTAAATTTTGAAAATGCAAAAAAAAAGGCCAAACTATTTGAACTGGATTTATTTCTTACTATTAATTAACTATAATATATCCTAATATACAAATTTAAACTTCTCTATTACCTTAAAAGTCCACTAAAGTTATTTTATAGCGCTATTACTCAACTTAATAAATATCAAAATTTTGCTGGTTGCTTACGTAAATTCCCGTTCTCTCCAATTAAACAATTCACACACTTAAATCCGTTTTAGTTCTTTTAAATTATATTTTCACTGTATTAACTCTTTCAATTTTCTTATTCCTGTTTAATCTGGCCAAGTTTACTCACAAAACTGTATAATTTAGACGAACTCTTTCCAAATAGAATTTTGACTGGTCCTGGCAGGTCCCATCTTATAAGCGTCACCCACGCCATCCAACTCAACTCTAACTACGCGTCCTTAGCTTTTCTTAAATTGTTTAAAATATGGCCGCCTTTCTTCTCCAAAAAACACATGTTGCCTGTAATCTAGTTTGTTTTCTTTTTCTTCAATAGAATCGATTGTCACACTGACCTACATCTGTTTTACAGCTGACATATCACAAGTTTGTTTAGAATGGCCTTTTAACTTGGTTAAACCTGATTGAAACTTACTGTTTCAATTTCCTATCGTCAACAAACCTTCCAGTGTTTATTTTATTAATATTATTAGTGTGTGAAGTGTCTTTGTGTTTTACTTTTGAAATAGTTCCGAATTGTGTGTGTTTTTAGCCCAATTTTTCAAACATAACCTATCAATTTTCTTTTGTTTACAAACGTGTTCACTTTCTTCTTCAAGTAATTACTTAGCCCTATGTTCCTACAGTTTACAAATTTGTTTACACATAACTATTATTAGATTATCTTATTTTAATTTATGTGTTAGGTTATTTGATATAACAAATTTCCTAATACAATTCCAGTTCACAAACCTTGTTTACAATTCCTAGGCTTTTACCAGAATTTAGTTTCAATTTTAACCTAACCAATCTTTTAATGAATTTTTGTTTAAATTTTGTATGAGTTATTTCTAATTTATTTTCCAATTCTTAAATAATATTATATAGCCCATTCTATAAATGTTACAGTACATATAATAAACCATCTACATACTATAGAAAAGAAACCAAAATAAAATAATTTACATTGACATTTATTGATTATTACTGTATGCCAACAGTATTCTAATATGCATACAGTTTTAATATGCCAACAGTTACATAAACGCCATGCTATTCAACGACTGCTACTTTAGACAATCCTACTCATGTAAATTGTCGCTCCAGAAATCCCAGTTGATAAGCATGTGATGTTGACACCAGCTCTTTTTCTTGAACATATGATCTATTTCATCACCTTTCATTGGTCAAAGCCATTTACTCCCATTTTGTCTTTGGACACTTTCACCAGTTGTAGCAAATGCAACTGTAACTGTGTGCATGTGTGTGTATGTTGTTCAAATATTTTACACCCCTAGCATATTCATTTTCGAATACATAAGCATGTTCAAGTAAAGCAAGATAATAAAGTCGTGTTTCAACTGTATTGTATACACAGCTAGGAGAATACTCAGCTAAAATGTTTGGCCTTTAGTACTGTAACCCGTCCTCAGCTACAACGAAATCAGCATCTTTCTTTTCCCCATATGTTTTCTTATACACGATGTTTTCTCTCTTCTTCCTTTGATGGAACCCTCCATCTGTGACTTTAAAATCCTGCGTCACTATTTGTTTTTGAAAGATCCTTAGATTGTTAGAGCATTAATAGGCCATCAACTTGAACATCTTTTTCGGTAACATTTTTAAGCCATAATTTCAAACCTGATACTACTTGTGGATCTTTCCTGAAAAGATTCTTTTGCTATTATCATTTTCATTAAATTTTGATAAACACAAGATGGAGTTTTTGATCTTCAAACTTTTACATAAGAGAGGTTGCAAAATGTCAAGTTGAGAAGCAGCGATTCTTTGACTCATTTTTGGTAATTTACTGTATCAATATAAAATGTGTTTTTTTTTAAGACTTAAATTACGTTTTTTTGAGATTCGGGCATCTTGCTAAACTTTAAAACTTCAAGTGAAACCAAACTTCACAAAATAAATGAAAAATGATCTTCCAAAATTAAATTATGTAAAATCATACTGAAATTAGAAATGTATTATGCAAATTAAGATATAAACAGTGGCAGTACTGTGCAGTAGTAACATGAACAAATGGCATACGAACAAGTAGACGGAGAAATCAACTATTGTACATTTTATGAAACCTACAAGACGTATTTAAATAAAGTAAAACAGGATATGAGTCACCATATTGCTCAACTGATTTCTCAGAATTTACGATAATTGTAAACATTTTTGTTTGGTCTGTCCTAGCAAACGCATATTTTATTGCATGAAAAATTTAATGACAACAATAAACGAAGTAAGAGATGATTACAATAACTGATTCAATCACAATGTATTCATACGATCCTGTGTCTGTCTTTAAATGAAATGATAACAATAACAGAATAAAAACATTACGTGTGATCACACTATGTGGCAGCGTCTATAATTCAAAATATTCTTTACTTTTTTTCATAAAAGTTTGTAAATAATATGTAAGAAGGAACAAACTGATTAACACTTTACCAAACATTTTTGATGACAATGAGCTATCTTTGTCAGTGTCTAAGATTATCGCTTAGAAGCATAGTTTGGTTAGGCAGCAGATGTTTTAAAGATTTACTATATTTTTTTCAAATATTATATGAGATCTGTACCAAGTTTGTTCATTAAATATTTTTGTTTGTCTGTTTTGGTACATTTATGAATTTTATATTGTTCAGATGTGATCCTTTTTTTTGTTGCTGTATAAAATTTCTAAGCTGTGGTTGATATCCTTGTAAGTGCGGCCTGTATCTATTATGTAATTAGTAAAGGATAACTCAGTCTCATATAATAGAGTGAAAGTGTTCTTTAAATGTGTGTTGGAAGCTGTGACCTGTTTTCTAATGTAGAATTTTTTAGTCTGTACAGTTTTGTTAGTACTTTTAATTTTAGTTTTTACTTTGTGTTTAGAGTTTTTTTTACTGTATATTGTGTTGCTGTTTTTTGTGAGTTTTAAATTCTATCCTGTGCCCTTAGGATTCTCAACCTATGAGGTACGCCTCCTGAGGAATACAGGTCAAGCTAATGAGGGGTACTGGACCATTCACAATGTGACTTTCTTATATATTAAAACAACCATATATTCCCATGAAGAAAAATGTGTATACAGTTGGTATGACATGGTGCAGCATTGTATTGATGCACATAGGCTCTGTTATAGTCTAAATCTGCAATTAGCGCTTAACTATAACAACAAAAGGCTTTCAATTTATATAGAGTAAATAACATGAAATGTATAATTCTAATAGCAACAATGTTCAAAATTCACCCTTTACAGAGATCTTTAGTTGCTACAATTACTTTGAGTAAAACTGGATTCACAACTTTAGTAGCAATTGAGAGAAAATGCAGAGCCAGGCGCTTTGTTGTGTCAGAGTTGCTTTCTTCAACATTAAACCAGGGTTTAGTAAAAACTAGGCAAAAAAAAATAGTTCAACTAAATCCTTGAACATGAGGTGGAATCATTTTAGCTTCTAACCAAATGTGTAATTTTAGTTTTAAAATAATATTTTTGTATTAAAAGGATTGTTTTAAAAAGGTTGGGAATCACTGCTGTACCTATTTTTTGGAATTTTTGAGTGATATTGTTACTATATATTAGTGTGACAAATTTTTCCCTCCTGTTGTGTTGTTTTGTGTTTGTTTGTCTTTAATTTTTTGTCATGGTTTATCAATTATTGCGTTATTATATCTATTACTGTATGACAGGTATTTTATGGTGTTGGTGTTTTTTATGGACATTGAGCATGGATCTAAAGACAGCATGTTTGTGCTATAGTGGGTAGTTTTAAAATGTTATGCTTGAATGTGTCTGTCATTGTTTTGTGTAATTCTTCTTAAGGTATGATCTTGAGCAAAGCTTTCTATTACAGTGAGGTCAAGAAAATTTAAATATAGGTAGGATTTAACTCTAGATAAAATGGTGCTTGAGTATATTTTGTTTATGTGTGACAGGTGTATTTCACATAAATAAGTATAGTGTAATGGTGTCATTGATGATTTTGTGCCAGTAAATTATTTTGTATGGGTTATTTGAGAGAAACTAAGTGTTTTCAATGTTTGTAGGATGATTTAACGATGAAGTTTCTGTTGGACTTCCTATGAGAGCCTTAACCATCTGGTTTGCCGTAATTGAAGTAAAATAGTCTTGTTTGATGATGGTTTGGACAATCTCTGGGATTTCAATGTACTGTGATACATTGTTCATGACTGTCTTACTTCAGATATTAAAAAATTTAGGATTTCAATTATATTGTTAAATGGGTTTGTCATGTTAAATAAAGAGTAATGTTGAGCTGTGTGATATATTTGTCTTTTATTTTGTGCATGAGAATGTCATGTTTTGTATGTATGTGTTTGTGTTCAGTTTGATAATCTCCAATCAAAATGACTATTTTATCCATGTGTTATTATAGTTTCTAGGGTATCCCAATGTATATTCTGGTGTTCTAGTTATTTTTCAATGTACTGAGGTATTCTGGTAGTAGAAAATTGGCCAAATGGGGATACTGGATTTGTGAATTTTATGAGAATACAAGTATAGGATTTAAGGTGAACTTGTTTCAGGTACCATTTTTATTTGTAGTAATGAAATGTAAACTGTATAATATTTTCTTGATTATTTTAAGGTATCTTGTTATTAACTATGTAATCATTGATTTTGTCATTTAAGGTATTCGTGTTTATGATTATAGTGGTGTTGCCTTTATATCACTTTGGTGAAAGTGATATGTTTTGTGCTTGATGTTGGTGGCAGTTGTTACTGTTATACCAATATTCCTAAAATTGAAATCCTAAATAACCTAATCCAAAACAAATGCAAAATACAGTATAGTCTCACTAATCCGGACTTGATGGGACCGGACCCTGTCCGGATCAACGAAAGTCCGGATTAGACGGAAAAAGCCAAACAAATGCATACAATATGTGTTTTGTGGGGGAAATATATTGAAATTGTAGTTTTAGTGAAGTTGAGGCCTAAATATAGCTTACAGTACAGTATTTCATAGCTTATTTAGCAAAAAATCCTGTAATTGGAACAGAAAAGGTATGACATGAATAAATATCAAAGCATCTTTCTCGTTGAATAAATGTATTCACATAAAGTTATTTACACTATACTGTATAAACGCACAAAAAACTCAAACAAAAATGAAACTGAAACAAAAATAAACTTTAAAAAACTTAGTGAAAAAAGTCCGTAATGTTCTTTTGTTTTAACTATGAATGACGTCGTTTCACAGTACGATCTCGTAGGCGTTTCAAGGTCAGTAGCTCCGCAGTTGACGTATCAGTTTGTTTCTCAAAGTAGGTCATCAACCCCTCCAGCATTGCAGCCGCCCTATCATGAGTTGGGCTGACCGGTTCGTCTGTGTAGTCTTCCTCTTCCGAGCTGTCATTTTCTGCGTTTGCAGTGCACACCGTGACGATTGAGCACTTGATAACCAATGTCATTATCACTAATAATCCACTTGGAAATATCAGTGTCTTTCAACTCGGCCCAACCCTCCAATTGTTGAAAAATCTGAACACATTCCGCATCGTCATTAGTAGGTTGACTGTCGGTTTTTTCACTTTCCTGTGGCATTCAGGTCACAATTTTTTCCAACTCTTTTGGAGTGTAGATGGTTGAATTTCCTCCCACGATTCTGCAGCCATATAAATGACATCCTTTATAGTCACTTTTTTAAGAATTTCAATAAATTGTGTAGCTGGATCTGCTTCTTGTTGTTACAAAAGCGATAAAATTAACTTTTTCCTATATCGCCGTTTTATCGCCTCTATCACGCCTCGGTCCATCGGCTGAATGAGAGCCGTGACGTTAGGAGGAAGAAATTTAACAAAAATGTCACCATGACGCAATTCTTCATTTGGGTGGCATGAGGCATTATTAATTAGTAAAACCGCTTTTCGAGGGAGTTTTTTCTCTTTTAAAAACTTTTCTGTTGTTGGAACAAAGTTTTCAAAAAACTTCAGTCCTTAAAAATTTGACTGTTCATCCACGCTGGTTTTTGGAACTTGTATTGGGCCGGTAGAACACTTAAATTTACTTCTTTAAAAACCCTAGGCTTTGTGTTTTTTCCTATCACCAAAAGTGGACATTTTAGATCGCCAGAAGCATTACTGGGCAGTAAAGTCATACGTTCTTTCTTAACTTTATGGCCTTTTGCTACTGAATCTAATTTGGAAGCTAAGGTTTTTTTTTTGGAACATTTTATAATTTAATCCGGTTTCGTCAGTGTTGAACACCTGACAAGGTTGTAAGTTTTCATCTCTGAGAAACTTGCCAAATTTGTCTTTGAATTTTTCACTGGCATCACTGTCACCTGACAAAATTTCACCACTTATTCCGAGTTGATGGATGCCGTGTCGTTCCTTCCACCGTGACAGCCAACCCACACTGGCAGTAAAATTAGGGCCTCCTTTTAACTTTTCATTCAGTTTCAGCGCGATCGTTTGCAAATTTACACCCGATAATGGAACACCCTGTTCCCGTTGTTGGCAAAACCAAACATACAAAGCATCATCTAAGGTTTCATTTTTTGGTTTTTTTAAAGTGCTTCTGCCGCCTAAACTGTCTTTACTAACCATTTTTGCAAAAAAATCTTCAATTTCCTGTACCTTTTCCTCCAATCGGAAACAGTTTGTTTTACCACGTCTAACTCTTTTGCAATTTTAGTAAGCGATTCACCTCCATCAATACGAAATAAAGCTTGGAGTTTTTATTCCATTGTCACTGTCACTGACTTATGTTTAGTCGCCATTTTCACTGAACACTGAACGAGACGTAAATAAAAAACACAGATCAATATCGCACTAGAATTAAATGACAACTGAGCAGAAATCTTGCGAGAAGCAGTAAAGGTGGCATCCGTCCAACCACACAACTGACCTAACGCTAGACGGATAGACTGTCTATCCGTTTAGTCAGCGGTCCTTTATCTTTCGTTTATCGCAAGATGTCTCTGATGTCACGTGCGTTGTAGTGTTGGGAGATATAATGTGAATATATTTTTTCAAAGACGTTTTCCCTACTTTAATAGGCAAAAGAAACAAATAATATGATAAATTCATATTTTAATGAATAAATTATATTATTTGTCTATTAGAGTAGGAAAACCCCTTTGAAAAATAACAAATATAGTCGTATAAAAATAAATAATTTTGTGGACAGCAGACTGATTGTGCACTGTAAAATCCCATAACTAAAAAATTTTGGGCTGTCCGGGTTAGCCGGACGTCCGGATCATCGGAGACCGGATTAGCAAGACTGTACTGTAACGTACAATAAGCCCACATACCAAAATCCTCAAAATCCTCCAAATCTGCACCAAGCAGAACAATTTTACGTTCAACTCCAACTTTTACTTACTCCCAACCAGATGGCCTAACCATGAAAAGCCCAAAAATATACTGACACAGATACTATTCCGAGGCAATATCTGTCAATGGAAAAAACTCCTCTTCCTCATAAATAAATTTCACCTAAAGCTCTGTTTCACTTCAGAATTTGAAACTGACAGATCTCTACATTTTTTGACCTCACTGTAACAAAAAGCTCTAAGCAAAAGCAAACCCTCGACATCTTAAAAAAAAAAACAACATCTGACAGTTCAAAACCACAACACTTTAAGCCCCACATTCCAACTTAAACATGCCTTTGATAGACTTCCAGAATTACCAATGTCCATATGAAACATCAATACCTAGCACACAGAAATAGTTACAGTAACATAATAATTGATAAACTATGGCACAATATAATTTAAAACAAATTAAAACAACATAACAGGGAGAAGAGGAGACTTGTCACACTCACCTACACAATCAAAACCTCAAACAAGATCTCTCACAATTTCTAAAAAACAGGGTAGCATTTAAAATTGACAACAAACTGCAATAAACACAAATACAATATATAAACTCCAAGCACAATATAAAAACTAAAAGATATGAACTAAACTATACAGACTGTAACAAATTTTACATATGGAAACAGGTTGCAACTTTCAACTGAGATATGAAGACACAAAAAATTTTATGTGACAACTTTTCTAATTATATTATAGAAATAAGTCACACATGGATATTAACCAAAACCTATAAATTCTTCTCATCAACGAAAAAAGACATGTCAACACACAGGAAAATTTGAAAATGACAAATATACAAAACAAATACATATTAGGTGAACAGGCTCAATATATAGCTCATATACATTTTTACAATGTTATAACAAACCTGTCTTTAAATCTCCCGTTGCTTATGTAATCTTTACCAAGCTGAATTAGACAAAGTAGATTTATTAAAGGACGAGAATAAGATTGAGCCCTGTGGCGCTTTCCCTGTCTCTACCGCTCTCGGTATCGGCTCGGTTCTACTCTCTGCGGCTTGTATTTTGTCATCAAAATGTCTGCTCATTTTTCTTACTATTTCCTCTTCGCTTAGGGGAGGTACCATATTCCTTAATAGCATTACTCTTTCCACGAAGTAATATGTTCTGGCTAAATCGCCTCCCTCTCTGTGTCTTTCTAATTCGATCCGGTCTTTTATTCCCTCCTGGATCTCTTTTGCCCAATACCTACTTATAAAAGGATCCTTCCACTCCTCATAATTTCCTACATCCTCCCTTATCGACTCCCACCATCTGGCTGCCCCAGCCTCTAATGCTTTATCCATATTACTCCGCCATTCATCCTCCCCTTCCTCCATATACTTATCGCCCAATACTTTTTCCAAAAACCTCTATCCTTTTAATAAATTCTATAAGATTTCCATTCCTCCCATTGAACTTAGGACCCTTTTCCTGTTTCCCGCACGATACCTGAATTACCCTTATTTGCTCACCCTTATTACCATTATTACTCTCGATTTTTTTAATTCTATCTCCTAACCTTCCCTGCTCTCCTAATATTTTCTCCCTATCATCTTCAACTTTCCTAAAACGCTTATCTGTTATCTTTCTTTCCCCCATCATCTTTAATTTTAACTCTCCTAACTCTTCTGTTTTTCTCTACTTTGTCCCCCATTTTCCCTATCTCCATTTTAATTACTTCTGTCTCTCTGGTTAATGTCTCCCTAATTTCCTCCTGATTTTTCGTAACCGTTTCCTCTATTTCCTTATCTTTTTGTTCTAATTCTCTTCTAATCTCGTCCATCATTAAAATATTTTCCCTCTTTATTTGTTCCTTCATCCCCTCAATCATTTTCTTATTATCCTCCCTTATTTCATCTGTTATGAATTTTAAATCCTCCTTCATCTCTCTCATTTCGTCTCTATTTTCCTCTAATTTCTCATTTAACTTCTGGTTCATATCCTTCATCTCCCCTTTTATTTCATCTATCTTATCTAATTGTTTATTTATATTCTCATTATTTTTATCTAATTTTCTATTTAGATCCTTTCTCATTTCTTTTAATAAGTTCTGGTTACTTTCGAACATTTTCTTAATCCCTTCTTATTACTACTTCCACTTTCACTACCCCTTCGCTCCTATTCAGTTTGTACAAGTGGTAGTCCCCTAGCTGTATATAGATGTGGTACTAATATAGATGTGATCCATAAATGCTTATTGGCATCTGATTTAAACTGTAATTTGAATGAAGCTAATTCTTGATTTTTTTATACTTATGAGGCCTCTCATCTTTTGTAAGTATGAGCGGTTCACCCGGATTATGATTATGGTGTTGGAGACAAATGTGTCGACAGCCCAGAGTATTTCCCTGACTTTGAATTTAGGCTAATTTTGAAATAATAAACACTGTTATGGAAATGAAATAAAATTTATAATTGTAAATTTCTATATGAAGAATGTTGTCTAGTTCGATTTTACATATATTTTATATAATAAATAGTAAATTAGTATGTAATATTTAAATTAACTCAAACACAGTCTAATTTTTTTCCTTCTTTTGAAGTGAGTACTTCTTTTGCCTGAGTATGGATGTACGTTTTCTATGGAAGTATAATCAACTCTTCCATCATGGGATGTTCTTTAAATTGAGTGTTAACATATGATTTCATACAACAGCTGATTCCATTTTATTTGTTATGTTGGTAACACAGAGGTTGTGTAAATTTATTTATTGTACAATATAAAGTAAAATTGTATTATTAAATAGTTTTTAACACTATAATTAAAAGATACTCAACTTAAGTGAATACGTAAGGGCTTACTTGCTGACGCGTTTTGAAACAATCGTTCCATTTATGAAGCAAAGCCTCTACTGGCGGCATCGCGTTAGGTACAAAGGTTATCGGGATGAGATTTATGAGTGTAGAAGGGGTGGGTTATTTTGGTTGTGTGCTATGTAATGGAACAGGGTGTTAGCTTCAAAATGTGTGTGGTCATTTAATATGTTTTCTTAATCTGTTGCGTATTAAACAGTTTTTTACATACTTATATATGTGACTGTATATATACAGTTTTTTCAAATATTTATTAACCAATTAAATTTCAAAAAGTTGATGTCTTTGTCGGACTGAATGACTACATGTTTAAATACCAGCACTTTGGCACTGAGCCAACTTCCCCATACTTAGAAATCTATTACTTATATATGTAATTACAACTTGTTATTACCTGAGACCAGACATTTCATTAATATAAGCTGTTAAATTGTTAACTTACACTTGGAGTTAACGTTTTTGTCTAACAACTTCTTCAGCCTCCTGTGTAGTAACGAGAAAATGTTACCTCCAAGTGTAATTTAACAACTTATATTGATAAAATATCCGATCGCACATAATTTTAAATTGTAATAAGTGCTTACAACTTTTAAAAAAAATGTTTTAACTTGCCTATAGTAGCACTTACTTTTTTTGTTGAGGACGGCCGTTTCGGGAGATGTGTCCCTTTGTCAACTCAGACCGTAACTCAACAGTTTTTAAAACATTTTTTAAAAAAGTTGTAAGTGATTACTAGTAGCTCACGCGAAGATGGAATCAACAAATGTAATAAGTGATTAATTGTACGTGACCAGCTCATCATGTACAACAGGAAATTGTTTAAATTTAAAGATGTATATGAAATTGTAAGAGAAAGGCTCCTTACAATAATGAAACATTACAAGAGATGAATAGATTAAGAAATTATAAACCGCTATCAACTTTATAAATTAGAAAGGACAAAACATATTGCGAATAAATAGTAACAATCAAAAATAATATTATAACACCATATACTGTATAGAGAGGAAAGTGGAAAATTGCAAGAAAATTCGCTTTCTATTTTGCTACTTAATATTGTGACCGTCATACGTATATACATATTTATATTATTTGTAATTATAAAACAAAAAGTAACGGAAACAATTTTTTTTTTTACCTCAGTAGGAATTGACATGAAAAAAATTATATTTATTTCCTGACCCCACGTAATCGATTATAGCAAATAAATTTATATAGGTTGATGCAAAAAGTCATCAGGAATTAAAAAAAAAAAAATTAAACTTTCACTTACACAACAAAAATTAAAACTTTGGAAAATATAAATCCCCTCTCCACAGCACACCTGAAACTACAAATTCAATGTTTTTGATGTAGTAACTCCAAAATGCCTCGAAATGTAATTAAACTTGCTGGTGTCACCCACAAAATTACAAATTTTGTAAAAATATCAACTTTAAACACTTTAATTCAACACTCAATTGAAACACTAAAAATTCTATCGTTTTTAGCCCAGTTATAAATAAAAAGTGTGTACATGTTCAATGCTATATGCTCTGTTTTATGCGTGGAATAGAGCTGTAAATGTTTGTTTCAGTCTTTTGTGACTTATCGCAAAAAATGTGTGTGTGAGTTTTATAATTCTATAAGCTTTATGTGTAGGGTCAAGTATGGCGCCATAATTCTAATAGTGCTTCCTTGAAGTTGATTTGTTTTTCTTCAATTTGTAATTTTGAAAGTTTACAAGAAAGTTTAATTACATTTCAAGGCCTTTTGCAAGTTTTTACATAAAAAAAATAAACCTAAAACTTTAAATTAGTAATACTATTTTATGTGTGCCATTTAGAGGGGATTTCTTTTTTCCAAAATTTTTGGGGCATGAGTGGAAGTTTTTATAATTTTGTTTGTATGCCTAATGACTTCCAACGTCGCCTGTTATAACTGTTTTTACTAAAATCGTTTACGTGGGAAAGGGAAATATACACAAAAATATTTAAATTACTTGTTTCGACATACAGTTTATTTTATTTGGACAATAATTAGGCCTACAAAATTTATTAAGTTACTCAAGTTTTAGGTATATTGCAGATAACCTAAAATCATCAGTATTTGTTAACTACTACAAAATTTTGTTCAAATGTATTTTTAAGCAACATGCATGAAAGGTGAAAAAATGGGTTGGTGAAATCGTTGTATATCTTTATAAAAAGTAATAAACATTTATAAAATCTGAAAATACTTTAAAATGTTTTGGGGTTATAATTAGGTAAAACTTGTTTTATTTTTAGAAAAGTTATAGGTTTGTTACCTTCCTTGTGTTTGTTAGTAAAGATCTATTAAATTCATAAAATTAAATATCAACAAAGTATATATTGTTTTTTAAAAACTAATTTTAAACTTTAGTAGGGGTATATTCTTTGTATAGATATACATTTTAGCAAGTAGATCAGTTTTGTGTTAAATCGTTTAATCGGTTTTTTTAAGGAAAGATACAATTTTAAATGCGAAATATTTTTGTCTTCATTATGATATTTGTCTAATACATTTCATTTCATTTTTATATTGTTAAATAAAATAATATTAAGGTTATTTACCTGGATCAAATTATTGTTTCAAATGGTACCTACACTTTTAAAAACATTACAACACTAAAAATACTTCACAAATTTTAACAGAATATAATAATTTTTGGTAAAATAAAACTCTTCTGCTGAACTATTTCATATTATAACAGTACAAAATTTAACAATGTTATCTTACGTAATTCATCTGACTTGGCAGACAAAAGTACAAAAACGTTTTTTTAGTACTGTTCTATTATTAATTATATTACCAATAACTGGGATTAATAAAAAAAAAGATAACTCACTAAAAGTTAAACAAAGTTATGTTTTAGTTTGAAAAGTCGTCCCGTTGAAACTTGTTGTACTGTAATTGTGTAATATATTCAAAAACATAATTTAACTGTTTTGTATACAAATTTTGCATATATATATATATATATATATATATAACTATCGCAATATGTATTCTTGTGTATTCATAAAGAACATAAGTCAAAATACAAATACAAGAATTATAATTGAATTTACAATTCAAAATTATAATTCTTGTATTTGTATTTTGACTTTTGTTCTTTATATATATATATATATATATATTCATTTATTTATATTATTATTTTATATTTGTTCATTCCATTTTCACGTGAGCTACTAGTTTTCATCTAAACACTTGTAAATTTTTGTTTAAATATTTACAAGTGTTTTAGTAATCTTTATTTGTAAACACCTTATAGTATGTTTGTTTTATGAAGAAAGTCGTTTTGAAAGATAGGTCTAATATTCAAGTCATCCTCATACAATATAAAACAAATATTATATTGAAGAGAATTAATATTTTTAAAATGTTATAAATGATAATCTAGGCGATAAAAATAAAACACTCTCCAATCAAAATATAGTTATACGAATTAATAATATTAAAAGATCATCTATACCTCTCTTCCCGCCACATGCTAACCTGATTGTCAAGTTTGAGATGGAGGAGTAAAATTTGAACTGGAAAGTTCGTTGAATAATCATTCGTTATTAGGTATTAATTGTTTGGTAATATTTACTTACATGAAGTTTAGTTTTTTTTAAAAATAACAGTGATATAGTATTACCGACTTCGTTGTAGTCTTTTACAGAAGTACTTTGGTAATTTGTGGGAAAGATTACATACATATTTCGTAAGTGTCTGATTTTACAAAATATTTATTATTTCTTGTTTATAAGAACGTTTACTTTTCATGTACGGCATTTAAGATACTAGAATTTGACATAAAACAATTTTAATATGTGTTTTTAACGTAATTATAATTTGGCTTGCGTGATAACCGCCCATTTCGATAATATCACTATTCATAAATGTTCCAAAAATATATTCTGGATATAAAATACTAAACAGTTCAACGTATTTTTTTATTAATAATGCATGGCATTTTATTGAAGACATCTATTTTTTTGACACATTTGAGTACATTTTTTGTAATTGTTTAGTTTGCTTCTAACAGAAGTCAAAATAAATTTATTATGAATTTCACCTACTTCTCCTTTGGTGCTGTTATGAAACTATGTTATGTTTCCCAATGCAAAAAACAGTTTGTTTCATGTATAGTATAAAACAAATAAAACCAAACAGAAAGACAGAATTCCTACTATTCATAAACATTCCTTGTTAGAACAAGCAGTGGCACAAAATCATAATAGAGTTCTTAATCTAGACTTGATAGGACGGAACCCTTTCCGAATTACAGAAAGTCCAGATCAAACAGAATCAATATCAAAATGAACCCAGAATTAATTACAGATAAATAAAATCGGTTTTTTGATAATAAAAAAGCTTTTTTAAACTGATGGCAAACTTTTTTATAAACCTAAAAAATTATTATTGTAAACGAAAATATAAACAAAAAAAATCTTAGTAAATTTAACATAGTTAGTGATTATATAGATAAAAATGTGTTTTAGATAAATATATAATGCAAAAATATGACATGTATTATATACAAAACATTTATGATTTTGCTAGAGTAGTTTAAACATTTGTTGATTCCATCTTCACGTGAGCTACTAGTAATCACTAAAAACTTTTAAATGTTTTAAACTTGCCTATAGTAGCACTTACTTTGCTTGTTGAGGACGGCCGTTTCGTCCTCCTCACATAATACACCCCCTCCCTAACCTATGTAAACCTTGAGATCAGTTACGGTCTGAGTTGACAAAGGGACACATCTCCCGAAACGGCCGTCCTCAACAAGCAAAGTAAGTGCTACTATAGGTAAGTTTAAAACTTTTAGTGTTTAGTGAGTAGTTTAGAGTTTCATAAATCGGTTGATTTAAAACAAATTTATTATGGCGCAATTTTGAAACATGTTGGAGTATTAGGTTGAAATTTAGTATTCTTCTTAGTCTATATGGGGTCCATCACTATACCAAATTTTGGTAATTATTCCGACCTGCGACTATCTCTATTTTCGTGAATGTTTTTTACTTTTCTTATGTATTTTTACGTCCTAGACACGAATCCAACATTATTTTTTGTCGCTGACGCCGTTTTTTTAAAATATACTTAAAAAACATCACCTAAACTAACCTTTATTGACGTACGATTAACGCTATTGTCGTGAATTTGTTTTTACTTTTCTTGTATTTTCATGTTTTTACATATGTACGTTCCCTACATTTTTATGTATTTTTGTGAAAGTTACTTTATTTCAGATTTTAAATGTTAGATTGTAATGACATGTAGGCCTATAGCGTGAACCGAGCGCGCAGT
The DNA here is from genome assembly GCA_036971475.1 of Prosapia bicincta. Taxonomy (NCBI): domain Eukaryota; kingdom Metazoa; phylum Arthropoda; class Insecta; order Hemiptera; family Cercopidae; genus Prosapia; species Prosapia bicincta. Next base: position 42,303,836 of record JBAIZL010000001.1, read on the forward strand.
TGCTACAGTACACTGCACTAAGTCTAGATCTGTAATTTTATACATTACTATATACCTACATTAAAATATACCTACAAAGTATCCAGTCAGGTTAGATTTGGTAATAATTTTATTCAGAATTACTATCTATTTTTATTAAATTATAACCAAATCTATCCTGACTTGATACTTCATAGGTATATTTTAATGTAGGTATATAGTAATGTTGTATAAAACTATAACCAAATCTATCCTGACTGATTACTTTGTATGTATATTTCAATATAGGTATATAGTAAAATTGAATATAATTATAACCAAATCTATCCTGACTGGATACTTCGTAGGTAGTCATTCGTAGGTAATTCACGAAAATAGCGGTAGTCGCACGTCGGAATAGCTGTAGTAGCACGTCTGAACTTACGTCAATAAAGGTTGTTTTTTAAGTATATTTTAAAAAAACGGCGTCAGCGACAATTAATAATGTTGGATTCGTGTTTAGGACGTAAAAATACATAAGAAAAGTAAAAAAATTTCACGAAAATAGCGGTAGTCGCATGTCGGAATAATTACCCAAATTTCAATGAAATATAAGGTAGTAAGGTAAAATTTTCATTTCAACTGTACTGAATTGTATGGAATGACCTGGGTCCAGATTAGTGAGATTTTACTATAACCCAACAAATATCAAGAATCACTTCAAAAGCCGACATTATACTCCTTATTAACTTCGGCATGGCAGGAAGAGAATCAGGGGAATTGGAAGACTTCAAATTTTTCTGCTTCTTTGCTAAACATCCATTTCTAGAATTGTACATTGTCTGAAATTTGAGGGCTAATGAATCTAGGGTTAGAATCTATATGAATCTAGGGTTAGAAGGGTAATGGAGTCTAAATATGAGATTTTTGTTATATTGCATTCAATGACTTGAATGTTTTATATTAATTTTGCTCTTGACATAAAATAACTACAAGAACTTGAGAAAAATAATGAAAATGTATTGGAATGCCAAAAATAGTAACAAATCTGCGAAAGTTGATTAATTTTGTATATGGGATGAAGTTATGTTTCCTTAATAAAAAGGAAGCTATTTTGTTAATAACTATTTACATTTAAAGAGACTTTAAAAAAATGTTATTTATCTGATGTCTAGAGGCCAATTTGCAATATAAATTTTTCTAAGTGATGTAAGAGTTTTGAGTTTATAATGTAATGTTGGTAATTGTTTATTACATCGGACACCTACGATATTTTGGATTATTGTTCAAAACCACCAAAAAAGACGATATCCACAGGCAATATTTACCAAAATACAACCAAATCTATCCTGACTTAATACTTCGTAGGTATACTTTAATACAGGTAGATAGTAATGTTAGATAAAATTATTACCAAATCTATCCTGACTGGATCCTTTGTAGGTATATTTTAATATAGGTAGATAACAATATTGAATAAAAAGTAATTGTTATTTCGGCCACCTACGATATTTTGGAATATTGTTCAAAACCACCAAAAAAAGACGATATACACACAAAATAATTAGTGAAAGCATACAAATTAGTGCAAAATGTTTTCTTCTCCGATCCACAAGATAGGTTTCAATGTAGAGTTCGCGTGACGTCACAGCAGTCGAATCACTCCGCCAAAAAAAATTTCCCCTACTTTTCCTTACAAAAAAGTAACTTTCCTCAAAGAAAAAAATTGTTTTCCCTGAATATCGTCATTTTTGGTGGTTTTGAACAATAATCCAAAATATCCTAGGTGTCCAACATAATAAACAATTAGCGTAATATTTTAATTGGTATTTATATTGATCTGATATGACACTCATATATCATAAAACATATAGCCTAGCAATGTAGAATTTCATAAGGAACACAGGTAAAATAACAAAACTTGGTGCCGATGTATTAAAAATATTGAAATAAGAGTCAACATAACTACAGTGGCAATGTATGTAAAATAAACTCTTGGTTTTTTATAAAACTGCTCTGATTTAAAAAAAAATAATTTTAAGCATCAGTAAACATAAATAGCATTTCATATTTGAAAAAAGGAAAACTACCTAAATTTGCCAAACCACCTGAAATTATATAAACTCGCATTATCTTAATAAAATAGATCAGCATATTTTACTATGTAGCTATATTACAATATAATTACAAAATATTCAATATAAATAACTTTTACATTTCAACATAAAACCGATACGACACTGGTTTACATTGCTATAACATTCTGTGATTATATAAGAAGTTTACTAATTTATTATAAATTTCTATTCAAAAAGTAATACTACTTCAAGTATTTTTACAACTGAAACAAATTGCAAAATTATTTAATATGAACAACAATTCTATAGGAATTAATGTGATGAATTTGTCTGCCCACTGCAAGTGACTACACAATTTTATTCAACATTATGTGACTGTAATTTCTTATAGGCATGTAATATATAAATATTATAATGATATAAAGATAAAATTTTATAATTTGTCATACAAATATAATCTTAAATCAATAAGTAATAACTTTTAAAAGTAATATATAAGTGGCAGGTTATTACAAGAGAAATTCTCATAACACTTACAAAAAAAATATAATAAAGGCCAAACTATAGAAAAAATTAATACAGTGCTATGTTTTATTAAGAAACTTCGACCTTATACAATTTTGTGGTTGATGGTGTGCTTAAGTTATGTTCCAGTTTTTTTTTTTTTTTTTTTTTAATTTTAAGCACTTTTAATGTTTATGGATGATTAAAATAATTTTTTATTATCATGCATGAAAAAAATCAGATAGAATCTGAATTTGTCAAATATTACCAAGTATTTGGTAATACATGTCAAAGATTAGTCCAACATTGCCAATTTTTGCTCTTGGATTATTTTAATTTATGTTGATTAGAGCCATATAAACATAGCCTTACTTTATAAATACTTTAAATGTCCCAAAATTTAAATAGTGGTTAAAACCTGCATTTATAAACTTCATAGAAACATAACTTTTTTTCTGAATGCCCATTTATAAATTATGTTTCCAGAAATTGCCGTTCTATGATACCAAATAGCTTTACCTATGATACTAAATAGCTTTATTTAGATATACCTACAAACCATGTGTTAAGATAGATTTGGTTGTAATACAAGGTTAAGTTTCTTAATGTAAACAATTGCTGAAGTTAAACATTTATTGACTTAGCAACTTTATCCAATGTGGCATTTTGTACATTGATTATATATATATATATATATATATATATATATATATATATATATATATATATATATATATATATATATTGTAACATTTATAGAATGGGCTATATAATATTATTTAAGAATTGGAAGAATATATTAGAAATAACTCACACAAAATTTAAAAAGAAATTCATTAAAAGATTGGTTAGGTTAAAATTGAAACTAAATTTAGGTAAAAGCCTAGATTAGTAAATAAGATATTTGAACTGTAAATACATAAAGAAATTTGTTGTATCAAATAAAATTTAAAACAAGATAATCTAATAATAGTTATATGTTAAACAAAATTCTAAATATTAGTAAAATAGGGCATAAGTAATTACTTGAAGGAAAAAGTGAAAAACGATTGTAAACAATGTAAGGTAATGTTTGGAAAAGTCCAGTCAAAACACACACATTTCGAAATATTACAAAAGTAAAACACAAAGACACTTCACACACTAATAATAGTAATTAAATAAACACTGGAAGGTTGGTTAAGGATCAGAAAATTGAAACAGTATGTTAACAAAATTAAAACTGGTGAAAATAGTTCGTTGACATTAACAGATGTGAAAGTAAAGAAATAGGTCAAGTGTGCAGTCGACTATAGTGAGAAGAAATTGAACTAAATTATAATCCATATGTTTTTTTTTAAGAAGAAGGAGGCTGCCATATTTGTAACATTTTAAAAGAAAATCTAAGGAGGCGTAGTTAGAATTCTGGCGTGGTGACGCCGAGGAAACGGACCTGCCCTGTGCAGTCAAAATTCTATTTATTAGAAACTTCGTCAAAATTATACAGATTTGTGAAGAAACTTGGCCAGATTAACAGGATTAAGTGAATTAAAAGATATAGTACAGGGTTAATATAATTTGAAAGAACTAAAACGAATTTAAGTGTGTAAAAAGTGAAATTTAAAGACAACGGAATTCTACGTGTGAGCAAGCAGCCATTCGCCGTTATTTGATAAGTTAAGTACCTAGCGCTATATAAAAAAATAAACTTTAGTGGACTCTTAGAATAATAGGGAAGTTTAAAATTGTACATTAGAATATCTTGTGATTAATAGTAATAAGATCATAATCCAGTTCAAATAGTTTCGCCTTTTTGCTTATTCCAAATTAAAGTTTTCCATCAGGAAAATATTTATTAAAACTAATTTCAAAATTTAATATTGTTTTTTCAAAATTTATTTAATTAACAAAAGAAGTAAAAATATAGCCCATGCTATAAACCCCGAGATAATAAGAGATCGTAAAATTAGCCAAGGGTTTTAAAATTGTGTAACTATAAAAATCAAAGAAAGTGAGTAGTTTATTGTGTTAAAATTTTTCAAGTTTATTTTTGTTGTGTGTATTGTTTTAAATGTTGAAATAAGAAATGTTATAATAAAGAATTATGAATTGTTCCTGAGTAGTTTTTTTTTTATTTTGTTTTAAATAGAAATTTGATATATATTATAAAAGAAATATTTAATAGTAAAACCCCGTTGTATAGCGTCTTTAGGAAATTATGTTATAATTGGCGCAACAACGTGGGAGCTGGATAAAATAAGAGATAAAATTTATTTAGAGAGATTTTGAAACAAAATTAATTTAGAATTTTTTATATGAAAAACATTTGAACTGGAAATAGATTTAGAAAAAATTTTGTAAAATTAAACACTGAGTTGAATAGAATCAAGGCTAGGTTTATAGTATATATAAAAATTGTTTATGTTTGTATAATAAGTTACTTACAGATAAAAAAAAAAAAAGAAGAAGAAAATATTATAGGCGAACTGGTAGTTGTAGGGGAACAGGAAAAAGGGACAAGTTTGGAAGTGCAAGAAATAGAATTGGAAGGCACAGATATGCCAATAGGAAACATTGAGGTAGAAGAAGCTAGGGAACTACCACCTATGCAAACCCAACAAAAAAAACGGGGAAATAATGAGAATGAAGATTTAAGGGAGATGATGAGAACTCTCATGGAAATGAGTGAAAAAGGGAGTGAGAAAATAAAAGAGGAGATGAAGGATATGAGAGAGGATCTAGATTGAAAATTAGATATAAATAATGAAAAAATAAATAGACAATTAGATATAATGGACGAAATAAAAAAAGAATTAAATGAAAATAGAGACGAAATAAGAGAGATGAAGGAGGATCTAAAAGTAATAAAAGATGAAATACGGGAGGAAAATAGGAAAAGATAGAGGAGATGAGGCAACAGTTGAGGACAGAGAATAATACTGTAGTAGAGGATGTGAGAAGAGACTTAGAGGAGAAAGATAGAGAATTAGAGGAAAAGATTAAGACAAATTTTGAGGAAACAAAAGAAATAATAGCTGATGTGATAAAAATTAATAAAAAAGAGATAGAGAAAGTAGAAAATATAACTAAGAAAAACACAGAAGAGTTAGGAGAGTTGAAATTAAAGGTGATAGGAGAAAGAAAAATAACAGATGAGCGTTTTAGGAAAGTCAAAGATGTAAGGGAGAAAATATTAGGAGAGCAGGGAAGGTTAAGAAATGAAGTAGGAAAGATGGAGGTACTGCCAATAAAAAATTTAACAATTCGAACCGCAACTAATAAGAAGATTGAAAAGATTAATCAAATGAAAATGGTGATAGGAGAAATAGGAGGAGTTAAATATCCGTCTCAATGCTTAGTGGTACAAGGCTTATTGAGAAAATTTATCAGAGGTACGGATATGTTAATGAATGTGGAGGCACAACTCGAGTTTGGAAAATGGGAGATGGAATTTAAATATGAGAATAACAGAGAAAATAGAACTTATGAAGCAGATGAGAGATACAATGGAGATGTAAACGGTGTTAAGGCAAGGACAGGCGTGGGGACAAGAAAAGAGCATGGTGCCCACAGTCAGTCGGAAAACTAAGACAATAGGAAACCCAGGAATAGAAATTAAATAGAGGAAACAAGTTTACAGGCATTAATAGACACAGGCAATAATATGACGTGTATCCAGGAGAACTGGAAAAGGAAAATAATAATAAAATAGGAAGGGAGATATTAAATATAGATGAAGGAAGCAATATGAATAAACTCTAGGTGATTATGTGTATAAGAAAACGTTAGCAGGAGATAAGTTTAAGGGATGGTAACTATATCTACGATAATTTATTGGAAACTTCGTCGAATAATGAATAAAGATAAATATGAATCTATGTTAATAAATATTGAAGCATCGTTGTAATAAAAATATGGTAATTGTGTATTTAAACTTCGTCGTATTGTAAGGGAGAATCTGCGTTGATAAATAATGGAACTTCGTCGTATATATTATAAAAGAAATATGAATCTATGATAATAAATATTAAAGCATCGTTGTAATAAAAATATGGTAATTGTGTATTTAAACTTTGTCGTATTGTAAGGGAGAATCTGCGTTGATATATATAAGTATTAAAACAAAATTTATATTCGTTGATATAGGGACAGTGTAATCGAAGGAGCTGTAGATATGATCAAATAGAGGATATGGGATTGCAACCTTTAAAAATATTAGACGTTAAACTTCATACAAAATAAACTGAAATGATATAAGAAAATAATTGAACTGGATGTGAGATTGGAAGGGGAGATAAAATACTAACTTAGAACTGAGAGTTAGATGAAGCTAAAAGCAAAATAAATATGAGATAAATAATAAACAAGGAATAAACAGAAATAAGGGAAAAAGAAATGTTATAACCAATTTGACCAAATCTAGACATACTATGACTCGGATAAGCTGGGATTTAAAGACACGGTATCAGAGAATATATGTTAAATAAATATTGAATCAGACTTATGATTGGAAGGTTTAAAGGTTGCAATTTCATATCCTCTATTTGATCATATCTATAGCTCCTTCGATTACACTATCCCTATATCAACGAATATAAATTTTGTTTTAATACTTATTTATCAACGCAGATTCTCCCTTACAATACGACGAAGTTTAAATACACAATTACCATATTTTTATTACAACGATGCTTTAATATTTATTATCATAGATTCATATTTCTTTTATAATATATAATATATACGACGAAGTTCCATTATTTATCAACGCAGATTCTCCCTTACAATACGACGAAGTTTAAATATACATAATTTTATCTTTATTCGACGAAGTTTCTAATAAATTATCGTAGATATAGTTACCATCCCTTAAAACTTATCTCCTGCTAACGTTTTCTTATACACATAATCACCTAGAGTCTATTCATATTGCTTTCTTCACCTATATTTAATATCTCCCTTCCTATTTTATTATTATTCTCCTTTTCCAGTTCTCCTTGATACATGTCATTTTACTGCCTGTGTCTATTAATGCCTGTAAACTTGTTTCCTCTATTAATTTCTATTCCTGGGTTTCTGATTGTCTTAGTTTTCCGATTGACTGTGGGCACCATGCTCTTCTCTTGTCCCCACGCCTGTCCTTGCCTTAACACCGTTTACATCTCCATTGTATCTTTCATCTGCTTCATAGTTTCTATTTTCTCTGCTATTCTCATATTTAAATTCCATCTCCCATTTTCCAAACTCAAATTGTGCCTCCACATTCATTAACATATCCGTACCTCTGATAAATTTTCTCAATAAGCCTTGTACCACTAAGCCTTGAGACGGATATTTAACTCCTCCTCTTTCTCCTATTACCATTTTCATTTTATTAATCTTTTCAATTTTCTTATTAGTTGCGGTTTGAATTGTTATATTTTTTATTGGCAGTACCTCCATCTTTCCTACTTCATTTCTTAATTTTAACTCTCCTAACTCTTCTGTGTTTTTCTTTGTTATATATTCGACTTTCTCTATCTCTTTTGTATTAATTTCTATCTCATCAGCTATTATTTCATTTGTTTCCTCAAAATTTTCCTTAATCTCCTCCTCTAATTCTCCATCTTTCTCCTCTAAGTCTCTTCTCTCATCCTCTACTACAGCATTATTCTCTGTCCTCCACTGTCGCCTCATATCCTCTATCATTTTCCTATTTTCCTCCCGTATTTCATCTTTTATTACTTTTAGATCCTCCTTCATCTCTCTTATTTCGTCTCTATTTTCCTCTAATTCTTTTTTTATTTCTCTCATATTTTCATTATTTATATCTAATTTTCTATCTAGATCCTCTCTCATATCCTTCATCTCCTCTTTTATTTTCTCATTCCCTTTATTTATTTCTTTTAGTAAGTTTTGGTTGCTTTCGAACAATTTTTTTATCCAGTCATCATTATTTCTACTTCCACTTTCACTACCCCTTCGTTCCTGTTCAATTTCTACAAGTGGTAGTCCCCTAGCTTCATCTACCTCCATGTTTCCTATTGGCATATCTGTGCCTTCCATTTATCTGTTAGGTTATTTGATATAACAAATTTCCTAATACATTTCCAGTTCAAAAACCTTGTTTACAATTCTATGCTTTTACCTAAATTTAGTTTTCATTTAACCTAACCAATCTTTTAATGAATTTCTTTTTTAAATTTTGAGTGAGCTATTTCTAATATATTCTTCCAATTCTTAAATAATATTATATAGCCCATTCTATAAATGTTACAATATATATATATATATATATATATATATATATATATATATATATATATATATATATGAAGTATATGAAGCAACGGAAAAACAATGGATAATGTTAAATATATATATATATATATATATATATATATATATATATAGGTTAGTTTTGGTTGGTAAAGATTATTTAGATTTTCCTAGTCCAAAAAATCTATATATATATATATATATATATATTGTAACATTTTGGAATAGCAAGTAAGAAAGGCACTATGTATAATATAATATAAATATGTAAGTAAATTCAAACCATAAAATAACCAATTATGAAAAAAAGAGAAAAATGTAAACATAACCTAAATTGGCAAAATCGTAACATTTAATCACAAGTTTAGAACAATAGCCACTATAAAAAAACCAATATAATAGAAACAATTTAATGTGTAACAGTTTGAAAAGAACACTAAAACAATGTAAATAAAAGTAAGAGCCTTTAAGTGTTAAGAAAGTGAAACCATTTTTGATTGCACAAGATTAACCAAAACGGGATGGCTGGCGCATTGTGAATAGAACAGCTGATAAATTTAAACTTAGTCGTGAGATATAATATTTAAATGCAGTAACCTGCAAAGAAATTAAAATCTAGTTATTAAGAACATGAAATGTACCAAAGGCAGTGAATACAGCATCCGTAAAGCCAGTAACAACGATTAAAAAAAAAAAGGAAATAGTTGGTTTAGCCATTTTTAAATGCGTGGCTTAGCGTCGCTTCAGTTGTTCAAACCTACTCAAACAAGACAGGCGTGTTTCAGAATTGGCCAATAAAATTTGAAGAATTTACGAACTTAGTGCGGGAGTGTTAGTCTCGAAATCAATTAACACTACAAAATACTTTCAAGAAAATTAATTAAAACTATTTATTTAAAAATACCTTATTAAATATTTTGATAAAGGCCGAAAAGTGGAATCTGCAATATAAAATACTTAAGTATCTAGGCTAGATCCATTACTACATTTTGAAATTTTGCAATCAGACATTTATAAAAGAAAAGAAACTAGTGAATTTATTATAAAATTAAACTATAAAAGAAAACATTTAGAAAGAATATTAAAAGACAATTTTACCTAGAAATAAATTAATTTGTAACATAGTTTATAACATTTATAGCTTAGATTTTTTTTTTTGTTCTTGTACTTTAGAGTGCCAAATAAGATTTCATTATTCAAAATTTAAAACCTACCAGATAACCCGAGTTTAAGAGAGCTTGTGCTAAACCAAAATTAAAATCAATTTAGGCTAAATTAAATAAAAATCGTTGCTGCCCAAAAGAGAAATACAATTTAAAATAATAAGACTTATTATAATAGAGGAAACTTATAGTAAATTTGTAAAACCTAAAAAAAGAAAAAAAATTGTAATTTATTAATAGAACTTATAATTGCTAAGAAATTGTTTTAAATGATACATTAAACTTGTTATTAAAAAAGAAAGCTCTAGAAAATTTATTTATCTTAAAATAAATTAGAAAAGTTACTAACCTGCCTTGATTGAAATTATTGAAAAATTCATTTTAAAGAATTCATTCATAATATAAATATTGTGTGTGTGCGTGCGTGCGTACGTTAGGTTAGTTTTGGTTGGTAAAGATTAATTAGATTTTTTGGACTAGGAGACTGACAGACTTACCTTGGTAAGAGGCCACCCTGTAGTCTTGAAATAGAAACACATAAAAGCACTTAAACAATGATATATTTCAACCACACAGTGGTCTTTGTCAATCAAAGAGAAAACACTCTTTGAAGCACACTCATTCAAACAAAGGTAATTAAATGATTAACAGTGAGGAGTTGGAAATCCTAACTATTTTGCAGTTATAGGCTCTCCAACCAGATATTACTGTTATGACAGGCAGTACCCACTCTTAGATGATGTCAATGAGAATTAGAAAGGAAGCTGTTCTGCAACAGCTATAAAAAAGAGGAAGTGCAATTCTTTTCCACACCACTAAAAACCAGCTGCCTTTTAGCCACCAACTTCTATTATATTTTCTTTTCCCAAATTTTGTATTGCAGAAGGGCTAACATCTCACGGCTCTAGTTACTTCAAATACAAACACCTCTGAAGATAATTGTCCAGTAATTATCTTGTTTGAATAGTCAAATTTTGTTCTGATTGAACAGAGATAAATTTTTACAATGTTGATTAATCGAAAACTGAACTATTTACTTCCATCCATATCCACTGGTATAATTTAAAAAAAAGATGGTATTTGCAATGAATGAAGACATTTAATTTAAACAAATAATGTATTTTTAAAATTGTAATAAGTTAAAATTTATAGGTTACTTGTTGAAAGGTTAATGAACTTAAATTATTAAAAAATACGTTTTAAAGAATTTATTCATATTAATACAATAAAAAGAAATACTTACTATATATATATATATATATATATATATATATATATATATATATATATATATATATATATATATATATATATATTATAACATAATTATAAAACAGACGTAACGGGGTTTTACTATTTTATGAAGATATATTATTTCTATTTAATAACCAAAACCAAAAAACTACTCATGAACAATTCATTAACATTTATTATTACAATTTCATCTCAACATTAAACAATACACAAAACAAAATTTTACAACTTAACAATTTTTAACAAAATATACTAAAATTCGATTCTTTAAATTCGAGTTACAAGGTTTTTTATACCCTTGGCTATTTAAGATCTCTTGATATCTCGGGGTTTATCGCATGGGCTATATTTTTAGAAATTCTTAGGTTAATTAAATAAATTTTGAACAAACAATATTAAATTTTGAAAATGCAAAAAGGCTAAACTCTTTGAACTGGATTATTTCTTACTATTAATTAACTACAAGATATTCTAAAATACAAATTTAACTTCTCTACTATCTTAAAAGTCCACTAAAGTTATTTTTATAGCGCTATTTCTCAACTTAATAAATATCAAAATTTTGCTGGTCGCTTACGTAAATTCCCGTTCTCTCCAATTAAACAATTCACACACTTAAATCCGTTTTAGTTCTTTCAAATTATATTTTCACTGTATTAACTCTTTCAATTTTCTTATTCCTGTTTAATCTGGCCAAGTTTACTCACAAAACTGTATAATTTAGACGAACTCTTTCCAAATAAATAGAATTTTGACTGGTCCTGGCAGGTCCGGTCTTGTAGCCTCCCGTAGCGTCACCCACGCTAGAATCAACTCAACTCTAACTACGCGTCCTTCTATTTTCTTTTAAAAATCTTACAAATATGGCGGCTTTCTTCTTCAAAAAAAACACATATGGGTTATAATTTAGTTCGATTTCTTTCCACTAGACTTTCACACATGTTAATGTAATCTAGTTTGTTTTCTTTTTCTTCACTAGAATCGATTGTCACACTGACCTACATCTGTTTTACAGCTGACATACCAACAAGTTTGTTTTCACCAGTTTTTATTTCGTTAAACTTTGGTTGAAACTTACTGTTTCAATTTCCTATCGTCAACAAACCTTCCAGTGTTTATTTTATTAATATTATTAGTGTGTGAAGTGTTTTTGTGTTTTACTTTTGTGATATTTCCGAATTGTGTGTGTTTTGCTTGGTCTTTCATAAACATAACCTTTCAATTTTCTTTTGTTTACAAACGTGTTCACTTTCTCCTTCAAGTAATTACTTAGGCCCTATGTTACTACAGTTTACAAATTTGTTTACACATAACTATTCTTAGATTATCTTATTTTAATTTATGTGTTAGGTTATTTGATATAACAAATTTCCTAATACATTTCCAGTTCAAAAACCTTGTTTACAATTCTATGCTTTTACCTAAATTTTAACCTAACCAATATCTTAATGAATTTCTTTCTAAATTTTGAGTGAGTTATTTCTCATCTATTTTCCAATTCTTAAATAATATTATATAGCCCATTCTATAAATGTTACAATGTCCCCTAATTTAATTTAAATAAAAAAAATATTACTAATCTCTACATTACACATTCTTTACATTTTACAAGCTTGATTAAATATACATATATATTTTTTTTTTAAATTAAATTTAAATTAACATTTATACTTTAAATTGTCCATTTATACTTAATTCCTACGACACAATTTTATCTTAATTCTTTAACAATCAAATACTGAGCTGAACACTTCAAGCTACATATTACTTAACATATCTTCTAACAATACAATATACTTATAACTAACATTCATTCAACAATTCTTTAACAACTCTAACATATAGTAACAATAAATCATGTTCTGGTATTTACAATTCCTTCCATAATTATTATTATTTTTTACATTTATTACAATTGGAATCCTTCCAATCCTAAGTCTGATTCAATATTTATTTAATATAATATATATTCTCTGAGACCATGTCTTTAAATCCCAGCCTATCCGAGTCATAGTATGTCTAGATTTGGTCAAATTGGTTATAACATTTCTCTTTCCCTTATTTCTGTTTATTCCTTGTTTATTATTTGTCTCATATTTATTTTGCTTTTAGCTTCATCTAACTCTCAGTTCTAAGTTAGTATTTTATCTCCCCTTCCAATCTCACATCCAGTTCAATTATTTTCTTATATCATATCAGTTTATTTTGTATGAAGTTTAACATCTAATATTTTTAAAGGTTGCAATTTCATATCCTCTATTTGATCATATCTATAGTTCCTTCGATTACACTATCCCTATATCAACGAATATAAATTTTGTTTTAATACTTATTTATCAACGCAGATTCTCCCTTACAATACGACGAAGTTTAAATACACAATTACCATATTTTTATTACAACGATGCTTTAATATTTATTATCATAGATTCATATTTCTTTTATAATATATAATATATACGACGAAGTTCCATTATTTATCAACGCAGATTCTCTCTTACAATACGACGAAGTTTAAATATACATAATTTTATCTTTATTCATTATTCGACGAAGTTCCTAATAAATTATCATAGATATAGTTACCATCCCTTACAACGTATCTCCTGCTAACGTTTTCATATACACATAATCACCTAGAGTTTATTCATATTGCTTCCTTTACCTATATTTAATATTTCCCTTCCTATTTTATTTTGTCCCTTTTGAGTTTATCTCCCTTGCATCATGGTACTTTTTTAGTTCCGTTGAATGGAACATCCCCTTATTTATATCATATTTATCATCCCATAGTTCGAATGTCGATTCTCCTAACTTTTTGTGTATTCTATATGGCCCACTATAAATATTAAATAATTTCCCCATTTCTCCCTCTATGCCTTTTGCCTGCCAGTTTTCTTTTACTAACACTAAATCATTTAAATTAAATGTGAAAAGCTTATGATTTCTATTGAAATTTTGTGCCCTAAGTTCTGCCTTTTTTTTCATTCTCCCTCTTGCCAAATCTATTACTAGTTGGGTATTAACGCTTCGTTCGTTTGAATTTTGATATACTTATGCCAAAATCTCTCATCTATTTTTCCTAACTGTAACTGATTAGGTGTGAACCCTGTGGTCTCATGTGGTACTTCATTCAACATCTCATTTATTAAATGTATAAACTTTGCCCATTGTTTATGGTTCCCATGGCAATAGGTGCGAAGACATCTCATTATCTCCCTGTTTACCCTTTCTACTATATTGCTTTGAGGTCGCCTAATTGGTGAAAATATTTGTTTGATTCCTTTATTTTCTAAAAAGGTTGACCATCTTTTACTTGTGAACTGAGTTCCATGGTCTGTTTGTGCCCTTTTTACCTGTCCATATTTTTCTAAATAATCTTCTATACATCTAATAGCTGTAGCAGTATTTGCTTTTTTTATTTTATAAATTTTTATAAATTTAGTAAAAATATCCAAAATAACCAAAATATATTTAAATCCCTCACTTTTATGAAATGGTCCACAAAAGTCAATAGATAGTTGCTCTTTAGGCCCTTCTACCTTGATTCCTTTCATCACCCCATAACAAGTTTGATTTGTGTGTTTCACCCTCTGACAAGTGTCACAGTATTTTAAAAGGTATTTAATCTCCTTATACATCTTTTTCCACGTGAATATTTCATTTATTATACTATAGCACTTCTTGGCCCCTATATGCATATAGTACTCATGGCATGATATCACTAATACATTTATTAACTCTCTGGGTACTATTATTTTCCAACTTGTTTTACAATTTTTATATAGTATGTTATTTTCAATTTTGAATTTCAAATTGTATTCCTGGACATTTTCAATAATATTTCTTAATTCTAAATCACCCCACTGAAGCTCATTAAGTTTTGTCAATTTTGTCACTACTTCCCTACTTATTACTCTTTCCATTAAATTGATACTAAACTTATTTTGATTCTCTATATGTTTTGGCTCTATCTTATCCCATGGGTTACGACTTAATATGTCTGCCACCACGTTCTCCTTCCCTTTACAATACTCAATCTCAAAATCATATTCCTGCATGAGCAATATCCAACGATATAGTCTTGAATTTAATATTCTACAAGTCCTTATGAAAGTCAAAGCCTGGTGGTCAGTTTGTATTATTACTTTTCTCCCCAGTATAACCTGTCTAGCCTTCTGTAGACAAAACAACACAGCCAATAATTCTTTTTCAGTCGTATAATATCGTATCTCACTACCTTTTAGGGTTCGGCTCATAAACATAATTGCCTGTTTCTGTCCAGTCTCTGTTACCTGGTACAGATGCCCCCCAATAGCATATTCGCTTGCATCTGTCTGTAAATAAAACGTTTTTGAATAATCAGGGTGTTTTAGTACGTTGGTATCTATAAATGCTTCCTTTAATTTTCTAAAATTTTGTTCCTCTAAATCTGTCCAATTAAATTTTGTTTCATGTCTCAAAAGTTTCAGAAGTGGCTCTACTAATTTCGAATAGTGGTCTACAAACTTGTAATAATTTGCAAGGCCTATAAACCCTTTTAATTGCTTAACGTTCTTTGGTGTGGGGAATTCCATTACAGCCTTAATTTTGTCCTTATCTATCTCTATTCCCTCAGTTGTCAACCTATAACCTAAAAATGCTATGTTTTCTTTACAAAACTCAGTTTTTGATAATTTAATTTTGATATTATTTTCCATAAATGTCATAAATAATTTTTTTAAATGGTTTTTATGTTCTTCAAAACTCTGTGACATGCATACAATGTCGTCTACATATACTAAAGTGAATGGTTCTAATTCATTTCCCATTATTCTACCCATAGCTCTTGCTAAAGCTGCTAATGATGTTTTTAGCCCATAAGGTGTCACAATGAAATGATATGTCTTTCCATTATACTGAAAAGCTGTGAATTTTCTGGATTCTGGCTCCAACTCCACCTGCCAAAAACTATTCGTGAGGTCCATAGAACTCAGGTATTTTACCTTTCTTGCCTTATGTAATATTTCATTAATACCCTGGTAACACTCGTAATCTGGTATTATGATTTCGTTCAGTTTCCTTGCGTCCAGGCACAATCTTATTTCTCCATTACTTTTTATGACAGGAATAATAGGGTTAATATAAGGGCTATTACTTTTTTCTATAATTCTCATCTCCAACATTTTGTCAATTTCTCTTTGTACCGCTTCTTGATACTTTGTGGGTACAGGATAGTTTCTTTGATAAAATGGTAAATCTGTTCTTACTTTTATCTCATGTCTATATCCTTTACACACTCCAGGTCTATCTGAAAATACATCCTTATATTGCTTTATTATCTCCACCAACTCCAGTTTTTGCCTATCTGTTACACGGTCATCTCCGATACTTCCCATAATATCTCTCTCACTAATTTCCCCTTCTGTTTCATTTTGTTTCTCATAATTTTGGTCCCCCTGTCCTAAATTATCTAAATTTTCCCATTCCTCATTAATTTGATCGAATTCGTTAATTACATTATCTTCCCTTTCTAAATTTTGTACCTCGTTGTTATTAATTCTTTCGTCATCCTTTTCACCCTCCGTTTCTTTCATATCTATTTTAATATAGTTTTCCAAATATTTCAATTTTATACTCCAATCCTCACAACTTATATCAGCCTTTGTATTTTTTAATATATCCATCCCTATGATCATTTCTCTTAATAGTCCTGGTATGATGAAACATTGAAATGGGTAATCAATCCCACCTAATCTTCCCATTATCAGAACAATTTTATTAATTTTTTTACTCTTTTTATTTGTTGCTGTCCTAATGTTCATTGCTCTGATTGGCAACGTTTCTACTCTTCCTAGTTTTCCCTTATTTATACTATACCATTTTTCCTGAATACATGTAATATTACTACCTGTATCTATTAAAGCTGTAACCCTAACCTGTTTAAATTCTATCTCTATTTCTGGGCTCATATATATTTTGTTTTGCTCTAAATTCAAATTTCGCTCCGTCCCCTCACTTTCCAAAAATTCCCTATCTATTAATACGTTGTTAATTATTCCTAACCCCAAATCCGTATTTTCATTAAATTGATTGTTACCCTTATTCTTGTCACAATTAATATTTCCAAGGCTCTTTAGCACTGGCTTTCCCTCTTCAGCATCCCCTGTAGTTTTCCCATGATGCAATAAGGTATCACCAGTGCCCTCTAGTTTTCCGAGGTCCCCTGGTCTCCCTCACATCTTCCACTGGTCGATTCCTTTGGTCGTATCTGTATGCTGTTTACTTCTTTCTGGCTCCTGTCATTGGTTCTGTAATTCCTGTCTCCTCTATTTTCTCGATTATTTTCCTGCCCTGGTCTTGGTTCAACATTCCCCCTCATATGATTATCTATTCTGTTAAAGAACTGGACATATGGCCGCCCTTCATTCCTATATTCATTCCTTCTATACAATTCTCCTGGTCCTGGAAATCTTCTATTTCCCTGCTGTCTCATCCCTTCCTCACCCCTTCTGGGTGGAAATCTATTTCCATTCTGTTCCTCTCTAGGAGTAGGCCTATTCCATGGTCCCCTGTTTCTCTGTCTTATTTCCTTATTTCTTTCCTCTATATCCTCCTCATTCAGCATTCTTTCCATCTCTCGGATCGTTTTTATATTTTGTACTCTTCTTGACAACTGTATCCTTTCATTAAAATGCCGGCTTAATCTCCGGACTATCTCTTCCTCATTTTGCGGTGGTGTCATGTTCTTTAAAACTATGACTCTTTCTATGAAATAATCTGCTCTGGCTCTTCCATTTCCCTCTATATACCTTTCATTTTCTATTCTCTCTTTAATGCCTTCCTGTATTTCTTTGGCCCAGTATCTTTCTATAAACCTATCTTGTAAATCCGCGAAATTTTCCACCTCCTCTCTGATTGATTCCCACCATCTAGCCGCTCCTACTTCCAAAGCTCTATCTATGATTCCTCTCCATTCATTATCAAATCTTTCCCCTGTCCTACTTTCAAATTTTCTCTCCACATACCTATCTAGTCTTTTTAGGAACTCCATAGGGTTACCATTCCTCCCATTAAATTTGGGCATCTCCTCCTGATTCCCGCATGACACCTGTATGATCCTTAGGCCTTCTCCTCCTTTACTTTCTTCCACCTTCTTTTCTACCTTTTCCATTCTCTGGGTCAATTCCCCTTGTTTCTCATTATTCCTCCTTCCTTCTGTTTCCAATCGGTCAATTCTATCATTATTATTGTTTTTCTCAATCGCTATCTCCCTATTTAAAACTCTTAATTCTTCCCTGTTCTGTATTGTTATTTTTTCTACCTTCTCTATCTCTTTCTTATTAATTTCTGTCACATCAGCTATTATTTCTTTTGTTTCCTCTAAATTCTCCTTAATCTTCTCCTCTAAGTCTCTTCTCATAACTTCTACTACAGCATTATTCTCTGTTCTCAACTGTTCCCTCATATCCTCTATCATTCTCTTATTTTCTTCCTTTAGGCTTTCGAATTTCTTATCCAACCTACTCATTTCCAACCTACTTGAGGCAAATCCTCTGTTCATCTCTTCTCTCATCTCCTTATTTTCCTCTCTCCCTTTTAGACTCATTTCCATGAGAGATCTCATCATTTCCCTCAATTCTTCATTCTCATTATTTCCCCGTTTTTGTTGTTGGGTTTGCATAGGTAGTAGTCCCCTAGCTTCATCTACTTGTGTTTCCACCTCACTCTCTTCTATAGGCATATCTGTGGCTTCCGTTTCTGTCTCTTGTATTTCTAGGCTTGTCCCTTTTTCCTGGTCCCCTACAACTACCAGCTCGCCTATAATATTTTCCTCCCTGTTTTCGATCCCCTCCTGAAAACTAACAAATCTCCCCTGAGCAGCCCCTTCTGTTTCTATCGCCCTTTTCCGCCTACTCTTTTCTAATTGTTCCCCTTTTTCTGTTTTTTTAGCTTTTTCTCTCCGCAAATTGTATAATTCCCTCTCATCAGACATATTTAAGCTATTAGTAAACTTATTTTACAAAACAACCTAGCCTTGACTATTCAACTCAGTGTTTGGTTTTACAAATTTTTTCTAAATCTATTTCCAGTTCAAATGTTTTTCATATAAAAAGTTCTAAATTAATTTTGATTCAAAATCTCTCTAAATAAATTTTATCGAGCCCCACGTTGTTGCGCCAATTATAACATAATTATAAAACAGACGTAACGGGGTTTTACTATTTTATGAAGATATATTATTTCTATTTAATAACCAAAACCAAAAAACTACTCATGAACAATTCATTAACATTTATTATTACAATTTCATCTCAACATTAAACAATACACAAAACAAAATTTTACAACTTAACAATTTTTAACAAAATATACTAAAATTCGATTCTTTAAATTCGAGTTACAAGGTTTTTTATACCCTTGGCTATTTAAGATCTCTTGATATCTCGGGGTTTATCGCATGGGCTATATTTTTAGAAATTCTTAGGTTAATTAAATAAATTTTGAACAAACAATATTAAATTTTGAAAATGCAAAAAGGCTAAACTCTTTGAACTGGATTATTTCTTACTATTAATTAACTACAAGATATTCTAAAATACAAATTTAACTTCTCTACTATCTTAAAAGTCCACTAAAGTTATTTTTATAGCGCTATTTCTCAACTTAATAAATATCAAAATTTTGCTGGTCGCTTATGTAAATTCCCGTTCTCTCCAATTAAACAATTCACACACTTAAATCCGTTTTAGTTCTTTCAAATTATATTTTCACTGTATTAACTCTTTCAATTTTCTTATTCCTGTTTAATCTGGCCAAGTTTACTCACAAAACTGTATAATTTAGACGAACTCTTTCCAAATAAATAGAATTTTGACTGGTCCTGGCAGGTCCGGTCTTGTAGCCTCCCGTAGCGTCACCCACGCTAGAATCAACTCAACTCTAACTACGCGTCCTTCTATTTTCTTTTAAAAATCTTACAAATATGGCGGCTTTCTTCTTCAAAAAAAACACATATGGGTTATAATTTAGTTCGATTTCTTTCCACTAGACTTTCACACATGTTAATGTAATCTAGTTTGTTTTCTTTTTCTTCACTAGAATCGATTGTCACACTGACCTACATCTGTTTTACAGCTGACATACCAACAAGTTTGTTTTCACCAGTTTTTATTTCGTTAAACTTTGGTTGAAACTTACTGTTTCAATTTCCTATCGTCAACAAACCTTCCAGTGTTTATTTTATTAATATTATTAGTGTGTGAAGTGTTTTTGTGTTTTACTTTTGTGATATTTCCGAATTGTGTGTGTTTTGCTTGGTCTTTCATAAACATAACCTTTCAATTTTCTTTTGTTTACAAACGTGTTCACTTTCTCCTTCAAGTAATTACTTAGGCCCTATGTTACTACAGTTTACAAATTTGTTTACACATAACTATTCTTAGATTATCTTATTTTAATTTATGTGTTAGGTTATTTGATATAACAAATTTCCTAATACATTTCCAGTTCAAAAACCTTGTTTACAATTCTATGCTTTTACCTAAATTTTAACCTAACCAATATCTTAATGAATTTCTTTCTAAATTTTGAGTGAGTTATTTCTCATCTATTTTCCAATTCTTAAATAATATTATATAGCCCATTCTATAAATGTTACAATATATATATATATATATTATAACATAATTTTTAAAGAGACATAATACAATATAATTATGTTTTACTATTTAATAAATTGAAATTTTTTATTTAAGACAAATAAAACTACTCAGGAACAATTCAAAACTTTATTAGAACAATTTTATTTCAACATCTAAACACAAAACAAAAATTTACAACTTAACAATTTTTAACAAAATATACTAAAATTCGATTCTTTAAATTTGAGTTACAAGGTTTTTATACCCTTGGCTAGTTTAAGATCTCTTGATATCTCGGGGTTATAGTATGGGCTATATTTTTTTTTTTTAATTCTTAGGTTAATTAAATAAATTTTGAACAAACAATATTAAATTTTGAAAATGCAAAAAGGCTAAACTATTTGAACTGGATTATTTCTTACTATTAATTAACTACAAGATATCCTAATATACAAATTTAAACTTCTCTATTATCTTAAAAGTCCACTAAAGTTATTTTTATAGCGCTAATAACTTATCAAATATCGAAATTTCAGTTAGCTTACGTAAGATTCCGTTCCCTCCAAATTAAACAACTCACACACTTAAATTCGTTTTATTTACTTCACTTGATATTAACACAGTATTACATTTTGTGATTCACTTCTCCTTAATTTAAGTTGGCCAATCTTCTTAACAAAACGGTATAATTTAGACGAACTCTTTCCAAATAAATAGAATTTTGACTGCACAGCAAGGTCTGCTATTAGAGCGTCACCCACGCTACCTCCAACTCAACTAACTACGCGTCCTTAGATTCTAAAATTGTTTAAAATATGGCCGCCTTTCTTCTTAAAAAAAACACATATGGGTTATAATTTAGTTCGATTTCTTTCCACTAGACTTTACATCAGACTTACTTTCTTCTGTTTTTACAGCTGATGTTTCCTTGACTTTCACACATGTTAATGTCAACGAACTATTTTCACCGTTTTACCAGCTGATTATACCAACAAGAACAAGCTTGTTTAGAATGGCGTTTTAACTTGGTTAAACCTGGTTGAAACTTACTGTTTCAATTTCCTATCGTCAACAAACCTTCCAGTGTTTATTTTATTAATATTATTAGTGTGTGAAGTGTCTTTGTGTTTTACTTTTGTGATATTTCCGAATTGTGTGTGTTTTGCTTGGTCTTTCATAAACATAACCTTTCAATTTTCTTTTGTTTACAAACGTGTTCACTTTCTCCTTCAAGTAATTACTTAGGCCCTATGTTACTACAGTTTACAAATTTGTTTACACATAACTATTATTAGATTTTCTTATTTTAATTTATGTGTTAGGTTATTTGATATAACAAATTTCCTAATACATTTCCAGTTCAAAAACCTTGTTTACAATTCTATGCTTTTACCTAAATTTAATTTCAATTTAACCTAACCAATATCTTTATGAATTTCTTTCTAAATTTTGTGTGAGTTATTTCTAATATATTTTCCAATTCTTAAATAATATTATATAGCCCATTCTATAAATGTTACAATATATATATATATTGTATTTTTAAGATGAAATTTTTCTTGATAAAATGTATATGTTTAATAAAACCACTTTCATACAAGAATAAAACCTTTTTTTTATTTTATTATAAAGTTGAAGCTTTTCGCCGATTAGCACCGCATTGCTAATCGGTGGAAAGCTTCAACTTTATAATAAAATAAAAAAAGGTTTTATTCTTGTATGAAAGTGGTTTTATTAAACACACACACATATATATATATATATATATATATATATATATATATATATATATATATATATATATATTGTAATGTTTTTACATAAAAACACAAAAGTAATCAATAACAATAATTCAGAATATAAAAGAAGTCAATTAAAAATGGATGAAAAAAAATGTAAACAATGGAGCTATAACCTAAAAAAAAATATCATAAAATATTAAGACCAAGATGGCAGCTAGTATAATTATGAAACGGCTGAAGTTTTCCAAATATAGAAATGTACAAGACCTAACAATTATTGCATAGAGGCTAAAACTTAACTGTCCAGGTAAGGACATGAAGATCAAATAATCAGTGGGTTAAATAACAGATGTTTTAACAATTGACAAAGTTTTATTTTTTCTCTAGTAATTTCAATTAGAAAAAATTCATTGTTAGAGAAGCTTGCATTGAAACTGGAAGCAAAAACTTAGTTGGCCAAAATTTTATTTAAAGGAAGAATTGAAGCCTAAAAACATAGTGGTGAAAGATTTGTTTATAGAAATAAATCTAAAAGGCTAGAAATTTGGACAAAAACATTAAACTTCAGACAAGTAATTAAATTTAAGAAAGATTGTAAAACTTTTATGAAAGTGTGTTTCTTTTCATGAAAAAAATTATTAAAACATTAATTGAATAAACTAAATTTTAATTTGTCATAACACCCACCGAATAACCTGAAAGAAAGAGTCTTGTGATATTTAACTAAATTAGGAAATAGAGAAAGTGTATTAAAAAAAAAATATTTAGAATAAGATTTTAAAAAAACTAAATTAAACAAAAATTAATCGAATCATAAGAAAGTGTTTTATTTATTACTATAAATTGTAAGTAATAAAAAATAAAAGTAATAGGAATCTAAATTTTACTGTTAGGGTTATAATTATTTTGTAATTCTAACTGGCGCCCAGCAATTTATTATTTTTTAATGATTAGTAATATTAAATTTTGTGTTATTTTAAAGAAATATATTTAAATTATTCAAAAAAAATATAAAAATGTAACTATATATATTGTAACATTTACAGAATGGGCTATATAATGTTCTTTAAGAATTGGAAAAATAAATTAGAAATAACTCACACAAAATTTAAAAAGAAATTCATTAAAAGATTGGTTAGATTAAATTGAAACTAAATTTAGGTAAAAGCCTAGAAATGTAAACAAGGTATTTGAACTGTAAAATCCATGAGGAAATTTGTTATATCAAATAACCTAACAAATAAATTAAAACAAGATAATCTAATAATAATTATATTTAAACAAAATTGTAAATATTAGTAACATAGGGCATAAGTAATTACTTGAAGGAGAAAGTGAAACACGATTGTAAACAATGAGATTAGAAAGGTTATGTTTGTATGAATTCAGCTCAAAACACACATTTCGGAATTATTACAAAAGTAAAAAGTAAAGACGCTTCACACACTAATAATAGTAATTAAATAAACACTGGAAGGTTTCTTAAGGATCGGAAAGTTGAAACCGTATGTTAACCAAATTAAAACGCCATTGTAAATAGTCTTGTTGTTGCATCAGCTGTAAAAAAAACAAATGAAAGGAGGTCAGTTAGTCGACCTTAGTGGAAAGAAATCGAACTAAATTACAGGCAACGTGTTTTAGAAGAAGGAGAAGCCGCCATATTTTAAAACAATTGTTAAAAATCTAAGGACGCGTTAGTCGAGTATAGCGTGGGGACGCTACGAGATCGGACCTGCCATGACCAGTCAAAATTCCATTTGAAGAAAGTCGTCAAAATTATACAGATTTGTGAAGAAACTTGGCAATTTTAAATAAGGATAAGTGAATTTAAAGAATAATACAGTGTTAATATAATTTGAAGGAACTAAAACGAATTTAAGTGTGTAAAATATAAAATTTAAAGAGAACGGAATTCTACGTGTGAGCAAGCAGCCATTCGCCGATATTTATTAAGTTGAGTATATAACGCTATAGAAATAAACTTTAGTGGACTCTTAAGGTAATAGGGAAGTTTAAATTTGTACATTATTATAATATCTTGTGATTAATTAATAGTTATTAATAAAAACATAATCCAGTTCAAATAGTTTCGCCTTTTTGCTTATTCCAAATTTAAGTTTTTCCATCAGGAAGTTATTTATTAAAACTGTTTTCTAAATTTAATCTTGTTTTTCAAAATTTATTTAATTAACAAAAGAGTTAAAAATATAGCCCATGCCTATAAATCCCGAGATATTAAGAGATCTTAAAAATAGCCTAGGGTATAAAAACCTTGTAACTAAAAAACAAAGGAATTGAGTTAAACCTATTTTGTTAAAACTTGTTAAGTTGTAAATTTTTGTTTATTGTTTAAATGTTGAAATAAAAATTGTTATAATAAAGAATTATGAATTGTTCCTGAGTAGTTTTTTTTGTTTAAATAGAAATTAAATATCATTCAATAAAATAATAATAATAAACCCCGTTGCGTCTTTTTTATAATAATGTTATAATTAGGGATGGGCCGATTCCGATTCTCGATTCCAGGAATCGTCGATTCTAGTGGTATCGAGGAATCGTCGATACTCGATTCTTCATTCATAAAAGTGTCGATTCCGATTCTTATTTTGTTAACTATTAAAATCTGTGTATGGAGTAATTTATTGGAAAAATAATTAATTACCAACTATATCATATTTATGTATTAGTTGATTTGAATGAATTAAATGATTAAATTAAACGAAAATATTATTATTTATCAAGCAACATCAATCAAGATCGTAACCATTTCTGGTCGTTTGACATCGCTCGTCTCTCTCTCTCTCTCACTAGAGACCTTTTTGTGTATGTGGGTTCGATACACACTCTCCCCCCCCCACGTGTCTTACTGTCACTGATTCATAGATCTCAGAACAAAACACAAAAAAAGTACAGTAAAAACTCGATTAACCGTCACCGTCGGTGCCGTGGCCATGACGGTTGAGCGAATAGACGGATAACAGAAACACTGTATTATTATTCCTCCGAAACTTAATCTCAATCGATTATATTATAGACAGATATCACTCTCACGGTAATGTAATATATTTCGGAGCGAAAAGAAAATAAACACGATTATAATAGCAAATTAAACTATTTATTAATTTTGTACTTTTTATGTTGCTCGTTTGTTTTTAATTTTTCTTTTGTTTTGAGAGGCAATGTAAATAGGCTTAGGTATTTTTTCAAACTTCATAAAATAGTGTAAAGTTCACATTTTTAACTCTAAAATAAGTCATTACTTTTATCTGATATGTTTTTATGTTTTTAAAAATTCCTATTGATAAATCAAGGTTGAAGGTTTTTTGTAGCTTATTACATTAAAACAGAGCTTTTAAAAGGTTTTGCCGTATGACCAATATGTTAACTAAATTAATTATTAGAGACCTAGCATGTAAGCTAATATAACACGAAAGAATCGAGAATCGACTAAAGAATCGAGAATCGAAAGGAAAATTTTAGAATCGGAATCGGAATCGGAATCGAAAATTTTAGGAATCGGCCCATCCCTAGTTATAATATATGTATATATATATTTAATAGCAGGAATTGAAAGATGAATGGCATATTAAACTTTAAAACTATTAAACATGTTATATTTATTTAAAACTATTCCTATGTGTATTAATTTATATTTCATTGAATGTAGTTGTAAATTCTTTTCAACATTACTTGTAAATATTTCAGATAAATATTATGGCTGATCAAAATTCATTGAAGATATTACAGTTTCCTGATGGAGTTCCAGACCACCGCAAACAAAACGTTTTAAGTATGGCAAAAGCAATAGAAAAACATATAGAAAAAAGAGACGGCAAAGAATATAAATGGTCAATAGATGACTTTGAAATTGGTTGTCCAATGGGTAAAGGGAAATTTGGCCGTGTTTATTTAGCTCGAGAAAAAACAACTAAATTGATTGTAGCTTTAAAAATGTTATTTAAATCAGAACTGATAAAAGGACAAATGCAACATCAAGTAATCAGAGAAATTGAAATTCAAGCTCATTTAAACCATCCCAATATTTTGAAATTATTAACTTATTTTTGGACTGATAGACGTATTTTTTTAGTGTTGGAATTTGCTGGTGGCGGTGAACTTTATAAACATCTTCAACAACAGCCTCATAAACGCTTTACTGAACACACAGCAGCTCGATACGTTTATCAGGTAGCTGATGCCTTGCATTACTGTCATTTAAATAAAGTGATCCATCGTGATATCAAGCCAGAAAATCTTCTTTTAACTATAGATGGAGATATTAAATTAGCAGATTTTGGATGGTCAGTGCATGCTCCTTCTTCAAAACGCAAAACGATGTGTGGTACTTTAGATTATCTTCCACCTGAAATGATTAATTCTGAAGTATATAGTGAAAAAGTGGATCATTGGTGTATTGGTATTCTATGTTATGAATTTTTGTACGGTAGTCCACCTTTTGAAAGTGATAACAATAAAACTACTTTTAGGAGAATAGTTAAGATAGACATTAAGTGGCCAGATGTAATTAAACCTGGTGCAAAAAATTTAATTTCCCAATTGTTACGTTTCAATCCTAAGGACAGATTACCACTTCCCGAAGTAATGAAACATTATTGGGTTGTGGGAAACAAAGACAAATAAAAAAGTTGCACTTTATTTTAATACTTAGTACCGTTCATGTATACAATTTATTTTTTAAGAATCTATTTCAACAGTATAATAAAGGTTTGAATTTAAATAGTTAGATATAACATTCTCTGATGTGTCACCTCAGCTGTAATATAATGTTTTTGGTAATCCAGTCCTTTTAAGACTACCCCTCACCCCCAGAGGCTGCACTGATTTTGAAATGCGAGACTTGTCACAAAGAGTTTTTCTCCAGGTCCACAAAAAGTAGGTATGTAGCAAATTTATGTACTTTTTATGGTTCTATATTTAACATATAAGCATAAAATAATATTCATACTTAATTAACCACAAAAGAAAACATTAAATAATTGTTTCTAAAGCATAGCTTGAGATGGTAGTGGTTGTAAGTCCCAAATTGTATTTTTGTCTTTGCTTACATAAGCCAAAGACATTCCATTCTTTCATGTAATGATTGCACTGTTTATTTTTTCTGCAAATAGAATTTCTCGAATGCCATGTTTTTGTCTCGAGAAACAATGAATATTCCCTTTCATTTTCATTTACTTCTCAAACATCATCTGTATTATCACTTTCACCAAACTCTGATTTACAAAACACTTTGTTACTATTTCATTTTTAATTTGCTTGTCAGTAAATCCATTTCACTTTACAGCATCCATGATTGACACAGATCTTGAAAAATCATAAGAGCTATCAGCTTCTATAATGAAAATCAAAGATTGCATTAAATAGCACCTGTAGCACGATTTAAAATTGTAAATAATACTATATAAATAGGTTGCAGTACGCTTGTAGCATCAGGCGGGAACCAGGCCAGTTTCACATTCAAAAGTGTTATGTGTGGGTGGCAGATGAAATTGTTCATAAGAAGAATAACCTAAGTTTTCCTTTTTTTAATTTAGGATTGAACCCATTTAACCATTCTTCCATTGTAGCAGCAGTCATCTAAGCCTTCTAATTGTTTCCCCAAATCACTGATAAATTCTCAATTTCTAAGTTTTTGAAACTCCGTTGTTATATCGCCTCTCTGGTAACAACAGGTTTCATCTTAAATTATTTTTCGCTCAATATTACAGTATATATATATTGTAACATTTTGGAATAGCAAGTAAGAAAGGCACCATGTATAATATAATATAAATATGTAAGTAAATTCAAACCATAAAATAACCAATTATAAAAAAAGAGAAAATGTAAACATAACCTAAACTGGCAAAATCGTAACATTTAATCACAAGTTTAGAACAATAACCACTATAAAAAAAACAATATAATAGAAACAATTTAATGTGTAACAGTTTGAAAAGAACACTAAAACAATGTAAATAAAAGTAAAAGCCTTAAGAAAGTGAAACCATTTTTGATTGCACAAGATTAACCAAAACGGGATGGCTGGCACATTGTGAATAGAACAGCTGATAATTTAAACTTAGTAGAGTTAACTTAGAGTTAACAGTAGAGTAAACTTAGGGAGATATAATATTTAAATGCAGTTACCTGCAAAGAAATTAAAATCTAGTTATTAAGAACATGAAATGTACCAAAGGCAGCGAATACAGCATCCGTAAAGCCGGTAACGATTAAAAAAAAAAAAAAAAAAAAAAATAGTTGGGTTTAACCATTTTTCAATGCATGGCTTAGCATCGCTAGAGTTGCACACATCTCCTCAAACAAGACAGGCTTACTTCAGAATTGCCTAATAAAATTTAACGAATTTAAACTTAGTGCGGGAGTATTAGTCTCGAAATCAATTAACACTAAAAAATACTTTCAAGAAAATTAATTAAAACTATTTATTTAAAAATACCTTATTAAATATTTTGATAAAGGCCGAAAAGTGGAATCTGCAATCTAAAACACTTAAGTATCTAGGCTAGATCCATTACTACATTTTGAAATTTTGCAATCAGACATTTATAAAAGAAAAGAAACTAGTGAATTTATTATAAAATTAAACTATAAAAGAAAACATTTAGAAAATATTAAGGGACAATTTTACCTAGAAATAAGTTAATTTGTAACATAGTTTATAACATTTATAGCTTAGATTTTTTTTTGTTCTTGTATTTTAGAGTGCCAAATAAGATTTCATTATTCAAAATTTAAAACCTACCAGATAACCCGAGTTTAAGAGAGCTTGTG
This sequence comes from Prosapia bicincta, assembly GCA_036971475.1. NCBI lineage: Eukaryota > Metazoa > Arthropoda > Insecta > Hemiptera > Cercopidae > Prosapia > Prosapia bicincta. Next base: position 42,333,187 of record JBAIZL010000001.1, read on the forward strand.
CTAAAACAAAATTAAAATCAATTTAGGCTAAATTAAATAAAAATTGTTGCTGCCCAAAAGAGAAATACAATTTAAAGTATTAAGACTTATTATAAAAGAGGAAACTTATATATAGTAAATTTGTAAAACCTAAAAAAAAAAATATATATATAATTTATTAATGGAACTTATAATTGCTAAGAAATTGTTTTAAATGATACATTAAACTTGTTATTAAAAAAGAAAGCTCTAGAAAATTTATTCATCTTAAAATAAATTAGAAAAGTTACTAACCTACCTTGAACAAAATAATTGAGAAATTTTATTGATTAAAAATATTGAAAAAAATACATTTTAAAGATTCATTCAAATAATATAATTATAAAAAAAGAAATTATTACAATATATATATGAAATTATTATTACTTGTTAATAATTTTTTCCACCACAAAGTGCAATAATTTTACCTTGTGTGATGAGGTACATTTCGGTCAGTTGTCCATTGTCGAATCACTGATTATTTTTCTGATGTGAATGTTTGGTCTGTGATGTTGGTATTTGTTGAATTCATACATATTTCTTCTTGAACCTCGTGTATAATGTTTTTAAATAGTAAATCTTCTGCATATACTATACTCCAACAAACAAACCAAATAATAAAATATCTTAATAACACAAACCACAAAACAAATACAGAAAAACATAACCTATCTGGTCAATCCGTCGCCAAATGGCTCAACTGCCAAGGGTGGGCATTGGCTAGTAAGTAAGTAAGTTTTTTTTGCATAGTTAAGCTATTAATATATTCATTTTATAAGCATTATCTTGAACATATATATTTATATTAATTCATTACATAGTATCCATGATAAAGAGTAGTCATTGTTTATAATGAAATTTTAAATTAGTAATATTTTAATAAAAATTTAAGAAACTAAATTGATATTTAAATTCTGACTTGCCCACAACCTCCCACACTGATTGTCCCTGTTCCTTCAGGAACCTCCTTGATAGATTGGATAAAAGAAATATACAGTTTTCTATCATTAAGAAAGTTGTAATGCCACTAATAATAATTTTTGTTTAATAATTAAAATGATACAATTTTTGGATTGCGGTTGCCTGATATTGTAACATTTGTTATAAAATATATGAAAAAATTTTCATAGCTCTTATCTTGGCTTAAACTTTTTATGGATTAAATTTTTGTAGCATCTTATTTTGGCTGAAATTTTTTATTTAACAATGGGCAGGCATAATGATATTCTTCGAGAAAAGGCTTAATATAAAATATAGAAAAAGGCTGCCTCAAACTCTAGAATTAACTATTTTGTATTAATCTATCAATGGCCATGATTTAAAATAAACTTTAAAAAAATAATATTTTTTTAATGAGGTTTGTTCTGTTTTTTATGTGTGTGTCTGTTTTTAAGTTAATAAATTGTCTGATTATTTTGTCCATGTATTTTGTTAGTTTATGTGCAGGAGCATTTTGGTAGTTGATGATTGCTCGGATGGGGACATTGGGTTTGTGAATTTTAGGGCGAGCGTGGAGGGTAGGTGTTTAAGGGGAGATTTGTTTTAGGTGGTTTTGTTTTTGCTGATAATGTATTTGGATGTATTAATTCGTTTTTGAATGGTTCTGTGGTATTTCTCAGTTGGGTCTGTATGTAGTTGTATTATATTATTATTTATTGTGTGTGGAACAGACACCTTCTGCCTTGAAGTCCTTCTCCCACATGACACAAGAGATGAACAGTCTAAAAGTTTTTCCCAACTGTGATAAACTTATTGTCAAACCACTTCATAAACAGAAGGTCACCTTTTGAATCAACAGTGCCTACTGGCTCCTTGGAGTCCTTTAAAGGACATTTAGACATATGGTTCTACGCCAGAGAACCAGTAGCTCTAAAACCAAATAAACAAATCTCTACTGGTAAAGAGATTGTAGAAGTATGCCTTTGAACTGAACAAATAACACGGGTCCCTAAAACCAAACCTTCTCTTTCGTTTTGAACTACTTCCTTACCATAGTAATTGAAGTTGAAACAGTATTACAGAATTACAACTGATTCCTTAAGAAACTAAATGGCTGGTTTACTTAAAATGCAAACAGGCTTTGTTATCCACGTATCAGTCCTGACTCATTGAATCATCAAACACACAACATTAACTCGAAGCAACAAAGCGTCATCAAATAAATTGCAGATGGCGCTATTCAAATTCAGTGGCTAAACTGATGCATCAATGTCCCAGCATCCTATAAATAGACAGCATTTAAAGATGTTCCACACAAAGATAAAAATAAATCACACTCTCCTTCAAATATACATTCTGTGAAGCATAATAAATTTGTTTTGGCAAACATTTCACATTTGAAATATAATGTTTCTTATTAAAAAATGTGAAAATTACCCAATGTCGATCTCAATAATACTTCCAAATCAAACTTTTCTAAGATGCTTGAAAATAGATATTCAATGAAAAAGTAACTATTGTTGTATTAAATGACTACATTTATCTTTTTCCATAAATAATAACCAAAAAGCAATATATTATGAGACAAATTTTAAACAAATCAGTCAGTCAGAATAAGAGGGGGCTAGGTGCCTCGTAGTTTTTCATCGTCTGTCAAACGACACTGGCTGTGGGTAGGGATTTGGGCTTTTTGGTTAAGGGCTGGAACTGAGGAGGGGTTACTGCATGGTAGGACGTTTTATTGGTTAGTACGGTACAAGGATTTAAATCTGGGGTACAATGTTTATTTATAATATTTGGGACTGGCTGACCGACTTTTTTTTCTTGATTGATAATTGATAATGGAATTTACAATGCAGTGATGAACTGATTACCTTAACTTTTCTAACATGTTGTAGTTGTGATGTACAATTTTGCTTAATTCTAAGCTTAACCTAATCATAAGCTAATGAGATGGTGGGTGATCTGAGCGAGTGAGTGTAAGAATGAGATGGGTAAAGATGAGATGTGTTGTGAATGCGTTTGGGAATGTTGGATGAAATGTAAATGTGATGAGAAAACTAATTGTATTAAACTAAGATTGGGTTTATAAAAATGCGTGAAATTTACATAATGAACTAAACTAAACTTAAACTTATGACTAAAAAATAAAGATTGACTGGGAAATTGTGGATTAACTGAGTTTGAAGATGAGAGTGTAGAGAGAGTGAGATGCTGATATTGTTCTAGTAGGAGTGAAGAGGCTGTGTGGAAGCTAGTGTTATGGGGGGGGGGGGTCCAGGAGAATTTTAGGTCGTGGGAGGGGGTCCAGACGGATCGCTGATGTTTTGGATGTGTGGTTATTTGGAGCTTTCGGCTGTGCTGGAGAGTTTTGTAGATAGGGAACATATCAAGTCAGACAGGCTAGGAGCATGAAAGGATTGACAAATATATGAGATGGAGAGAAGAACCACAGCGATTGTGCCTGGAATGCTTTGAGACGTTTCTAAGAGGTTTTGGTACAAAGTGGCCACCAGACTGTTGTGAAGTAGGTGATGATAGGGCAGGACAGGAGGGGGAATAGCTTAAAGCTGGCAGCTATCCCTTTGGAAAGGCACTTGTCGAGGATGATCCCAAGATATTTGACTGAGGACCTCCATGCAATAGCCACCCCATCGATAGTGATGACTCCGATCTGCGGTTGATATTTTCTGGTGAAGCATATTCCTTCTGACTTGTCAGTGTTGATCTCTGTTCTCCATTTACGGAGCCATCGCGTTAAGATAATTAGTTGCATTGGATGGTTCTGCTAACTTTAAGAATGTTCCAGGAGTTGCAAAAAAAACATAGCGTCATCCGCGTACAAGGACAGGGATACACCTGGGAGGTGTAGTTTGTGTAAAGGACAGGACAAAGTACAGATCCTTGTGCCATGCTGGCAGATTTGGCCTGGAAGAGGATAGGCTGCCTTCGACAAAAATGGTAAAGTTTCTGTCAGAAAAGTAGGACCTGAAAAGAAAGGGAGCTGGTGGCCAATTTTTATAGGCGTCTAGATGCCAGACACTGTCTAAGGCCTTGCTGACATCAAGGAAGACTGTACTGGTTGTCTTATTGAAGGCATCCACTACCAAATACTCTGCAGTATGCATAAAACATTTTTGTGAAAGTTCTTTTCACAAACTGATAATATACTGTGTAATAGTTACTTGGATGAAATTGTTGATAATTCATCGCTCCTTCTATATCGGGATAATGCTGCTGTGAATAACAATTCTATCTATCATCACAAGAAAATATTAAAGACACTTTTATGAAAGATCTTAACAGAGAGGAACATGTTTTTTGTATAATGATGAAACTAATATCGAAAAACTATGAAGAAGATTTTTTGCAGCAGGAATCTCAAAAATGTATTAATTTCCCTTTCTAAGTGTGGAATTACTAGTGAATATCATGTCAACTTTTCTTGTGGTTGTGATACAGACAATGAAACAATTTTTCATAAGTTTGTTTGTACTTTTAGTAACATTTTATTGAAAAACTAAGAAATTTCAGCATGTCAACAAATCCAGCTAAGAAGCGAAATACAGACCACTAATTTGGTAATTATATACTAAAATAGTAATACTTAATACTACTAAATAATAGAAATTGATGTATTGGTACTTTGGTATTGTAACGACAATACAACTATAGGAAATGTAGGACATTTCAGAATGAAAATATATATAAATAAACTTTTGCAAATTTACCCAAAAATACTAATTTATAAACTAATTGTTTAGGAATTATTCCATTATTTTATACAACTTTACTATATGTCTATATTAAAATATAGTTCTGAAGAATCCAGTTAGGACACATTTAGTTGTAATTTTATAAAACATCACTATATACCTATGAGGTATCCAGTTAGAATGGATTTGGTTGTAATTTTATGCAACATTAGTTCATGCCTATAATAAAATATATCTATGAAGTTTCCAGTTAATATAGATGTGGTTGTAAGTAATGTGAACATTTAATTATGTATATTTTCATTCGATAATATCCTATATTCTCTTAGATATGTGGTAGGTATAATACCAAAGTACATATACATTTAAGAGTTGTATGCGTCTGCTGAGATAAAATGCAAGGGCAGTAATAGATTTTTTTAATGGAAATGCAATTTATTATCAATTAAAAATATTTGAATAGGTACAAATAATTGTGAAATTTCTTTTTTTTGTTTGTGTTTTCTTCTGTTATTTTCCATTGCAGCATTGAAAATGGTAATAAACTAGAATTATTTGCTCAAAATATTGTTTTTGGTTCAATAAATTTTATAAAAATAATATTAATCACGTTTTTGTAAACTTAAATAAATGCTACAGGTAGGCCTACCTCAGAAGAATAGTTATTCAGTGCCTATTGAAATAACAAGTTAATTATAATATTATAGTTACGGTTTACACAAGTAGGTATATTAAACAAAACAAAAAAAACCCATAATGAGTATATCTGTATACACTAATGGATAAATAAACAAGAAGTCTAGAATTCGTTTTAAATAGGCCTATAAAAAACACTAACCCTTGTGTACCCAAAATCTTGCAGTAATGCGCATGCGCGTGACGTCATAGCTGAGAAGCAATGTAGGGTTTACTGCAGAAGTGGGGGGAGTAGTAATGTCAGGCAAGATGCCTGATGTAATGTAAGATGGGCGAATCTGTTATTTTCGCTGTTGCGCCGGCAACTGTTGCGGCTACAGCGAAAAGAACTACAGTTTAAAAAACTGTTGCAAAACATTTGTAATGCCATTGATATTAAGGAAAAAGTATACACATGATTAATTGCAATATACCTATAAAATATTTTTATGTTATATAAAAAAAATATTTAAAAAATAAAAATACATATGGTTAATTACAACACAGCTATATTTTATATGAATAAAAATATTAACTCCATTTTACTTTCCACTCATTCTTTACAGTAAATAGAATATGCCCATCGCTGTGATATGAGAAGAAAGGAAGAAAATTCACTATGTAAAAATTAAATTTACCTTTGCCATTTTTATTCAAAAGACATTTATAAATTATTTAAACATAAATTCGTATCTCAAATATCACCTGTACATTAGAGTGGTGACTACATACAGTCAAATACGTATAAAATATTACTTATTTTACTTTACACTCATTTATTGATTGAAGTTAACACATCAAGCCTGAAATAGTTTTAATTAGGCTTACTAGAGAAATCCTGTCAATAATTAAAAATATACAAATTCACATAAAATATACGTTATTTTAATCTAAACCCATTTATTGCCAAGGTTAAAACAATTAACTTGAAATAATTATGCCCACAAAAGAAATCATATCAACAATTAAAAATATCCTCTTCAGTCCCGAAATTTTAATTTTTATAATAGTTCCAACTTGCGACTACCGCTATTTTCGTGAAATGTTTTGCATTTCGTATGTATTTTTACGTCCTAGACAATAATCCAACATTATTTTTTGTCGCTGACGCCGTTTTTTTAAAATATACCTAAAAAAACATAACCTAAACTAACCTTTATTGACGTACAATTAACGCTATTTTAGTGAATTTGTTTTTACTTTTCTTATGTATTTTTACGTTTTTCCATATGTACGTTCTTGCATTTTTATGTATTTTTGTGAAAGTTACTTTATTTCATTTCACATTTTAAATGTTAGGTTGTAATGGCATGTAGGCCTATAGCGTGAACCGGGCACTGCACTACGTCTAGATTTGTAATTTTATACAACATTACTATATACCTACATTAAAATATACGTACGAAGTATCCAGTCAGGATAGATTTGGTAATAATTTTATTCAGAATTACTATCTATTTTTATTAAAGTATACCTACGAAGTATCCAGTCAGGATAGGATTTGGTAATAATTTGATTCAACATTACTATCTATTTGTATATAAGTATACCAACGAAGTATTTAGTCAGGATAGATTTGGTTATAGTTTTATACAACATTACTATATACCTACATTAAAATATACCTACGAAGTACCCAGTCAGGATAGATTTGGTAATAATTTTATTCAACATTACTGTCTACCTTTATTAAAGTATACCTACGAAGTATTCAGTCAGGATAGATTTGGTTGCAATTTAGGTTTGGGCAAAAACGTCTTACTTAAAGTCCAATATTTACGATTTACAATACGATAAAACCCAAGATCGTAGATTTTAACAAGCAAATATTTCTAAGCTCTCCTCTATTTTTAACAAAAATAATTCCAAGAGACTGTCCTCTCTTGGAACTGTTTAACGCTGGGAACAGTTATAGGCTCCAAATTGTAGAACTACTACTGTTAATAATTTATAGAAAAAAATTAAAATCGTAGATTGGGATTTGAACCAGGAACTTTCGGTTTGTAGACTTCTACCTTATCCATTAGGCCACGAGGTTTTAGTGGTAACGTTGATACTGTTTCCTTTATTACAAATGACACATTGTAGACACTGTGGCAATGACACTTCAGGTAGGATCTTCCATCAATGACGTCACTGTGGCTCATCGTTTCCCCTACATTCTCTCCCCGTCAAGGAACCGAACTGAAAGTTGCGCATGCGCGTTTATGAAAGATCTAGCATAGGGAAGATCTACTATAAAAAACCGGAGTAGCCTTCGATCTACAGCTGACGCGGTGTTGCCATATTGTATATTACAGCCTTCTACTAGAGTAGGCCATGGGTGGATGTAAACCAATTATCCATGGTTACATTTCTATTTGTGCCATGGATAATATTTTGTCAGATCAATTATAAATTAGCGACCCGGTGGCAGGCCAAATGTGTTCAAAATACTTCCTCAAGTATGGCATACCTTGTTTTACCTCAATTAGATACTTTGTTTTTACATCACACAGCTTAAACACTTGTCTCTCAGAGGACTACGCAAAGAAAACGTAATCTCAAAACAAATAACATAAGTCTAATGCTCCTTGGAATGACAGTGAAACCAGAAGGTTAAGGGGGAGAAGACAGCTCCTGCTCTACACTATCACGCCAAAGTACGAATTCCTGGAATCTTGCGTCGTCTGACATGAATCTAGGGTTAATGTATTTAGAAAAATATTGATTACCGTTATTTAGGAAATCTATGTTTATACATATAGTTATAATTTAGATTTTTATTTCCTTAAATTTAATTATGTTTGTAAACAAAATGTATAATAAGACTATATTGAATTTTCTTGAAACATGTAAAATTTTGATTTTAAATGTTTCAAGAAAATAAATACATAAAATTTAACTTTTGGTAAAATATGTGTTGTGTTGTATGAGTGGCGCAGGTAGAAAAGTCTATATCATATTCATTTCGGACGTCCTCATACAATAAAAAGTTCATGAATTTTGTAGTCCATTACGTTCGGTGAATCATATTAATCACTTGAACAATAGTTTATGACTATCCAAACTTTGAATCAAAGTTCGGATAGCCATAAACTATTGTTTAAGTGATTAATACAATAAAAAAGGTGTTATTTTTAAAGTTTAGTAATTCAAGTCCAAGGTTGGAAGAAATAAAAATGTGATGTTAGAAATCCCGAATTTTGATTCTATACCTCTTATTTTTTCAATGCTATCATGATTTCCAATTTACTTATATCCTAAATTTTGAACTGGGAAGTACGTTAAACGTTAAACTAATTTTTACAGTTTTTACTTGTAGAGCGACAAAATAGGAATATTGAGCATTTTTTCATTTAGCGTATTTGATTTAATTTCGATCCAAATTCTTTTAACAATTAGTATTACCGATTTGTTTCTCGATAAATCGTGCTTTTTTGCGAAAATATTCTAGACATATTTTCTAAGTACTGGACTTCAATTTCTTAAATTATTGGATTTAAAACATGTAAGTTAACATTTACTAAATGCACATAGATAAAAGAATATGTAAAAACCTTTTGTTATTTAAGAACGATTATTAATATCTATTCATAAGAAGGGTACATAATGCAGTTATATTAAGCTTGAATAAAAATTTAACATTTACTAATATCACATAGTTACAAAAATAGTGACTTTTTATATCCAATTATCTTTTGTTTTTAATATAGATATATTACATATACAGAATGGTTTCAGGGTAAATGTTTACATTTCTAAACCCGCTAGATATTGGCATTTAACATTTCAAAAGGCTATTTTCATTGATATTTTCCCCTTTATTCCAAATAACATTGATGAAATTCTGAGAATAAAGTTTTCTTTTAATATTTGTTTTATATAAATTACCATAATTCCTGTAATATTTATATTTAATTTTCAATTCTGGAGGTAACTATAGTTTATTAATTATTGGAAGAATAACGACATTTTTCATTTTTAAAATTTCTATTTGCTACACAAACTTGTGAAATCATGTAAAAATAAATTTTCGGCAATTGTTTACTTTAGCTACATAAGCTGTTTCGGAAGACAAATTTTACCCGCTGATGCAGAAACTCGGATAAAAAAAAATAAAAAGACTTTCGATGACTTCCCAAATAATTAATTTTGGGAAAAAATTGTTACAGCCTCCACGGTCACCTAAAACCTTACAAAATCAACGTTTTACCTTGATTTTTATCTGAAACTAACAAAATGCCGTGAAAAATACTACTTTTTTACTACCACGTAAGGTTAATTTTGTATCACATTTTAGTTGGGACTATGTGTTTGGGTGTGCAGTAGCAACATCACACTGTACTATGTCTAAACATAAATATATCTATAACGTATCCAGTTAGGACAGAGTTCCTTCCAACAAAGAGTTGAAGAACACACAAAATCACTCAAAGAGAACACCAACTCAGCATTCTTCAATCACATGAAAGAAATAGGACACAAATACACAGATATTTACCGTAACTAGAAATCTTATAAATCAACAGAAAAGGACCACATCTCAACACACAAGGACAATATGAACAAATATATTAAACGAACAAACAGAATACAAATCACACTGCAGAAGACACTGATGAAGATCGCCACATAGTGATCGAAAACGTTCTGTCTCAGTAAGTTTTAACAATTTACAAAATGTAAAGTTTGGATAGTCATTAACTATTGTTTATGTGATTAAGATCCACCGAACGTAATGGACTACAAAATTCAAGAAAACAATCTTTTACTATCAAATGTTTAAATATCGTTAAAAGTTATTTTTACAGGTGATTACAAATACATTAACTATCAGCTGATTAAGCCAAGTATATAATGGAGCATAGATAATTGAGTGTTAAGGAGTTTTCTAGGCCAGTGGAGCGGAGCTTCACAAACTTACATCTGGAAGGCTGCTGTGAGCTTGCTCTGCCTAAGACGTAACCGCAGTTGCTGGTCTGCTAGCAGCTTTTGCCCTTGATCAGGAAGTGTCAGCAGTGCACAGTATTACTCAGGGAGTCACGATTACTCAACTGATGCCCATCCAGTGAAGCTAAGGAGGAAAATAATAGTCCTCACAGTTCTGTAGATTGGAAATGATCTTAAGTGACCCATTCCTATAGTCTCAACAGTAACGCCTGGCAACTTTACGGAACCCCAAAACACCACAAATGGAGTTAGTTTAAAGAGGTACAAGGATTGCCATCACCTAAATATTTAATTATCTCTAATGTCAAAGAAGGAAAAGATCTTTCTAAAGTCTATCCTTTTTTATCAATAAGGTAATTATTGCCTTGTAGTAACATGTACTGAGGGACAAATGCTTCCTATAGTAAAAATGACCTCCTTCTCTGACCAGGTCATGGTATCTGTGGCTCCCCATAGATCGTTGAATTTTTCAAAGGGGGTTATCTTATGTAGGGATTTGTTGAATGTATCAGTTGACGAAATCGAATCAGAACTGTCTTCTCAGTCAGTTACAGATCTCGCGCCTATTATGAAGACTGACAATGACGAAAAAATGTTAACAGCTTCTTTCATTCTTACTTATGACAAACCGAAGATTTTGGGCTAATCTGAATCCATACATGGAGGTTACCAATGGCTTTCAGAGAGGCAGTTTGTGGCTAAGCCTCAGCTATGTTTCAAATGTCACATTTTGGGCATTACTTCTTGTTCAAAGCAGGGAGCATGCGGCTAATGTAGTATTGAAGGCAATGATAAAAAAGATTGAATTATCCTTCAAACAGAGCCAACTATGTAGTGATCATCTAACGTGATCTTGTAACTGTCCTATCTTCAAAGCGGAGAAGGATGTCCTGGGCATCATAGCTAAAGAGAAAACCGTTTCAGAGGCAGGGAAAATTTATAACAAAAGATTGATGGTAAAACCTATGCTGCTATGAAGTTGTGCTGTATGAACTGTGTTGGCCTAACAAAAAAATAAAAGTTGTTTGTTTCAATCATCTCGATTCTACTGAGTAAATCATAAGTAATTATTGAGTGAAAACTTTCAAGTTATTTGCAGAGACGTTTCAAAACAATCGATACATTGAAGAAGCCAACCCGCTACTGGAGGTGATCACTCAAGGTTGCTGCAAGCATATGATTCATGTGTGTGAAGGAGTGAGATAGGTTGTTTACTATATAATAGAATAGGGTGTTAGATTCGAAGTGTGTGGGATTGTTCAAGATATATTGTTTTTTGTGTTATGTGATGTTTGAATATTTCAAATTTTTCTGTTGTGGTTAATTTTTTTTTACTATGGTTTAATATGTGGAGAATATTTAAATTAGTCTCTATGTTTGTGTATGGGTATATAAAACACCCAACGGTAGCCTCTAAGTGGTCTCTTATCAATTGTTTGCATGACAGACTTAAAGTAGATAAGAATACATGTAAGATTCTTCAACATCCGTAGGATGGCTTACCGGCATGGGTAGGTTTCTAGGTACCACTAATGTATTACACTGCATCTGGAGTACCTTTCTCCATATTTACTGACCCAGCAGTGTATATATTTACATAGCCTTGGTAGTTGACCAACATTTCTATTCTATCTATTTCAATGCCTCAAGTGTTGCAAATGTTTTACAGACCTAAAGTACGAGAAAAAAATAATAATTTCTAGAGATTTACCAAAAGTTTACAATTTTGAAAATATAACACATGGAAAAATCCAAATAACTTTATTTTACTGATATAAAGCCACATAATATACCTTTTTAAAAAATCGTTATAATCACTATTACACTGTATACAACTAGCGGTTTGTATTAATATTATTTCTGAGGTACCAGACAAGTTATAAAAAATTTGCCTCTGCAGGAAATGCATTTACCCAACGTGTTAGATTTGTGATTTTGCTGAAGTTCATAGAACAACTTGTAAGCTTACAGAGTTGTTATAGAAGCAGGATGTATCTTGAAAGCCACAGAAACTACTAGCACAAATGTTAAATACTTATTAAAGTTACAGTCTCAAGTACAAATGAGTTTTAATGTCACAAAATTGTTGGTAATATATCTTCATTATTTCGGAAAATAAAGCTTATTAAACATGTTAAATTATTCAAAGTGTTTAGTTTCTTTAAATATAATTGAATTGTATTTAATATAACATAGTTACAGATTTTTTTCACATTACTTGTAAATATTTCAGATAAATGACTGATCAAAGTCCGTTGAAGATTTTTCAGCTTCCTGATGGAGTTCCAGACCACCATAAAAAAAATGTTTTAAATACAGCAAAAGCAATAGAAAAACACATTGAAAAAAGAGAAGGCAAAGAATATAAATGGTCAATAGATGACTTTGAAATTGGTTGTCCAATGGGTAAAGGGAAATTTGGCCGTGTTTATTTAGCTCGAGAAAAAACAACTAAATTGATTGTAGCTTTAAAAATGTTATTTAAATCAGAACTGATAAAAGGACAAATGCAACATCAAGTAATCAGAGAAATTGAAATTCAATCTCATTTAAACCATCCCAATATTTTGAGATTATTAACTTATTTTTGGACTGATAGATGTATTTTTTTAGTGTTGGAATTTGCTGGTGGCGGTGAACTTTATAAACATCTTCAACAACAGCCTCTTAAACGCTTTACTGAACACACAGCAGCTCGATACATTTATCAGGTAGCTGATGCCTTGCATTATTGTCATTTAAATAAAGTGATCCATCGTGATATTAAACCAGAGAATCTTCTTTTAACTATAGATGGAGATATTAAATTAGCAGATTTTGGATGGTCAGTGCATGCTCCTTCTTCAAAACGGAAAACGATGTGTGGTACTTTAGATTATCTTCCACCTGAAATGATTAATTCTGAAGTATATAGTGAAAAAGTGGATCATTGGTGTATAGGAGTATTATGTTATGAATTTTTGTATGGTAGTCCACCTTTTGAAAGTGATAACAATAAAACTACATATAGGAAAATAGTTAAAGTAGAAATGAAATGGCCAGATGTAATTACACCTGGTGCAAAAAATTTAATTTCCCAATTGTTACGTTTCAATCCTAATGATAGATTACCACTTCCTGAAGTAATGAAACATTATTGGGTTCTTGCGAATAAAGACAAATAAATAAATTGTGGCTTTTACTAATTTTTTGTGATGTTTATTTTGTACACAATATATCTATTAAGAATCTAAATAATAAAATAAAGGTTAAAATTTAAATACATTTAAGAATAATAAACCTTAGCTATATAAGTTTAATTATATTTTGTTTTATTAAAATTTCTAAATTTAAGCTTCCATATTTATTTTAATGATGAATTTTATATGTGTATATATATATAAATTTGTTGATTCCATCTTCACATGTGCTACTAGTTTTCACTAAACAATTGTAAATATTTTACAACTTGCCTATAGTAGCACTACTTACATTGAGTTATGGTGTGAGTTGTCAATGGGGCACATCTCTCGAAACGGCCGTCATACAACAAATATAAGTATGTGCTACTATAGGCAAGTTGTAAAATATTCACAAGTGTTTTAGTTTATGTATATGCTGTAGGATAGTTCTAATAGAGTTCAGAGCTTATTTGAAATTTACGGTATTGATAGGGTAAATGACATTGGTAATGTCTTAGTTGGTGCTTTAGTGTCTGGCTTACTAAGAGGGTTTTACTGATTTGATTCTATCAAAAAATATCAAGAAATTAAACTTAAAATGTACCTTGGCAATCACTTGAACTTACATTAGCTAAAATAAATATTTATGCAACATGCTAAATTGTAACAAAAAATTATTTAGCATGTTACAAAATGATAATTTGTAAATGTCTACCTATATTGTCCACACACTAACGAAGCCTGTTCCGGAAATTGTCTTGTTCTTGGTAAATCATATTTTGACAGAATAACGTTGATTTCCTTAGTGATAGCAGCTTTCAGTTAATGGCAGGGGTTAAATCAGGCAATCTCGGCACCCAATGCCACCTTGCAATGAAACGATATGACCAGGAAATATTTGTCTGAGAATTTCCATTGAACGTAGGTATATATGGGTTTTTGAACTATCGTTAAAACCAAATATTATCATTGTCATGGGTGTGTAATAATTCATTCAGTTTTGGAAAATTTTCAAGCATGCTACAAGTCACTGTTACAACTTGATCGTCTTCTTCGAAGAAAAAGGAACCCTATATACCAAAGTCTACAATAGCACACCACACTGTCACTTAAGAGGTGTGGAATGGTTGTTTGTAAAGGTTCCGAAATTTATTTTCAGCCCAGTATCAAAAATTTGTTTGTTAACAGTTTTGGCAATGTGAAAATAGGCCTTGTCTCTGAAGATCGAAACTTCAGTATGTAAGATACTATGCAGAATGTCATGGCACAAATTTGTTTTTGTATCGAAGTTGTTTTCAGTTAACTCTTGCACTGTCTGCTTGTATAAGTGGATTTTAAGGTCTATACTGTACTCTCCAGACTACTGGGAGACAATCCAAGAAAAATACACAATAGAACATGGAAGGGATGGATTACATTGTTCACCTACAAGAAGACATACAATTTAGTTATAAAACCTTCTTGCCAGTATTACCAAATTTAATTAATGTGAAATAACCCCTAACAGTGTGGAACTCTTTTTCACTGATGAATTATTTAAGGATATTGTCAGATATACAAACCAGCACATTTAACAAGTTCACTCAAACTGAAGTAGAGATAAAGATGCTGTTGTAACACATGATACCTCAACTTGGCCGAAGAGGATACTGTTGTCAAGATTTTACATTAATATGCATTTTTCATTTATTGCAGTAAGTTCATATAAAATGTAAAATTTATGGAAACACACTTTTATTTAAATACATTCTGGATTTGAACCTGGTTATGTCATATCTGCTGTAATATTACTTTCTTGCTAGTCTGGTCTTAATTTGCACATTCCCCTATGAAAACCTCAGTTTTTGCATAGAAAATTATACTATCTCAAAGGCTATCTTAAGTCTTATGAAATTTTAGAAAAGTATCGAGCTGGTAGAAAACAAGATATTTGTGGCGATATAAAACTAGAGGCATCACACTATCATGGACTAGAATCTGTGTGTGTATGCGCTCTATATTCACATAAATTTTATTATGAAGAATCATGTAGTACATTCCTGTTATTATGATAAATGAAGGTTTATCAACCTTTTAGTTTATGCAATGTATAACACCATTACAAAAACCCAGGATTATAAATTTTTAGTACAAAACTAACTAGTAAACTTTTAATAGGATGTAATTATATGTGAAAAAAATAGAGTTGCCAGCAAAGATCAATAATGTATTTGTTTTAGTAAGTCAATTTTTGTCAGCTTGCAACAATACATAGAAGTGGATTATGAGCACAAAAGAAGAGATCCAAAGAACTGGATAAGACCTTCTGGGAACTTCTGTAACAGTATTACCTAATGGCAATAGTCCAAAACTGCAATCTCTTGGAAATAAATAAATAGACACATACAAAAACTTAACACACTATTGAAAAATTTTGATCAAAAATTATCTTTGTCAATCAACATAGAGAAAAAGAAAAGACTGAAGTGAAGATTTATAGTTTATGAGATAGTGCTATATGTGATTTGTATAAATATTTATTATCTGAAACTAGATATTAAAAGTCTGTCGGAAGGTAAATATAGTTGTTAAGAATGGTAGAAGTTAGGGGGAAGGTAAAAGAAGTTTTATCTGCTGTTGAGGTTAGGAGGCTCTCTAGATTTGGTGCACCACTCTTATAACTCCCATCTTCTCAATTCTGAAGGGTTGCAATCAGGGGAGAGGGCCTTAATTATTTTGGTGGTATAACAATCACTGAAAGATATGATGTGACAAGCAGCGTGTTGAGCAGTTGGCCTGTCTATGTTCATGGTTCCAACGTCATGTGTGACCATTCATTCTGATGCTCATACCATCCGTGATAAGGCCTATATGTACAGTGCGGGGCAAAGTTTTTACATTGCAACTGGTGTATTACATTTTTGGATATACAATTATGATGACCCTGAATCTTGAAGTCCTCATTGGTTGCTAGGCTATGGAAAATATTTGTTGGGATGTGTATTGGACATGTCTCGAATCTAGGTCTATTACACGGAAAGGAGCCATAAGGAAGTTTAGGCGGGTTTTCAGTACTTAGATCTAGTAATTTTAGATGTACTGACTGTATGGTATGGACCTTTTTATATTCATAGGGTGGATGCTATTGAAATGTAGGTATTGTAGATGGTTTGTCGGTTTGATGTGGACACCTGTATAGATATTCCCATCTCTGATTGTTATATCTAAAAAGGTGATTGATGCTGTAGATTTCTCCCAGATGAATTGAAGTGTAGAGATAAGTGATAAGCCCTTCAAAACACTTTAAATTTATCAGCTAACCATTTTGATAAAATATAAGTAAGAGAATCTATTCCAGATACTATAGGCCTCATTACCTTCCCTGCCTTGTGGATTTTAGGAAGGCAATATAACCTAGGTAAAACAGGGTTAGAAATTTGAAATTTATAAACATCTTTTTTAGGAATAACAGAATTACAATTCTTAATAGCATCATTAGTAACCTGAATAAACTTATTTAACGGATTTTTAACAATTTTCTGGTAAGGGCCAGAAATTTCTTTTAACATTCAGTAAAAGCTTTCAAAGGAAAGAGGTAGACATCAGTGACTGTTCTGAAAAATTCAATAAGTGTGTGAAGATTTTAAACAGTTTTAGAGAGAATGATTATGTGGATGCAGTAATATTTAATAAGAAATAGCTGCTGAACGTCGTATCGAACTTGTTATTCCCAAAAAAGGATTCATAAACAAAAATGCGTTTTTTTCATGAGTCTTCTGAGGAAGTGCAATAGCCACCTGAAGAAACCTTTATGGGAGAAGTTTTTTATCCATTTATGTATAACATTTTGAACTCACCTAAGAAGAGGTCAACAGGGTTGAAAGAACACCAAAAAGTGCGAGGGTATTTGGATAATGTTGCTGAAATTCCAAGGAAAGAAGATCTAAAACAAAGTAATTAGAACTTAGAAAGACATTTAACT
Organism: Prosapia bicincta; assembly: GCA_036971475.1. NCBI lineage: Eukaryota > Metazoa > Arthropoda > Insecta > Hemiptera > Cercopidae > Prosapia > Prosapia bicincta. The sequence goes on from JBAIZL010000001.1 coordinate 42,350,589, forward strand.
GACAAAACAACAAAAGTGTCTGATATCAATGGCATTGAATTGTATCATGAACATTTACATGTAAGTTTCATTTTGATCATAAAAAGTCACACCAAAAGATGGCTTGTTTATAATATACATAAGCAATAAAGATTTGTTTACAAACTTGTTGGTCACATTAAGAGCATTACTAACAATACGATTGACTTCTTCAATCATATCAGCAATTTCATCAGGCTCTGGCACTAATTCCACTCAAGTTTAATTGTAAAAAAAAAATAGACACAACTTTTCCAAACCCCATTCAAAGTTTTTTGTGAAATTTCATTCGAAGGTTGTCCAATGATTCTCAAAGCATCTAAAATGTTGAATTGTTTCTAACAATCTTCAACAAAGATCTCGTTCTGTCTCATAGGTTCATGCAGATGCGCAAATGATCTTCTTGTGTAATATTCTTTAAATGTTTCGATGACTCCCTGATTTATCGGTTGAAGTAAAACTAATTTTGTTTTTGGTGCCAAAAATATAGCTTTTATGTGTGTGTCAAAATTAATTAAAGTAGTAGGAGGATGATCAGGTGCATTGTCAATTAATAGGAATTACTTTAAAAGGAATTTGTTTAGACCGACAATAACGTTCGACTTGAAGAATGAATTGATGACCAAACATACCTCAAAAAGGGAAGCTGTCACCCAAGTCTTCCGACTCGACTTCCAAAATCATGGCTAAGCTAACTTTAGAAAGATTTTTTAATGCACTTGGATTTTCTAAGCGATGAACCATGAGAGGTTGCAACTTACAGTCACCAGCTGTATTTGTGCCTACCATCACTGTCAATCGGTCTTTGGTGGCCTTAAAACCTGAAAATATTTTCTCTTTATGCGCTATAAAAGTTCTTTTAGGTATTTTCTTCCAGAACAGGCCAGTTTCTGCGTAACTCGAACAGCATGATTTAAAACTGCTAAACTTGGGAATCGTGTAAGACGGGGTAGCGTTATTCGAGGTATTAGTGTACAACTAAATCGAATTCTAGTATAAACTTTTCGAATTCTAGTTTAAAATAAAATTTTTCAAATTTAACATTATGAAGGCAAATTAGTATCGAGTGCTTTTTAAAAATAATCAAAGGATATTTTCAAGGATGGGAAATGTAATTTATAATCAAATAACGTCTTTAAAGGTACTGAAAAGCAATTACACTTTACTAACTCAGAGCTTTTAATTAATTGAAGTAAATATATCAACCTTAGCTCTCCTGATCTGTATTTCATGGTAAATCTGTTAATAAATAGAAAACCTGAATAGGAATGTTTAAACTTTTAAGTTATAGCTGATGCGATTTTATAGAATAAATGGTCACTTATTTGTTTATTCCAAATATTAAATTTAGTAGGATTATATTTTTTTAAAGGTAATCATCTTGAAAGGGAGATTAAAGTACAGTTTTTGACTAAAATGAAAACAATGAATCGATTCTCAATATTCATTGAAAATTATTCAAGTACGTGTTTAGGGTGGTATTCATTTAGAGAAAATTAGCTTAAAGTAATGCTTGTGAGGTAGTCAGACCGAACGAACACAATGCCGTTAGGACACTGACGTAATTGTCCGTCAGTCTTGGTAGAGGTCGTGCGGAACGAGGCGAGCCCCGAGTAGGGGAGGAAGTAGGGTTAGGTGGGAGTGCTCGCTGGCGTAGGGGAAGCGCCGGCGCGGCGTGCCGGCAAAGCGGCGATGTACTACAATAACGATGTGAAACCGGCGGGTGAAAGCAGCAGACTGACAACCTGCCGCCCCACCACTCCAAAACCAGTTGTATAACTGTTTTGCCGTTCAAGGTCAGGGCTCGCCTCGTTCCGCACGACCTCTAACATGGCGGAACGGATTACTTCAAATTCGTTCGCGTACAACCTATCTCTAAACGAATATAAGTTGATGTTTTTAATAATTAACAGTGTACGAAGCCCTTGATAATACCATTATTTAAAATTGATCTGAGTAAATGATCTTATAAATATTTTTTATTTCAAATATACGTAGATTGATGAATAAAAATCTAACAAGAAAAACCTCACCTGCAAATTATGCCTATATCACAGAAATAAATTTGGTTTTCACCTACTTTATGGAACACCTAACGGATTTTACTTATTTAATTTTATTCTTTGCAATTTGTACGCTTTTTATTGCACTTAAAACTTGCAGTTGTTAATTTCTTAATTATTACTTTTTTTATTTAAAGAAGTTTTTATTACGTAGCGACTATTTTGAGGTGAAATCAATTGTAAATTTCTTGACACCTGTAGTTAATCTGTTCCAAGTGTAAAAATTCCAAGTCAGTGAATCTATTACAGTTCTGCGACTTTTTACTCTATGTCAATCTTGATGCTATAGAAATTAGCACACTTTGTTTACATAATTTTTTCTTTATTCTTCTATAGTGTAAAACATTTTACATTACATAATGTTAGAGGATTCAATGAAATTTGACTTGAAAAAGGTGAAAATTGACATTCAAAAAGCCGTATTAGATTGTTCTTCTAGGGGATTGTTACAGAGTACAAAATGGTGAGGTTATGTTTACAAGTATTAATGATATAAATGCTTCCGTACAATTATTTTTTAACAAGCTAATTTTATTTCGTTTAAAAAAATGTATTACGTTTTATTGTGAAAATAAAATTTTCTGAGTTTTTTGTTATTTGAATATGTATTATGCTAACATATCCCTACATTATTTATCTAACCTATGCTTGTGGAATAATAACTGTCTTTTTGAATTTTTACTAATGTATTATTGGTAAGACCAATAGTAGCAAATTAATAATATTCATGAAGTGAAAAAAATTATTTCGCTTGTGTATTTTAATCAAACAATTATCACCATTCCATATAAAATTGATATTACACTAAAACCCTTGAATATCTATTGACATGTTGCACTTGGCTATAGTAAGGCTTACACAATTCTGGCCTTTTTGGGAGATGTGTTCCATTGTCAACTCACACTGTAACAGATCTTTTGGTTGCTTTAGGTTAGGGTGGGGGAGGGTTAGGATAGGGGTATCAGGTGATTATTGAAAGAGTTTTGAGGACTATGATGTCAAAAAGTATATGTGAGTCATTTCACACATAACCCCCTCAACAAACCGTTCAAACCCAATATCATAATCAAAGACATTTACAACTCCACTGGCATATTCAAACTAACTTACAGTTTGTCTTCCATTTTCTACATAGGCTACAAAAGAAGGTCATTTAACATGCGTATCCAGAAACATAATAAGTAAAAATACTCAATAAAACTTTTATCAACCTTTATATTCATATATCATAACTATACAAAAATAACACCAAACCTACAATTTCTACATGAAATAAAAATAGCCAACTTGACCAAACAGGTACTAAATATACAAACATTTCAACAGACATATACAAAGTAACCAACAGACATATTCAACACCCAATTCACTTAACACTCTTTGACATCATAACTTCAAAACTCAAAAATCGCCTTATTCTTGGATAAAATATTAACAAAATATTTTAAAGTTTTTTTGGTAAAAATATAGTTATTATGACGTTGGTTTTTTAAAAGTTTTCCTGTTATTAAATTACTTGTTTTAATGTGTAGAACACGAATATCAACTTTTTTTTCCTCGGAAAATACGGAAAGGTAATTTTTCACATTTTAAATATTAGTATGTATAGCATAAACGAGTCTTATTGATATTGTTATACATTTTTTTTACTCATTTTAATGTGTAGAACACAAATACTTTTTCCCGCGGAAAATATGAAAAGTTAATATTTTGCACTTTTTTAATAGTAGTCTGTAATAACATGTATACCGTGAACCGGCCGCGCAGTAGCTATAGCGCACTGCACTACATCAAAGTAAATTTATTTTAATACTAAACTTAAAATCTAAATATTTAACTTTTGGTTATAATTTTATACAACATTACTATATACCTACATTAAAATATACCTATGAAGTATCCAGTCAGGATAGATTCGGTTATAATTTTATACAACATTACTATCTACATATATTAAAATATACCTATGAAGTATCAAATCAGGATAGATTTGGTTTTAATTTTCTGCTTCGGCAATAAGTCTAAATATTTACCAAAATTACAACCAAATCTATCCCGACTGGATACTTTGTAGGTATATTTTAATATAGGTAGATAGTAATATTGAATACAATTATAACCAAATCTATCTTGACGTGATACTTTGTAGGTATATATAAATACAGGTAAATAGGAATGTTGTATAAAATTGCAACAAAATCTAGATGTACTGCAGAGCGCTGTAGCTACTGAGCGCCAGGTCCACGGTAAAGGCATACATTCCATTACAGCTTAACATTTAAAATGTAAAAAAGTAACTTTCCGTATTTTCCGTGAAAAAAAGTTGATATTCATGTTCTACATATTAAGATGAGTAATTAAAAACAAAAACAAAAAATTCAAAAAAGAACGTCATTAAGACTATATTTTTACTGTTTTTCTGTAGGTACATTATGCTACACGTTATAACAAGTTGTGGATAACACCTGTCAATGTTTTACAGCTTTCAGTGTTTCAGAACAACAGAGCTGTTACTAATGTTTATACCATTTTCTATTAAAATTTTAGTTGAAAGTTAAGTCTGATTTTAACCACGAAATTATGTTGTTGTGGATGTATTACATTTTAATTTTGTTTAAATTGCTTGGACTATTATCAATTTTTAAAAGTTACAAATAAATGTCTTAAATGAATTGATTTGTTTGTGTTAAAATATTTGTATAAACCTCACAATTTGGACAACTCTATTACACCATACCCTCATATGCTTCATTATTTCATTTTAACTGATGTCTTTAATATATAGTATATTCAGATAATTAAATTTTTGTATTTATTCAATCTCATATGTTGCAGTTAAAAATTATCCTTGGTGATATAGAAAATCATCAGAAACTTGGAAAAATAATAAAACCTGATTCAACTCATACCCAAAAAATTTGAAAAAATTCACATTAATCTTACTTTACAACATATACAAAACTTTATATGAAAGAATAGTATATTATGATAAAGTTATATTACAATATAGGTATAAAATATCATGTTAAGATAGGGAATTATATAGACCATGATAGAGACCACAACTTCACTTGTCAACCAGTTTGCATACAAAAATTCATCTAGTTTGTTTTTATAACCCAATCTATCCTAACCATATTTATAGCTCTATTATTTTTTTGTGCAACAATGTTATGTTTTAAAAAGGTACTGCAAGTCAGTATACTTTTGTGAATGATATAGAGCGAGTTATTTTTTTGGCCATTTTTCAACTTTTGTAGTGTCATTACCAAATTATGTTATTTTTTCTATATTCCAGGATTTCAGGATTTTTTATATCACCAGCTATACTCGTAACGTTGTTGTGTTGCAATATAATTTACATACAAGATTGATATACTCGTAAACACCTTCTACTTACTATATTTATATTGATGGTTTCAAGATGTTTTTCACTAAGGCAAGATTTGTGATAATATGAATGATTTTACAGGTTATCAGAACTAAACTTCTCTTTAAAAGATGTGATACTAGACACTTCAGAGCAACCAGTTTCTGATCTAACATGTCATGCTTCAGAATATGATACATATTTATTAGCAAAAAGTTATTTTGATTTAAAAGAATATGATAGGTAAGTAATTTGTAATTTTTCAATAAACATACATCTCAGGGGTTTAATTATTAATAAAGTATACTTTGATGTATTATATTTTGTTCTTGTTTTTTTTGTACTCTTTGCCTTGAGAATGTGTAGTATTTTTATCTCCCAATTCATAGCAAGATATTTGGTCTGCAGAGTTGCCTACTTGACATTTAGAATGGTTGGAAGCCACTGATTCTGTATTTTTCTAACCTCACTGGTTCATGTATAGGTCCATTGCAACAACTGTCTTGCTCATACTTTGCCTAAACGAAAGATGAGTGTAGACAACTCCCTGGCCTTCCACCTCTACTAGTCGGCAAAATCCCCTAAAGTCTCTTGCTAGTTGGGAGTTATAATCATAATGAATATATCTAAAAGTGCAAGAAATTCAACATTCTACTTCCTTTTATCAGCAATTTAGGTTTGATGTTTTTTATCTAAGGCATAAACTTACAATGGAATCTTTATTTACATTTTCTTTTAAATGATTGTTTTTTCCGATTCATTTATGTTTTCTGCCATTGTAATGCATGCTTATATTATAAATAAAGCTTCTAATTAAATTATTTATAACCAAGAGAAATAAGAATTTACACCTACAAGTATCACTATACTGCTAAATATTTGATTTACAGGTGTGCATTTCACACTGAGAAAACTACAACACCATACTGTCGATTTATTCATTTTTACTCTACATACTTATCAATAGAAAAGAAAAAAATATATGACATGACAGACGTTAACAGTGGATGTGACCCTGGATTAACAAAGAAACTACAAGATTTAGGAAGAGAATTAAGGTGTGATTACATGGCAAGGAAGTTAGATGCATTCTCCTTGTATTTGTATGGAGTTGTATTGAAAAGATTAGATCTATTGACTGATGCTATGCAGGTATTGGTAGAAGCAATACATAAAGAGCCATTACATTGGGGAGCATGGCTGGAGTTGGCCCAACTGATAACAGATAGGGCTAAGGTAATTATCTGTTTTAATAATAAGTACTTCAATTATTTTATGGAATACATTTCAACATGGTTTTTGTTTTAAATTTTACTGAAATTTAAATTTAATTAAATTATTTTACATTATATTTCATGTATATTCTATGTCCTTTTGTTTATACTTTATCCATGTTTTTAAATATTTCAGCAATTTATACTCTTATAGTTCTTTTTATTAATATTTCCAGGTTTTCATTCTAAATTTATTTCTTAATTTGTTTCATGTTGATGGAAATTATAATATTTCTGTATTTCACAATGGCATCCACCCTACCATAACTTATATTCCTAATATATCCACATCAAGTGATTATAGCTTTTTAAGTTATTATCTATTTTAAAAACTAAGATACTCAACTGACGAAAGATGTAAATAATTTATCTTTTGTTTAGTGTCAAAAAATAATAGAGGATCGAGATTTATTGAAAGGGAACACATTTGACAGGCTTAAATTCGTATGAATATTGCAAAATTGGCGTCTTCTACAACTTGAGAATAAAATTGATGACTTTGTGTTCTAACAGAAATATCATTTCTTAATAAAATATCTGGCATGATTTGGCCCTATTAAAACTAAATATCCTCAATTTTAGTTGTTTTTACACAAGTTACTCAGAAATACATTCTTAACATTACAATGTTGATTTCAAGTGATGAAATTATTAAAATGCTGTGATAAGCGCTCACAATCTACCAAGTAGGGTAGGTATGGTACTGTATCTGTAAAACATAGTGTTCACTTATAGACGTTTATAGTATTTGTAAATATAACCATGGATTGAATTTACAAACAAACTTTTAATCAAGTATGCCATTTTCAAGATAAAACTATATAACAATAACAAAAGTATATATAGTAGAATGTTTATTACAATGAAAATATTGGAAACAACCCCAGTACCACAAAAATAATAACAAATAATACAAGTTATTTAAGATTACCTTCAAGAGGTTTTTATCTTAAGTAACTTGTATTATTTGTTATTTTTTATTATTTCTGTGGTACTGGGATTGTTTCCAATATTTTCATTGTAATATATCGTACCACTGTGCTCTTGATATTGTATAGAATGTTTATGTTTCTGAGTTGTTACTTTTGAGAATTAAGGGTGGCCTTGGCAATCAATTAACAGCTGCAGGTGTATTTCAGAATTTATTTTATTTTCAGTCTTTTGAAACACATTTCCTGTGGTTTTCTATGACATTTTTCAATTTTTTAGCACTGTTTAGTAATTTTGCTGTGTGAAATTATCATTGTTGTCTTCAAAATGTTTGTTTGAGTAACTTTTCCCATATTCGGAGGTACCCCATCCCCCATACTTTTTTAAAGTTACTGAAAAAGAACTACAGAATATTAAACCTTGAAAATTGTTATTGGTCTTCGTATTCTGCATACTACTCTAATTACATACTGTATAAAGAATGACTAACTTGTGAAATAAAAACACATATATGCTGCAAGGGAAAAATAATTATTGGTGTAGTACCTGAAGTATATTAAAGTAGATATATAGGTTAGTCAGCATACCGTAAATCATAAATATGCAAGAAATATTTAATAATGTACAGTACTACAGAATAAAATTTAGTATAAACATACAGTGTTATCAACTCATTGTGGAATAAATGAGTCACGTCCCAAATAACCAATGGGTACCAATTAATTTCAAGTTCAGTGGTCGCAGCAACTGAATTTTGTTGCGCTAATTTATTATTTTTCAATTGATTATTTATAAGTAAGAAAATAATGATGAAATAAAATAATAAATATGAAAAAAATAAATAATAAAATGCTAATTAAGGAATAAGTTTAAATAAATAAAACCTCTATACCACTTGTAGTATAGAGATTTTATTTATTTAAATTAAACATTACACCACAGTTGATTTATGTAGTTACGGACTAATGCTTAGTGGTTATTTCCCTTAACCCTTAGCGCTCGGATTTTTGTAACATGCTTTGCTTCCCCACTTGTAATTAAATTGTGACAAATTCCTCACCTGCAGTTTGCATTATTGTTTATGGAAAACTTTGTTTTCTCTTACATGATTTTAGTAAAATAAGCTATTTTTATTCACTAATACTGTATGTACATGATTTTATTATCTTATTTGTAATTTTGCAGAGTATGATATTTTTGAAAACAGACTTCCGGATGAAGTCTTGTTTTTCTGCCGCATGTTTTCTAGTGAAAAACTGTTTACCTTCTGCCTCCTTTTATCTTCCTGTTACTGCAAACTACACAATCTTTAAAAGTATTTTTATCATTGGGAAAGATTAAATATAATTTCCAATTCAGTCTTTCTTCTTTATCAGTAGTTGACGGCCGACCCCTCTCACTATACGGGTTATTCCCGATATCATGAATGCGTTCCCTTACCAAGTTTTGGCAAAACTATTTTTTTTTTAACAGGATTTTCTTTCATTTTCTTTTTTTGTTATTATAGATAATAAAACTATTTACTACAGCTACATCTAATAGCCAGAAAAACATTGTCCTCCCCCATTTATTTGTTCGTTTTGTAAAACTGCACGGTTCATTATATTGAACAGCTAAATCTATACCACCCATAAACTGGTTATATTTACAAATACCTGTTGGTTTAGTTATTTTGCTTATGAAACTGAACTAAATACTAATAAATCAGGATCAAGTACAAGATCAGGAATTTCAGAATCACTAATTGCACGTGAAGCCACGGCAAACTACGAGTAACAAATAACCGGCAAAACTGTAACCTACTTGCAGCTTACAACGTAGCGGCAAACTAGATTTTGTGATGACTCACATATTCCTAGGCATTTTCAACTTAGTTCACATTATTTTCAATAGAGTGTAGCACCAAACGGTAAAAGATTGAATGTCGTGGGCTTCGCCGCAGACGAGTTATAGGCATTTGAAAATCGTGTCGGGTGACCCCCGACATACGAGTAAACTGCAATATACGCTTGGCGGGGCTCCCCCGACAGTCGAGTGCTAAGGGTTAACATTTATACAACTAATTATTCACTTCACATTTGTAAAAAAAACTTTATAACTAAAATAATTTTAAAAAATATTCATACATACTAACAACATATTTTTAAAATTATTATCAAGAACAATATATTTTTTAATCAACAATATGTAAATGTGTGTACTTCTATGTCTATGTACTTCTAGATATAGGGTCACTATGAGTACCCATTCACTGCAGCTTCTTATGCACAACTGAATAATAAAAGTGATAAAGGATTAGATTAAGATGTTGACCTAAATCGCCAGCTAACAAGTTAGTTAGCATTAAGCAGGCAATAAAAATCCAACTTTATGTATCCTGTTATTCCAAGAAGTATTAGGCCGGACAAAAATGTCTTTCAATATGGTAACAGTTTTGAGAGTTAAAAACATGCCCTCAATTCAGAAATTGTTCAATGTGTTTACCTGAAGCAGGAGACCATAACAATAGCAAGGGTTAAGTTATTCAACAAAAACAAAATGATGCAGTTCATAACTCTTGAGGCAGTTCATAACTCTCTTGACGCAATCAACAATGAAAATCGACGACACAATGAACTCATCTTTATCCCCTCTAGCAACATTTTATTAGGATAGTAAGATGACTTATTGTAATGATCTGTATGACTTTAGACAATATTACATTTTTAAAATTCCAGTGAGTAAACAGTTTTTAATTGTGGTTGGATTTACGCCCCTCCAAATATTATTTCCTAATTAAATTTTCTGCTGTAGATGAACTCTTGTATTATTTCTTGAAGGATGTAGTGTACTAGTTTACTGAAATTATTTGAGTTTAGGTTCTCTATTATCCCCATGTGTAGTGCAGACTAGTTGTATTGGGCGGAAGGAACTTAACAGTAATGTTGTTAAAGCAATCAAGGTGAGAAAGAGCAATTGAATAATCAATAATTGAAATGATTTGTTTGGATATTGTTTCTGAATTAGATCTTAGCTGATTGTGACAACTCTTGATAAATTTCACTAGTCATCTAGGCTTGTTCACATAAAAAAACATTGTGACATGATCCATTGGTTTCTTTGGTGCACTTTAATCTGCCTGAGGCAGATTGTTTGTAGCAAAGTGAACCATCTGGAGTAGCAAGGTGAAATAGTCCTTTTTTGTTAGCATATAATCAGTAGAAAACGTATGAATTATGTCTGGTAATTTAATTTATATAACTCCAGGTTTCAGCACTAGTTTTTTCACCATGAGCATTTTAAAATTTTATTTCATGTCTATATTTCCATTGAGATAACCACCTATCTGTAGCTTTAAATTCATTGGTTTTTTTTTGAAATATTCTGCCTTCATTTTAAGTAACAGACTACTGATACTGACACCTCGTGCAATATAACTTTTAAACTATTGATTAATGGCCTCTTCAACAAGTAAATCCTTTTCCTTTAGTTTTCATGTATGTAAAGTCCCTTCATGTTCACCTTTCAAAAACCATTTCTACTATAAGTTTCTTTTTACTGCAAAAAGCAACAAATTGTGGTTTTTGGTAGATCAGTGTTTACGCATGGGGGATTTAATTGTGGAAGCGAATTGGTCCCCATAAAATTTCTTAAGCAAGGATCAAGATACAGTATTTAATTACATTAATTTTAAAGCTTGAGGGCAGAAGACGGTGGGAAAACTGTCAGACATATCAAAAATCACTGAGGCTTGTTAGATCCAATGTATTTGAATTATCACTAAAGTGGGTTAAATAAGCCCTATATACTGAATGGTGAATAAATATACCAGGCGATCATAACATCAGCTGATAAATATACTAGGCAGTGATAACATCAGCTGATGTAAACATCTGATGAGAATATGATTGTTCATTTATTTAATTTTTGCTGTTCTGTTTAGTTTAAATGTATATAATACAGGAGGGCATGCTAGTTTGTGTAAAATTATTTGGGAATGGTATGCAGTAGAAATAATGATTACGGATAATTTACAAGAATAATCCGTAATTTATTATTTATGTTTGTGGATTTTAGTATTCTCTTTAAGTGGAAATGTTCAAATCATTCGTAATGGAGGAAGACCACGAGTTCCTAGACGAGTATTTAGGAATGGTGCGCAGCAGAGAGAAACGTTAAGGATTGTTTACAAGTATTATACTTGGCAATAGTTACTGGGAAAAACAAGGGCCAAGCAGTATTTCTTCTAAGAATAAAACTAATAACAGATAAAAATATGCCTTTAACATCTGTTAGAACTCAATTTCCAATAAGTCTAACCTTTGCAATGACAATAAACAAAGCTCAATGACAAGCCTTTAAAAAAATTGATATCTGGGCAACCCATGGACAATTATATTTAGCTTTTAGTAGAGCAAAAATCCTGTCTCAATACAATAAGACTAAAATTAGAAAACAATGATGAAAATAGTTACACAAAAAACATTGTTTACCAAGAAATACTACTGTGATTCTAGCATAAAATGTATTGGTATTTAAATCACATTATTAAAATAATATTTTAACTACTAAAAAGTATTTAACAGCGAGTATTTCATTTAATTTTATTATATTATATAATAATTTCATTATTTATTATATGATAGATATACAATATCAAGAACACAGTGGTAGAATATATTACAATAAAAATATTGAAAGGAACCCCAATACCACAAAAATAATAAAAAATAACAAATAAAACAAGTTACTTAAGATTAAACCCTTATGTACATTTCGATGACCATGTCATCATTAGAGGTTCTTGTTACAAAATACAATCTAGCACACAAGAAGTTACAAACTAGAATGATCATTCTAGTTTGTAACTTCTTGTGTGCTAGATTGTATTTTGTAACAAGACCCTCTGATGATGATGACATGGTCATCGAAATGTACATAAGGGTTTAATCTTAAGTAACTTGTTTTATTTGTTATTTTTTATTATTTTTGTGGTATTGGGGTTCTATTCAATATTTTTATTGTAATATGATAGATATAGATAAATATGGTTCACATAAAAAAGCATTTTATACATACATATTTGTCTTTACCATCAGATATGTAATAAATTAAAAATGTAATTGTTTATTTTTACTTATATCAAATTTAATGTAAAATTTCAGTTGAAATCTCTCCTACTACCAGACCATTGGATGAAACAGTTTTTTCTGGCACACACTTACCTGGAGCAGCAATTTAATGAAGAAGCTTTGGAAATTTATTCAGACTTGCAGAATCAAGGTTTTGGTCAGAGTAACTACCTATTGGCTCAGACTGCAATTGCATATCATAACAAAAGAGGTAAGTACGAGTATTAAACATATTGGATGGAGATATATTGGATAGGAATTATCAGTATCCTGGTGCCAGGAGTGTATGCATCAATACCGCTTAAAAATACAATTACAAACCTAAACTTTAATACTATCTTATCTTCTAATGGCAGTGGGTTGTATTTATTGTCAGTCATTTTGTAATGCTGGATTTCTGTCTGATAGGAATGTTTTTCATTTTTGTTATTGTGAATTTAATTAATTCTGTGAGCCTTTTTATGATAGTTTATTGTTTTAATAGTGTTATTTTTATATCTTTTGGGTTTTTGACTTTTATATACAAACGTAAAACAGTACGGAACACAATTACGTTTTCAGCTAGCCCACATAATAAGGTGACTCATGAATAGTGATTTTACTCTTATCACAAAGGCATATAAATGTGTCATGAGTATGTAGGTAATATACAAGTGTGTAAATATTTTGTATACAAAACTAAAGGTTAAACATTATTTATTTCTGATACAAAAATATTTTTATTGTACATCCTGGAAACTGTGAACATGACTTTACCAACAAAATGTCTCAGTTCTGATAAAACATACAGAGGCAACTACTGCTAGATTCTAATGCCTCAGATCCTATGTAAAACTTATGATATCATCAATGGTAGCCATTGCTGATGGAAAATAACTTTAATCATAATTGTTTGTATTAATGTCAATAATATTAATTAAACATATAAATATTTTAATATAGGTATTAGGAGTAGCATCTACTCCATGCTGCACACAACGTGTTAATGAATATAAGGTATGTGTTCATAAAACAGATATTGTTTATTTTAAAGAAACATTGCTCCCAATGATTCTTTATTAAACTCTTTTATAAACTTTTTGGAAAGGAATAGAAGAAAAAGGCATATCAACCATGCATATATATATATATATATATATATATATATATATATATATATATATATATATATATATAGGAATTTTTGGACTTGATAGGAGACTGACAGACTTACCTAAAAGCAATAGTCCAAAACTGCAATCTCTTGGAAATAAGCACATATAAAACACTTAATACACTATTATTTGAAATATTTCGATCAACATGATCTTCTTCAGTCAAGAAAGAGAAAAAAAGAAAAAAAAATAGATATTATATATATATATATATATATATATATATAAAATAACAAATAACAATAAAAGTACGAGGCTTTAGATTAAATTAAGTTAGTTGCTAAAATAATCATCTGTAAAATTAAGCAAGGAAAGACACAAATAGTTTTTCTAGTGCGGACAAAGCAGGTACCATGTCGTTATCTTTTCCAGGAAAGCTATAAGTTGAGTCCAGCAACCATAGACAATAGAGAAGGGTCCATAGTGGTTAAGACGGAAAATCCATATAGCCGATATAGCCTGGGAAAATAACCGTGTACCGTTAGGTTTAGCTAATTGTAGAACTGTGGGAAACTTACAAAGAACGTATTGGTGGTAGTGGGAGAGATTAGATTTTTAATAAAAACTAAATGATCGGGAGTTTAGAGGGAGTTTGAGGAGAGTCACAGAGGAAGACGGATTGGTGGGGTCCAGGATGGAAGTGTTGTAAAGGGAGAAATGGATTAAATTAAGTAAAGAGATTTTTATAAGTAAATTTTAAAAAGTGCAACATAAAAGGTTTTTTTGAAATATAAAGTAGGTTTTTTTTCTGTGTCAAGTGTAAGTGCAGAAGATAATAACCAAGGCCATGATTCCAGGGACTCTTCAGAACAATAAGTATTATTTGAATAAGTGTAGCCAACAGACATCTATCTTTTAGTTCAGAACAAATTTTAATTTCATCAAAATTTATAAAAAATTATTCTAGTTTCACCATTTCTAATTTAAAAGCAAAGTTCCCGTAATAGCGACCCCGAGAGCAAGAATAAAATTTTAATACTGTTTTTTGGTTATGTTATTCTATTAGAAATCTAAAGCCTCAGAAGTCCACCTTTTATCATTGTGATATTAATTAAGATATCAATCCGGTCACTGCAAAATAAATATTAATATAAATTTGGAATAATGTGTAGAGTTAATTGAAGAGAATAAATGCAAGCGATGTTTAAAAATTGATAAGATTGTTAATTCTTTTATAAACCTGAAGGTGGGACATTAATAGGTAAGGTAAATAAATAACATTTAAAAATAAATTTAATTATAACAAAAGTTAAGTTATAATATATATATATATATATATATATATATATATATATATATATATATATATATATATATATATATATATATATATATATTCTTGATATTTAACGTTATCCATTGTTTTTCCGTTGCACTGACTTTATGAAGTTAATATATTACTATGTAAGCAATTTTATCCACCATTAAGTGCAATAATTTTACCTTGAGTGATGAGGTACCTTTCGGTCAATTGACCATTGTCGAATCACTCGAGTGATTCGACAATGGTCAATTGACCGAAAGGTACCTCATCACTCAAGGTAAAATTATTGCACTTAATGGTGGATAAAATTGCTTACATAGTAATATATTAACTTCATATATATATATATATATATATATATATATATATATATATATATATATATATATATATATATATTCTTGATATTTAACGTTATCCATTGTTTTTCCGTTGCACTTCATATATATATATATATATATATTCTTGATATTTAACGTTATCCATTGTTTTTCCGTTGCACTTCATATATATATATATATTCTTGATATTTAACTTTATCCATTGTTTTTCCGTTGCACTGACTTTATGAAGTTAAGAAGGTAGATAAAATTACTTACAATAGTAATATATTAACTTCATATATATATATAAAGTTAATATATTACTATTGTAAACAAAAGTTTTTATAACCTAATACTTGTTTGCAGTTTTAAAAATTAAATGAATATATATTAATATGTTCTAAGGTAGAGTAACATGGAGTCTAAGAATACCTCTTAAATAATAGAGGTGATATTTATATAATCAAGCAATTAAACATAGTGAGATGGTTTTTTAGTTTTAATTTAAAAGTAAATTTTAAATAAATTTATGTTTAAGGAAAGAGCTTATGTTTTGATGAGCTATTTGTATATTACCATTAAAGTTCATTTTTGTTTATCAGCTATCAAAATGAAGTATTATTTTATATACTTACTTTTACATTTTCACAAAGTGACATTTTCAGACATTAGAGTTTTTTTCGCTCCTTCATGACATCCAAATGATTAAGAAGCTTTTTGGAATTTAACTGCTTCTCCAAACCTGCTTGTTAGTCCGGCCGATGGTAAACTATGACTTACCAACTAGGCACTGGCCTACATCATTAAAACTTTTAGAAGTTTCGAAATACTACCGAAATACCCTAAATTATAACAATAAATTAAAATACCATACAAGACTATACCCATTCAAACCATGCGCACCAAATATTAACAGGAATACCAAAAATCCACAAACCCGACACACCATTCAGACCACTAATAAATTTCAAAACACCACCATCCTACATAATCGCAAAAATACTAGACAAAATAATAAGATCTAAAATAGAAATCAACAACACATACAATATAAAAAAAGGATACGAATTAATTAATAAAATAAAAAACATAGAAACAAACAACAACACTAAAATAATAAGTTATGACATAACTAACATGTACCCTAGTATCCCAATAGAAGAATCCATAGAAATAATGAAAAACAAAGTAATACACAATAACGAAAAAAAAAAACACAATAAATAGTATCATAACACTAACAAGACACATATGTAACCAAAATTACTTCCAATTTAACAATAAATACTATCAACAAACAACTGGACTCACCATGGGATCACCCATATCATCAGTCATGTCAGAAATATATTTACAACACTTTGAACAAATAATAATTAAACCTATACTAAACACACATAATATTTTACTATGGAGAAGATACGTAGACGATATACTTGTAATATACCAACCCACCATTCACAACGAACACATCATAATACTAAACAAACTAAATATATACAACGAAAACATAAAATTCACTGTCGAAACAGAAACAAAAAGAACAATTAACTAACTTGACATCACATTAAATATAAATAACAATAAAATAGAAACTACAGTACACAGAAAACCTACTTCCAACAACACCACAATACACTACAAATCTAACCACCCCTGGACACACAACATTAACACTTACAGTAACGTGATAGATAAAGCAATAAAATACACACAATATAACAAACAAAAATTAAATGAAGAATTAGATAACATTACAAAAATAGCAATAGAAAATGGATACAACAAACACCGTATAAAAAATATATACAATAAATTCACTAAAAAACCTAACCTCAACACAAAACTACAATCGGAACACAAAAATAATAAAAATAAAAAAATCTACCTATAATATAAATAAACCAATAACAAAATAGAAAAAATAACAAATATATACAACAAAGAACACTACACTCCAACATACAAACCAAACAACAAAATAATAAAATATCTTAATAACACAAACCACAAAACAAATTCAGAAAAACATAACCTATCAGGAATTTACAAAATTACATGTAACAACTGTAACACATTTTACATAAGGAAAACAACTAGATCATTTAAAATAAGATTTGAAGAACATTATAGAGCATTCAAAAACAAAAATTCAAAAGTATCAAATGTTGCAGCACACCTAATATCACATAAACATGAAATAACAAATTACGAAAATAACCTAACCATACTTGAAATAAATAATAACCCAATAGAACTAAACTCACTAGAAAAATACCTCATTTATAAAAACATACACAACAATTTAATGAATCTACAAACAACCTATACAGAAGACATACTATTCAAAAACATTATACACGATACTCAAGAGGAAACGTGTATGACGTCAACAAGTACCAACACCACGGACCGAACATCCACACCAGAAAAATAGAGAAAATTAATTTAGTGATTCCACAATGGCCTCAACATATAAGGTTAAATTATTGCACTTAGTGGTGGAAAAAATGGTTTACAATTAATAATAATAACTTCATAAAATTTTATATATGTAAATACTCTCTCTCTCTCTATATATATTTATATATATATATATATATATTTATATATATATATATATATATATATATATATATATATATATATATATATATATATATATATATATTAAAACAACATACGTTATTCAAATACAAGAATTTTCATTCCTGATGATGTTGGTACTGTTTACCAACGAAAAGCTATTAATAAATATTCTTGTATTTGAATAACCTATGTTTTTTTAAAATTATTAAACAAGAAAACGTATTTTATATATATATATATATATATATATATATATATATATATATATATATATATATATGTATATATATATATTGTAACATTTATAGAATGGGTTGTTTAAGAATTGGAAGAATAGATTAGAAATAACTCACACAAAATGTGAAATTGGAGAAATTCATTAAGAGATTGGTTAGATTAAATTAAAACTAATTTAAGGTGAAAGCCTAAAAAAAATTTTCAACATATAAAAAAAACTCTAAACTGGAAAGAATGCATTAGGAAATTTGTTGAATCAAATAACTTAACAAATAAAATTAGAACAAGATAATCTAATAATAATAAAATAAAAAAAATTGTATACTTTGTTAACATAGGGCATAAGTAATTACTTGAAAGAGAAGGTAAAACACAATTGTAAACAATGAAGTGAGATAGGGGTTAGGTTTGCATTAATCGATGCCAAACACACATTTCGGAATTATTACAAAAGTAAAAAGCAAAGACGCTGCACACACAAATAATAGTAATTAAATAAACACTGGAAGGTTTGTTGAGGATAGGATAGGTGAATCAGTATGTTAACCAAATTAAAACAGTTGAAAATAATTTCGATAGTTGATCAAATTTAATCCAAGTAAGTAGGTCAGCGTTACAGTTGACTCTAGTGGGAGAAAAAGGAACTTCATTACGTGAAAGCAAAGGTTTATGAGTAATATAAAATTGGAGGAGTCGGCGCCATGTTTAAAAATTTTAAAAATTAATTGACGTGATAGTCTGGCTTGGGCAGCCGAATGAAGCGAAGCCATTTTTAGAAGTCAAAATCCCGTTTGAAGCATTTCATCAAAATTATACGAATTTGTGAAGAAACGTGGCCAAAATAAAACGAAAATAAGTGAATTTAAAACCTATAATACGGTTTATTATAATTAAAGTAACCAATAAGAATTTAATTGTGTGTGAAACATAAATTTAAAGAGAACTGAATCCTATATGAACAACCAGCAAAACTCCGAAAGTCGATAAGTACATAGCGCTAGAAAAATAAACCTTTAGTGAACTTTTAAAGTTATAAAAAGAAAATCTAAAATTGTAAATTATTAGAATATCTTGAAATAATATAATAGTTTAGTAGTAAGAAAGCCTAATCCAGTTCAAACAGGTTAGGGACCTTTTTCTTATTCTAAATTTAAGATTTTACATCAGGAAGCTAATTATTAAAACTATTTTTTAAAATTAATTTTATTTATTAAAATTTATTTAATTAACCAAAGAGTTAGCCATGCATAAAGAGTTAGCCGAAGATATAGCTCATGCATAAAACCCCGAGATAATAAGAGATCTTAGCAAATAGCCTAGGTTATAAAATCTTGTAACTAAAATATTAAGAATTGAGTTTTGTCTATTTTGTTAAAACTTGTTAAGTTTTTTTTCTGTTTATTGTTTAAATAAAAAAAAGTATTAAAATTAAAAGAATTTAAATTATTCCTGAGTTTTTGTTTTAAATTTAATAGAAATTAAATTATTCATTCAATAAATAATAAATAATTCTTAAAAAAACATAATATATATAACTTTCAAATACCACTTACACTTTATGTACTTAAATAAGAACCTCACTTTGTATCTATGCGAGTTAACTTTTCAAAATTAATGGTATCTTCATTGTCGAGCTTCAACTGAAACTGAGTGTTGTAGTAGAATGCCAGGTGTGTGGTATTTCCGTGGTCATGTGGTAAAGCGGTATATTTTCGGATTCACTGCATTGTGGGAACTCTTTTAGTTTGTCTTGAGGGTTAGTTTTGTCTATTAAGGTGAATAATTTATTGTTTTTTTAATTTTATTTGTATTTGTTTAAAATAAAAACGTGTTTTCAAATATTACATTCTTTTATTTATTTATTGTGTATCACATATATTTATCCTAAAATGCAAAGCATTTCATTCAAGTTTTGACACAATTTGTTTAGAATGTTATTAAGAATTTTTTAAAAATGTTTTTAAATTTAAAATTTAAATTAAAAAAAGTAGCAGTGATGAGGATAGCACCTGTCGTAGGTGAGTCTGTTTGTAACTGGTAGGTTGAGAGGGTGAGCCTGAGATCATAACTATCTGTGCATCATTTAGGAGTGTAAACACTATAGTTTTCTACTGTAAATATAGTTACAAATAGTTTTGTTTTAAAGAATAGAAATAAACAATAAACAACTATCTATAATTTTCCGACATTTTGTGACATTTTTGTTCTTAAATTTCCAGCAGTGTATAGAAACATTTTTGTGTTTATATAGCAAATTCTTCCGATATTAACTATAGATGACAACTAAGAACGGCATATACTAAAAATGTAAATAACATTCCAAGTATATTTAAATGTATGTGTGTGTTTTAAACATATTTATAAATTACTGTCACATAGATTTCAAATGTAATACTGTAATAATATTGTGATAAATAGTAATGTTATTGATTGTTTTTTTTAGAAGTGACAGTAGCCATTAACACGTTTCACCAGTTACGTACATTAGATCCTTACAGACTTGATAACTTGGACACTTTGTCTAATCTACTCTATGTGAAAGAGAAGAGAGTCGAGCTGGCTTATTTAGCTCATCATGCTTCTGAGATAGACAAATATCGGGTAGAAACTTGTTGTGTAATAGGTAAGTTTATTTTCTACTACTTGTCATTAGTGTTGATTATGGCTTATAACAGAATTTTTCTGAAGCATATCTCTTCTTTGTAGCAAGGCTGCTGCTGTGAAAGTCTAAATGGTTCCTTTTAGGGGAACATCTGTCATTTTTGTGTGTGTAAAGTCGTATCTAGAATTCATGTGTATTCTGATCTTGATAACAAAAAGATTTGAGGGGATTA
The DNA here is from genome assembly GCA_036971475.1 of Prosapia bicincta. Taxonomy (NCBI): domain Eukaryota; kingdom Metazoa; phylum Arthropoda; class Insecta; order Hemiptera; family Cercopidae; genus Prosapia; species Prosapia bicincta. The sequence goes on from JBAIZL010000001.1 coordinate 42,371,756, forward strand.
TAAGCTTAATATTTGTGTTCCTTTTGCTACAGATCCTCGTTACAATATTTTTCTTTTGTCACATTTTTCTATTACTTCCAGAGATTACTTCAGGAAATTTAAATAACATTTTAGTTCTTCTACCTGACACTAAAAAAGATTAAATATGTTTTTCACTTTAAATACACCAAATATTTATGCCTTCTGGTTAAACAATTAGCTAGCATTCCCTATTAAGCGAGAGGCATTAAGGGAGATAACTAGGGTTCTATATGATAAAGAATATTCTCATTAGGATAAACTTTAAATTCTGTTGACTCAATCTTTTTAATCTTTCTCTCCTTCCACCCCTCTTATTGCTTTAGTAATCAGATATCTAAATCTACTCTTCATCATCTATGATCAACAGTAGTTTTTATCGTATTTGTATCTTTGTTAGTCATTCACAAAAAGACTTGGTTATGTAACATAATACCAAATAATTGTTATTTTAGGAAACTACTACAGTTTACGTACAGAGCACCAAAAGGCAGTTCTGTACTTCCAAAGAGCATTGAAATTAAATCCTCAATATCTCTCAGCTTGGACACTTATGGGGCATGAGTTTATGGAAATGAAAAATACAAATGCTGCCATTCAATGCTACAGACAAGCTATAGGTAAGTTTTCAAAAATTATTTATGCTAATATAACCCTATTTTTATTAATACTTTTTAAATACAACTCTAATATACTCTATTTCAATTTGTCTTAAAAGTTTATTTAATAATTTTCTTATACTATTAACAAAAACTAAGATTCTCTTTCAACCTTAATTTTTTAGAAGTTAACAGAAGAGACTATAGAGCATGGTATGGCTTAGGTCAAACATATGAAATCATCAGAATGCCTTACTATTGTCTATACTACTATAAACAGGCACAACAGTTGAGGCCTAATGATAGCCGGATGTTAATTGCTCTCGGAGAAACGTACGAGAAGTTAGAGAAAATACAGGAAGCTCTCAAGTGTTACTATAAAGCCCGTAGTGTCGGTGACATTGAAGGAATTGCATTGTTACGTCTTGCTAAGTATGTATAAGTAGTTTTTTTACTTCTTTCTAATGGCAATTTAATTTAGTGATATGACAAAAAAATAGTGGTTTTAAACATTTCTAAATATTTAGGAATTTCAAGTTTAATTTTTTACAATCTTGAGAATTTCTTGTTACTTATTATTTATGACTATTAGTGTTGTCTTCATTATCTATATAGTCAGTTATATAATTTTTGTTATTTTATTACAAACACAAATTCTGGGATAAAGAAGAAACTGATATATAAAATACATCTTAAATATCAAAACCAAATTATATCTTAAATTATGTATTTCTAGAAAGAACATGCGTAATTGCAAAGAGCTTTATGATATTTGTAATATTTACATTTTTTTTCTTTAAACTTATGAAGTTTAATTCAGATATTTTGGTTCAGAAGTCATTAAAAATGAAGTTAAATTAAAGAACTTTAGTTCACATATTTTATTATATATAGAGCTTTACAAAATAATAGATTTCTATATTATTCAATTCCTTCTATATTTTTTTATTTATTGTTAAAAAGTATTTAGTGCATTAAAAAAAAAACAGTTTATGTACAATAATATAACATGATAACCAGTTTACATCTAGAAATTTCAATAACTTAATCATAGAATTTTGTTTGTATTAGTCTCTGAGTATGTTTAGATTGTACGAGAAAGTAAATGCAGAGGAACAAGCTTTGATGGCCTATACTGAATATGCAAAAGAGAATTCATTTTTGACAGCAGATAACAAATGTGATATCAGTCAAGCATACAAGTATCTTGCCAACTATCATTTAAAAAGAAGTCACTTGGAGCTAGCCTATCAACATGCACAGAAATGTCTTAACTATGAAGAGGTAAGGATGTTCATAAATCTGTAAATATGAATATGCAACACTAGTGTCACCTCACACAGTATGCAATATTAACACATAATTGTTGCGCTTGTATATAATTGCCTTATAATAAACTTTGCTCGGAATTTGGAAAAAAGAACTTTACAGTTAGATTTGTAACAGAAAATAAAATAGACCAAAATCACAAATTTTAATGATATTTTTCTAAAATCGTGCTCCCTCTGCGAGATGGTTATGCTAAACTTCCTCCACGGGCCATGGTTGGTGACATAATTCTATAGAAAGTATTTATATTACAATTATAATTGTAAAGCCAACACATTACTTTTAGTATACGGCATCATTCTTCGGGGCCGGACTTATCAGGTATATTACGGGATCTCAGGTAAAACAACCTCTACATAAGCTGCAGCAAACATATGGGTATTTATATTTTCCTGGGTTTACAATACAAGTTCATTACATTTAATTTAATATACTACAATGTCTCTTAGATTTGAAACAGAAGATTTATTATAATTCAATAGATATAAGTCTTAAAATAACTTCCTAAATATAAAACTTGAAGTTGCTTGATGTAATCATCTTGAATTCACTGATTAAGCTAATTTTAAAAATACTTAACTAAGTGAATTCGTAATTGCTTACTTGCTGACGCATTTCAAAACATTTGTTTTAAAATTAGTCCCAAATATAGTTCAAATTTATTTCACCACCATCTGATTGGGACCCTCCACCACTATCACCTGATCATCCTATTTAACTCTACATAAATTTCATAATGCAAAGCATCATGGATAAATCATTCAAAAATGGCCTCAAAACCAAACATAAACTTACCAAACTCGATAGAGCAGCATTATATTCTCTAAAAAACAATAACATCATGATTCTTCCAGCAGATAAAGGTTTAACCACGGTTGTCATTAACAGAGAGGACTACATAAAGGAGGGAGGCAAACAAGTTACTGTCTGACAGCACAACATATAAGATCCTCATGTATAACCCAACTTCAGATTACAATTCTCTCTTGGAATGGCTCAAATATACAGCTCCTAGAGAACAAATTTCGGAAGGATCTATAAAATAACTGTGCAATGAAAGCCCCTCCACTTCTCAATTTCACACACTACCAAAGATCCATAACAATATCGTACCTCCACCTGGTAGGCCAATAATCGCTGGTTGTAATTTGGTCACAGAAAGAATCTCAGCTTTTTTGGATTCTTATATTCAACCTTTGGTGAAAAACCTTCCATCATACATTCAGGATACGAATCATTTCATAGACTGGCAGTCTCAAATACCGTACCTCTATCTCCTGAAACACCTTTGGTCACCATAGATGTTACCTCTCTTTATACGACCATCCCTCATGCACATGGTTTATAACATGCCTTCCCCACTGATTACAACCCTTCAGAATTGAGAAGATGGGAGTTATCATACCAGTGATACACCAAATCTAGAGAGCCTCCTAACCTCAACATCAGATGAAACTCATTTTACCTTCCCCCTAACTTATACCATTTTTAACAACTCCATTTACCTTCCTTCTGACAGACTAATTATATCTAGTTTCAAATAATCAATATTTATACAATTCACATATAGCACTATATCATAAACTATAAATCTGTGATAAATACTCAAAACCATATTATTAAATTCAACCACAGTATATTCCTAATAAATAGTATAAATCTGTGACATTTTTATATTTATGCACATCTGTGGTTGACTTCAGTCTTTTTTTCTCTTTTTTGATTGACAAAGATTATTGTTTGATCGAAATGTTTCAATAGTGTGATCAGTTTTTTATATGTGTCTATTTGTTTCCAAGAGATTGCAGTTTTGGACTCTTGTCATTAGGTAAGTCTGTCAGTCTCCTATCTAGTCCAAATATATATATATATATATATATATATATATATATATATATATATATATATATATATATATATATATATATATATATTGTAACATTTATAGAATGGGCTATATAATATTCTTTAAGAATTGGAAAAATAAACTAGAAATAACTCACACAAAATTTAAAAAGAAATTCATTAAAAGATTGGTTAGGTTAAAATTGAAACTAAATTAAGGTAAAAGCCTAGAAAGGTTATAAAACGGTTGTAACATATAAATAAGATATTTGAACTGTAAATACATAAAGAAATTTGTTGTATAAAATAAAATTTAAAACAAGATAATCTAATAATAATTATATTCAAACAAAATTGTAAATATTAGTAACATAGGGCATAAGTAATTACTTGAAGGAGAAAGTGAAATACGATTGTAAACAATGAGATTGGAAGGTTATGTTTCTATGAATTCGGCTCAAAACACACACAATTCGGAAATATCACAAAAGTAAAACACAAAGACACTTCACACACTAATAATATTAATTAAATAAACACTGGAAGGTTTGTTGAGGATAGGAAATTGAAACAGTATGTTAACAAAATTAAAACTGGTGAAAACAAGCGCCTTATTGCATCAGCTGTAAAAACAAATGGAAGTAGGTCAGTTGCAGTCGACTCTAGTGAGAAGAAATCGAGCTGAATTATAACAACATGTGTTTTAGAAGGAGGAGGCCGCCATATTTGTAACATTTTAAAAGAAAATCTAAGGACGCGTAGTTAGAGTTGAGTCAGAGTGGCGTGGGACGCCGAGTAAGGTAGCAAATCTGCCAGGACCAGTCAAAATTTTATTTATTAGAAACTTCGTCAAAATTATACCGTTTTGTGAAGAAACTTTACAAGATTAAACAAGGATAAGTGAATTGAAAGAGTTAATAAAGTGTAAATATAATGTGAAGTAAACAAAAAAGAATTTAAATGTGTAAAATGTCTAACTGGAGAGAACGGGAATTTTACGTAAGCGACCAGCAGAATTTTGATATTTATTAAGTTGAGTAATAGCGCTATAAAAATAACTTTAGTGGACTTTTAAGATAATAGAGAAGTTTAAATTTGTACATTAGAATATCTTGTAGTTAATTAATAGTAAGAAATAAGAAATAATCCAGTTCAAATAGTTTAGCCTTTTTGCATATTCAAAATTTAAGTATTTCCATCAGGAAAATATTTATTAAAACTAATTTCAAAATTTAATATTGTTTGTTCAAAATTTATTTAATTAACCTAAGAATTAAAAAAAAATATAGCCCATGCTATAACCCCGAGATAATAAGAGATCGTAAAATTAGCCTAGGGTATATGAAAATTTGTAACTAAAAATCAAAGAAAGTGAGTTTAGTAGATTGTGTTAAAATTTAAGTTTATTTTTGTTCTGTTTTATGTTTAAATGTTGAAATAAGAAATGTTATAATAAAGAATTATGAATTGTTCCTGAGTAGTGTTTTTTGGTTATTAAATAAAATAAAATATCTTCATTTAAATAAAATATTTAATAATATAAACCCCGTTGTATTGCGTTTAAAGGAAAATATCATTACATTTGGCGCCCAACGTGGGGCTCGATATAATAAGAGATAAAATTTATTTAGAGAGATTTTGAAACAAAATTAATTTAGAACTTTTTATATGAAAAACATTTGAACTGGAAATAGATTTAGAAAAAATTTTTGGAAAATTAAACACTGAGTTGAATAGAATCAAGGCTAGGTTTATAGTATATATAAAAATGGTTTATGTGTATAATAAGTTTACTTACAGCTAAAAAAAAGAAAAAATATAGGCGAGCTGGTAGTTGTAGGGGACCAGGAAAAAGGGACAAGTTGGAAATGAAAGAAATGGAAGGCACAGATATGCCAATAGTTAACATTGAGGTAGATGAAGCTAGGGGACTACTACCTATGCAAACCCAACAACAAAAACGGGGAAATAATGAGAATGAAGATTTAAGGGAGATGATGAGAACTCTGATGGAAATAAGTAGAAACATAAATAAAAATAATGAGGAAATAAAGGAGGAAAATAAGGAGATGAGAGAAGAGATGAACAGAGGATTTGCCTCAAGTAGGTTGGAAATGAGTAGGTTGAATAAGAAATTCGAAAGCCTAAAGGAAGAAAATAGGAGAATGATAGAGGATATGAGGGAACAGTGGAGAAAAAAGAATAATGCTGTAGTAGAGGATGAGAGAAGAGACTTAGAGGAGAAAGATAGAGAATTAGAGGAGGAGATTAAGGAAAATTTTGAAGAAACAAAAGAAATAATAGCTGATGAGATAGAAATTAATAAAAAAGAGATAGAGAAAGTCGAATATATAACAAAGAAAAACACAGAAGAGTCAGGAGAGTTAAAATTAAGAAATGAAGTAGGAAAGATGGAGGTACTGCAAATAAAAAATTTAACAATTCAAACCGCAACTAAAAAGAAAATTGAAAAGATTAATAAAATGAAAATGGTAATAGGAGAAAGAGGAGGAGTTAAATATCCGTCTCAATGCTTAGTGGTACAAAGCTTATTGAGAGAAATGATCATAGGTACGGATATGTTAATAAATGTGGAGGCACAACTCGAGTTTGGAAAATGGGAAATGGAATTTAAATATGAGAGTAACACAGAAAATAGAAACTATGAAGCAGATGAAAGATACAATGGAGATGTAAACGGTGTTAAGGCAAGGACAGGCGTGGGGACAAGAAAAGAGCATGGTGCCCACAGTCAATTGGAAAACTAAGACAATCAGAAACCCAGAAATAGAAATTAAATAGAGGAAACAAGTTTACAGGCATTAATCGACACAGGCAGTAAAATGACATGTATCAAGGAGAACTGGAAATGAAAAATAAAAAAATAAAATAGGAAGGGAGATATTAAATATAGGTAAAGGAAGCAATATGAATAAACTCTAGGTGATTATGTGTATAAGAAAACGTTAGCAGGAGATAAGTTTTAAGGGATGGTAACTATATCTACGATAATTTATTAGAAACTTCGTCGAATAATGAATAAAGATAAAATTATGTATATTTAAACTTCGTCGTATTGTAAGGGAGAATCTGCGTTGATAAATAATGGAACTTCGTCGTACATATTATATATTATAAAAGAAATATGAATCTATGATAATAAATATTAAAGCATCGTTGTAATAAAAATATGGTAATTGTGTATTTAAACTTCGTCGTATTGTAAGGGAGAATCTGCGTTGATAAATAAGTATTAAAACAAAATTTATATTCGTTGATATAGGGATAGTGTAATCGAAGGAACTATAGATATGATCAAATAGAGGATATGAAATTGCAACCTTTAAAAATATTAGATGTTAAACTTCATACAAAATAAACTGAAATAATATAAGAAAACAATTGAACTGGATGTGAGATTGGAAGGGGAGATAAAATATTAACTTAGAACTGAGAGTTAGATGAAGCTAAAAGCAAAATAAATATGAGATAAATAATAAACAAGGAATAAACAGAAATAAGGGAAAGAGAAATGTTATAACCAATTTGACCAAATCTAGACATACTATGACTCGGATAGGCTGGGATTTAAAGACACGGTATCAGAGAATATATGTTAAATAAATATTGAATCCGACTTATGATTAGAAGGATTCCAATTGTAATAAATGTAAAAAAAAAAAAAATATATAATTATGGAAGGAATTGTAAATACCAGAACATGATTTATTGTTACTATATGTTAGAATGGTTAAAGAATTGTTGATTGAATGTTAGTTATAAGTATATTGTATTGTTAGAAGATAAGTTAAGTAATATGTAGCTTGAAGTTTCAGCTCAGTATTTGATTGTTAAAGAATTAAGATAAAATTGTGTCGTAGGAATTAAGTATAAATGGACAGATGAATGTATAAATGACTTTTAAATGGACAATTATAAAAGAAGTAAAGACAATGGACGATAAGTTAGCCAAGGTGTTGACTTACTCAATAAAAAAAAAGTGTTCAATTAGTTATTAAATAAAATGTACAATTAGGAAATAAATGTTAATTTGAATTTAATTTAAAAAAAAAAAAAATATGTATATTTAAACAAGCTTGTAGAATGTAAAGAATGTGTAATGTAGATATTAGGAATATTTTTTTATTTAAATTAAATTAGGGGACATTGTAACATTTTTAGAATGGGCTATATAATATTCTTTAAGAATTGGAAAAATAAATTAGAAATAACTCACACAAAATTTAAAAAGAAATTCATTAAAAGATTGGTTAGGTTAAAATTGAAACTAAATTAAGGTAAAAGCCTAGAAAGGTTATAAAACGGTTGTAACATATAAATAAGATATTTGAACTGTAAATACATAAAGAAATTTGTTGTATAAAATAAAATTTAAAACAAGATAATCTAATAATAATTATATTCAAACAAAATTGTAAATATTAGTAACATAGGGCATAAGTAATTACTTGAAGGAGAAAGTGAAATACGATTGTAAACAATGAGATTGGAAGGTTATGTTTCTATGAATTCGGCTCAAAACACACACAATTCGGAAATATCACAAAAGTAAAACACAAAGACACTTCACACACTAATAATATTAATTAAATAAACACTGGAAGGTTTGTTGAGGATAGGAAATTGAAACAGTATGTTAACAAAATTAAAACTGGTGAAAACAAGCGCCTTATTGCATCAGCTGTAAAAACAAATGGAAGTAGGTCAGTTGCAGTCGACTCTAGTGAGAAGAAATCGAGCTGAATTATAACAACATGTGTTTTAGAAGGAGGAGGCCGCCATATTTGTAACATTTTAAAAGAAAATCTAAGGACGCGTAGTTAGAGTTGAGTCAGAGTGGCGTGGGACGCCGAGTAAGGTAGCAAATCTGCCAGGACCAGTCAAAATTTTATTTATTAGAAACTTCGTCAAAATTATACCGTTTTGTGAAGAAACTTTACAAGATTAAACAAGGATAAGTGAATTGAAAGAGTTAATAAAGTGTAAATATAATGTGAAGTAAACAAAAAAGAATTTAAATGTGTAAAATGTCTAACTGGAGAGAACGGGAATTTTACGTAAGCGACCAGCAGAATTTTGATATTTATTAAGTTGAGTAATAGCGCTATAAAAATAACTTTAGTGGACTTTTAAGATAATAGAGAAGTTTAAATTTGTACATTAGAATATCTTGTAGTTAATTAATAGTAAGAAATAAGAAATAATCCAGTTCAAATAGTTTAGCCTTTTTGCATATTCAAAATTTAAGTATTTCCATCAGGAAAATATTTATTAAAACTAATTTCAAAATTTAATATTGTTTGTTCAAAATTTATTTAATTAACCTAAGAATTAAAAAAAAATATAGCCCATGCTATAACCCCGAGATAATAAGAGATCGTAAAATTAGCCTAGGGTATATGAAAATTTGTAACTAAAAATCAAAGAAAGTGAGTTTAGTAGATTGTGTTAAAATTTGTTAAGTTTATTTTTGTTCTGTTTTATGTTTAAATGTTGAAATAAGAAATGTTATAATAAAGAATTATGAATTGTTCCTGAGTAGTGTTTTTTGGTTATTAAATAAAATAAAATATCTTCATTTAAATAAAATATTTAATAATATAAACCCCGTTGTATTGCGTTTAAAGGAAAATATCATTACAATATATATATATATATATATATAGGAATTTTTTGGACTTGATAGGAGACTGACAGACTTACCTAAAGGCAATAGTCCAAAACTGCAATCTCTTGGAAATAAGCACATATAAAACACTTAATACACTTTTATTTGAAATATTTTGATCAACATGATCTTCTTCAGTCAAGAAAGAGAAAAACAAAACCTATTTAGAACTAACCTAAATATATATATATATATATATATATATATATATATTCTTGATATTTTACGTTATCCATTGTTTTTCCGTTGCACTGACTTTATGAAGTTAATATATTACTATTGTAAGTAATTTTATCCACCATTATGTGCAATGATTTTACCTTGTGTGATGAGGCTCCTTTCGGTCACTTGATCATTGTCGAATCACAGTGATTCGACAATGATCAAGTGACCGAAAGGCGCCTCATTGCACTTAATGGTGGATAAAATTACTTACAATAGTAATATATTAACTTCATATATATATATATATATATATATATATATATATATATATATATATATTTAGGTTAGTTTTGGTTGGTAAAGATTATTTAGATTTTTTGGACTAGGAGACTGACAGACTTACCTTGGTAAGAGTCCACTCTGTTGTCTTGAAATAGAAACACATAAAATCACTTAAACAATGATATATTTCAACCACACAGTGGTCTTTGTCAATCGAAGAGAAAACACAAAAAGAAATATGAGAGAATGAAATAAAATAATTGTAATCACAGATTCTGTAGAGTTGTGTAGAGTAGAGATCAGATGTCACAGATGCACAGATTAAAGATATATATATGTATATATATATATATATATATATATATATATATATATATATATATATATTGTAACATTTATAGAATGGGCTATATAATGTTCTTTAAGAATTGGAAAAATATATTAGAAATAACTCACACAAAATTTAAAAAGAAATTCATTAAAAGATTGGTTAGGTTAAATTGAAATTAAATTTAGGTAAAAGCCTAGAAAAGGTTGCAAAATGTAAACAAGGTATTTGAACTGTAAATGCATAAGGAAATTTGTTGTATCAAATAAAATTTAAAACAAGATAATCTAATAATAATTATATTCAAACAAAATTGTAAATATTAGTAACATAGGGCATAAGTAATTACTTGAAGGAAAAAGTGAAAAACGATTGTAAACAATGAAGGTTATGTTCTATGAATTCAGCTCAAAACACACACAATTCGAATTATTACAAAAGTAAAACACAAAGACACTTCACACACTAATAATAGTAATTAAATAAACACTGGAAGGTTTGTTAAGGATCGGGAAATTGAAACAGTATGTTAACCAAATTAAAACGGTGAAAATAGTTCGTTGACATTAACAGATGTGAAAGTAAAGAAATAGATCAAGTGTACAGTCGACTCTAGTGGGAAGGAACGGAACTTCGTTAAATTAGAGCATATGATTTCTTTTTGAAGAAGGAGGCCGCCATATTTGTGAAATATTTTTTTAAAAAATTAAAAACGAAGCGTTAGTTGAGTTGGAGATAGCGTGGGTGACGCTACAAGATCGGACCTGCGATGACCAGTCAAAATTTTACATTGGAAGGAATTCGTCAAAATTATACCGTTTTGTGAAGAAACTTGGCAAATTTAAATAAGGATAAGAAAATGTAAAGATAAAGTACAGTGGTAATATAATTGGAAGGAGCTAAAACGAATTTAAGTGTGTAAAAAGTGAAATTTGAAGAGAACGGAATCTTACGTAAGTGACCTGCAGAATTTCGGTATTTGATAAGTTAAGTATATATAGCGCTATAAAAAATAAACTTTAGTGGACTCTTAGGATAATAGGGAAGTTTAATTTTGTACATTAGAATATCTTGTGATTAATAGTAATAAGATCATAATCCAGTTCAAATAGTTTCGCCTTTTTGCTCATTCCAAATTAAAGTTTTTCCATCAGGAAAATATTTATTAAAACAAATTTCAAAATTTAATATTGTTTTTTCAAAATTTATTTAATTAACAAAAGAAGTAAAAAGATAGCCCATGCTATAAACCCCGAGATAGTAAGAGATCGTAAAATTAGCCTAGGGTATATAAAAATTTGTAACTAAAAATCAAAGAAAGTGAGTTTAGTATATTGTGTTAAAATTTGTTAAGTTATATTTTTTGTTTATGGTTTAAATGTTTATTGTTTAACTGTTGAAATAAAATTGTGATAATAAAGAATTATGAATTGTTCCTGAGTAAGTGTTTTTGTTTTAATTAGAAATTTGATATCATCAATAAAATAAATATTTAATAAAAAAAAAATAATTGTAAAGCGTTTTATAAATACTTTACATTTGGCACACCAACGTGGGGTACGATTATTAGAAATAAATAATTATAATAAAGAATTTTAAATTATTCAGGAGTTTGTGTTTTAACTAGAAATAAAATATCTTCATTTAAATAAAATATTTAATAATATAAACCCCGTTGTATTGCGTCTTAAGGAAATTATGTTATAATTGGCGCAGCAACGTGGGGCTCGATAAAATAAGAGATAAAATTTATTTAGAGAGATTTTGAAACAAAATTAATTTAGAACTTTTTATATGAAAAACATTTGAACTGAAAATAGATTTAGACAAAATTCTGTAAAATTAAACACTGAGTTGAATAGTCAAGGCTAGGTTGTTTTGTAAAATAAGTTTACTAATAGCTTAAAAAAAAAAAGAAAAAATATGTCTGATGAAAGGGAATCGTATAATTTGCGGGGAGAAAAAGCTAAAAAAACAGAAAAAGGGGAACAATTAGAAAAGGGTAGGCGGAAAAGGGTGATAGAAACAGAAGGGGCTGCTCAGGGGAGATTTGTTAGTTTTCAGGAGGGGATCGAAAACAGGGAGGAAAATATTATAGGCGAGCTGGTAGTTGTAGGGGACCAGGAAAGAGGGACGAGTTTGGAAGTGCAGGAAGTAGAAATGGAAGGCACAGATATGCCAATAGGAAACATTGAGGTAGAAGAAGCTAGGGGACTACCACCTATGCAAAGCCAACAAAAAAAACGGGGAAATAATGAGAATGAAGATTTAAGGGAGATGATGAGAACTCTCATGGAAATGAGTATAAACATCAATAAAGGTAGTGAGAATATAAAGAGGGAGATGAAGGATATGAACCAGAATTTAAACAAAAAATTAGAGGAAAATAGAGACGAAATAAGAGAGATGAAGGAGGATCTAAAAGTAATAAAAGATGAAATACGGGAGGAAAATAGGAAAATGATAGAGGATATGAGGCGACAGTTGAGGACAGAGACTAATACTGTAATAGAGGATGTGAGAAGAGACTTAGAGGAGAAAGATAGAGAATTAGAGAAGATTACGAAAAATTTTGAGGAAACAAAAGAAATAATAGCTGATGTGGTAGAAATTAATAAAAAAGAGATAGAGAAAGTAGAAAATATAACTAAAAAAAACACAGAAGAGTTAGGAGAGTTGAAATTAAAGGTGATAAGAGAAAGAAAGATAACAGATGAGCGTTTTAGGAAAGTTGAAGATGATAGGGAGAAAATATTAGGAGAGCAGGGAAGGTTAGGAGATAGAATTAACAAAATCGAGAGTAATAATGGAAATAAGGGTGAGCAAATAAGAGTAATTCAGGTATCGTGCGGAAAACAGGAAAAGGGTCCTAAGTTCAATGGAAGGAATGGAAATCCTGTAGAATTCATTAAAAGGTTAGAGAGGTTTTTTGAAAAAATATTGGGCGATAGGTATATGGAGGAAGGTGAGGATGACTGGCGGAATAGTATGGATGAGGCATTAGAGGCTGGGGCAGCCAGATGGTGGGAGTCGATAAGGGAGGATGTAGAAAATTATGAGGAATGGAAAGATCGTTTTATAAATAGGTATTGGGCAAAGGAGATCCAGGAGGAAATAAGAGACAGGATTGATGTAGAAAGATACAGAGAAGGAGGCGATTTAGCCAGAACGGATTACTTTGTGGAAAGAGTGGTGCTGTTAAGAAATATGGTACCTCCCCTAAGCGAAGAAGAAGTAGTACGGAAATTAAGCAGACATTTCGGTGAAAAAATACAAGCCGCAAAGAGGGTCCAGAACATTAGAACGGTCAGAGAGATGGAGAGACTCCTAAATGAGGAGGATATAGAAGACAGAAATAGAGTTATTAGGCAAAGAGGCAGACCATGGGAAAGACCACCCATGAGAATAGAACCAAGCCGATACCGAGAGCGGACATTAGAGACAGGGAGAGCGCCACAAGGGGACAGAAGGTTCCCAAACCAGAATGGTTTTGGGGGACAAATAAATAGGGGAGGAATAACTGAACCAAGAAATAGATTTGGAAACGGGTTTAGACCGACCGTTCAATTTTATAATCGACGGATAGATGACCACATGAATAGGGGACCAGAAAGAATACAGCCGCAGACCAGGGAGATAGGGTACAGGGGTCACAGAGATGATCCAAGGAATATAGGAAGCCGAGATAGGCCTAATAAAGAAGTAAATAGCATACAGATACGATCAAAGGAATCGACCAGTGGAAGATGTGAGGGAGACCAGGGGATCTCGGAAAACTAGAGGGCACTGGTGATACCTTATTGCATCATGGGAACACTACAGGGGATGCTGAAGAGGGAAAACCAGTGCTAAAAAGCCTTGGAAATATTAATTGTGACAAGAATAAGGGTAACAATCAATTTAATGAAAATACGGATTTGGGATTAGGAATAATTAACAACGTATTAATAGATAGGGAATTTTTGGAAAGTGAGGGGAAGGAGCGAAATTTGAATTTAGAGCAAAACAAAATATATATGAGCCCAGAAATAGAGATAGAATTTAAACAGGTTAGGGTTACAGCCTTAATAGATACAGGTAGTAATATTACATGTATTCAGGAAAAATGGTATAGTATAAATAAGGGAAAACTAGGAAGAGTAGAAACGTTGCCAATCAGAGCAATGAACATTAGGACAGCAACGAATAAAAAGAGTAAAAAAATAAATAAAATTGTTCTGATAATGGGAAGATTAGGTGGGATTGATTACCCATTTCAATGTTTCATCATACCTGGCCTATTGAGAGAGATGATCATAGGGATGGATATATTAAAAAATACAAAGGCTGATATAAGTTGTGAGGATTGGAGTATAAAATTGAAATATTTGGAAAACTATATTAAAATAGATATGAAAGAAACGGAGGGTGAAAATGATGACGAAAGATTTAATAACAACGAGGTACAAAATTTAGAAAGGGAAGATAAGGTAATTAACGAATTCGATCAAATTGATGAGGAATGGGAAAATTTAGATAATCTAGGACAGGGGGACCAAAATTATGAGAAACAAAATGAGACAGAAGGGGAAATTAGTGATAGAGATATTATGGGAAGTATCGGAGATGACCGTGTAACAGATAGGCAAAAACTGGAGTTGGTAGAGATAATAAAGCAATATAAGGATGTATTTTCAGATAGGCCTGGAGTGTGTAAAGGATATAGACATGAGATAAAAGTAAGAACAGATTTACCATTTTATCAAAGAAACTATCCTGTGCCCACAAAGTATCAAGAAGCGGTACAAAGAGAAATTGACAAAATGTTGGAGATGAAAATTATAGAAAAAAGTAATAGCCCTTATATTAACCCTATTATTCCTGTCATAAAAAGTAATGGAGAAATAAGATTGTGCCTGGACGCAAGGAAACTGAACGAAATCATAATACCAGATTATGAGTGTTACCAGGGTATTAATGAAATATTACATAAGGCAAGAAAGGTAAAATACCTGAGTTCTATGGACCTCACGAATAGTTTTTGGCAGGTGGAGTTGGAGCCAGAATCCAGAAAATTCACAGCTTTTCAGTATAATGGAAAGACATATCATTTCATCGTGACACCTTATGGGCTAAAAACGTCATTAGCAGCTTTAGCAAGAGCTATGGGTAGAATAATGGGAAATGAATTAGAACCATTCACTTTAGTATATGTAGACGACATTGTATGCATGTCACAGAGTTTTGAAGAACATAAAAATCATTTTAAAAAATTATTCATGACATTTAGGGAAAATAATATCAAAATTAAATTATCAAAAACTGAGTTCTGTAAAGAAAACATAGCATTTTTAGGTTATAGGTTGACAACTGAGGGAATAGAGATAGATAAGGACAAAATTAAGGCTGTAATGGAATTCCCCACACCAAAGAACGTTAAGCAATTAAAAGGGTTTATAGACCTTGCCAATTATTACAACAAGTTTGTAGACCACTATTCGAAATTAGTATAGCCACTCCTGAAACTTTTGAGACATGAAACAAAATTTAATTGGACAGATTTAGAGGAACAAAATTTTAGAAAATTAAAGGAAGCATTTATAGATACCAATGTACTAAAACACCCTGATTATTCAAAAACGTTTTATTTACAGACAGATGCAAGCGAATATGCTATTGGGGGGCATCTGTACCAGATAACAGAGACTGGACAGAAACAGGCAATTATGTTTATGAGCCGAACCCTAAAAGGTAGGGAAATACGATATTATACGACTGAAAAAGAATTATTGGCTGTGTTGTTTTGTCTACAGAAGGCTAGACAGGTTATACTGGGGAGAAAGGTAGTAATACAAACTGACCACCAGGCTTTGACTTTCATAAAGACTTGCAGAATATTAAATTCAAGACTATATCGTTGGATATTGCTCATGCAGGAATATGATTTTGAGATTGAGTATTGTAAAGGGAAGGAGAACGTGGTGGCAGACATATTAAGTCGTAACCCATGGGATAAGATAGAGCCAAAACATATAGAGAATCAAAATAAGTTTAGTATCAATTTAATGGAAAGAGTAATAAGTAGGGAAGTAGTGACAAAATTGACAAAACTTAATGAGCTTCAGTGGGGTGATTTAGAATTGAGAAATATTATTGAAAATGTCCAGGAATACAATTCGAAATTCAAAATTGAAAATAACATACTATATAAAAATTGTAAAACAAGTTGGAAAATAATAGTACCCTGAGAGTTAATAAATGTATTAGTGATATCATGCCATGAGTACTATATGCATATAGGGGCCAAGAAGTGCTATAGTATAATAAATGAAATATTCACATGGAAAAAGATGTATAAGGAGATTAAATACCTTTTAAAATACTGTGACACTTGTCAGAGTGTGAAACACACAAATCAAACTTGTTATGGGGTGATGAAAGGAATCAAGGTAGAAGGGCCTAAAGAGCAACTATCTATTGACTTTTGTGGACCATTTCATAAAAGTGGGGGATTTAAATATATTTTGGTTATTTTGGATATTTTTACTAAATTTATAAAAATTTATAAAATAAAAAAAGCAAATACTGCTACAGCTATTAGATGTGTAGAAGATTATTTAGAAAAATATGGACAGGTAAAAAGGGCACAAACAGACCATGGAACTCAGTTCACAAGTACAAGATGGTCAACATTTTTAGAAAATAAAGGGATCAAACAAATATTTTCACCAATTAGGCGACCTCAAAGCAATATAGTAGAAAGGGTAAACAGGGAGACAATGAGATGTCTTCGCACCTATTGCCATGGGAACCATAAACAATGGGCAAAGTTTATACATTTAATAAATGAGATGTTGAATGAAGTACCACATGAGACCACAGGGTTCACACCTAATCAGTTACAGTTAGGAAAAATAGATGAGAGATTTTGGCATAAGTATATCAAAATTCAAAATTCAAACGAACAAAGCGTTAATACCCAACTAGTAATAGATTTGGCAAGAGGGAGAATGAAAAAAAAGGCAGAACTTAGGGCACAAAATTTCAATAGAAATCATAAGCTTTTCACATTTAATTTAAATGATTTAGTGTTAGTAAAAGAAAACTGGCAGTCAAAAGGCATAGAGGGAGAAATGGGGAAATTATTTAATATTTATAGTGGGCCATATAGAATACACAAAAAGTTAGGAGAATCGACATTCGAACTATGGGATGATAAATATGATATAAATAAGGGGATGTTCCATTCAACAGAACTAAAAAAGTACCATGATGCAAGGGAGATAAACTCAAACGAGACAAAATAAAATAGGAAGGGAGATATTAAATATAGGTAAAGGAAGCAATATGAGTAAACTCTAGGTGACTATGTGTATAAGAAAACGTTAGCAGGAGATAAGTTTTAAGGGATGGTAACTATATCTACGATAATTTATTGGAAACTTCGTCGAATAATGAATAAAGATAAATATGAATCTATGTTAATAAATATTGAAGCATCGTTGTAATAAAAATATGGTAATTGTGTATTTAAACTTCGTCGTATTGTAAGGGAGAATCTGCATTGATAAATAATGGAACTTCGTCGTATATATTATACATTATAAAAGAAATATGAATCTATGATAATAAATATTAAAGCATCGTTGTAATAAAAATATGGTAATTGTGTATTTAAACTTCGTCGTATTGTAAGGGAGAATCTGCGTTGATATATATAAGTATTAAAACAAAATTTATATTCGTTGATATAGGGACAGTGTAATCGAAGGAGCTATAGATATGATCAAATAGAGGATATGAGATTGCGACCTTTAAAAATATTAGATGTTAAACTTCATACAAAATAAACTGGAATGATATAAGAAAATAATTGAACTGGATGTGAGATTGGAAGGGGAGATAAAATACTAACTTAGAACTGAGAGTTAGATGAAGCTAAAAGCAAAATAAATATGAGATAAATAATAAACAAGGAATAAACAGAAATAAGGGAAAGAGAAATGTTATAACCAATTTGACCAAATCTAGACATACTATGACTCGGATAGGATGGGATTTAAAGACACGATATCAGAGAATATATGTTAAATAAATATTGAATCAGACTTATGATTGGAAGGATTCCAATTGTAATAAATGTAAAAAAAAAATATATATATAATTATGGAAGGAATTGTAAATACCAGAACATGATTTATTGTTACTATATGTTAGAATTGTTAAAGAATTGTTGATTGAATGTTAGTTATAAGTATATTGTATTGTTAGAAGATAAGTTAAGTAATATGTAGCTTGAAGTTTTCAGCTCAGTATTTGATTGTTAAAGAATTAAGATAAAATTGTGTCATAGGGATTAAGTATAAATGGACGAAAGTGGACAGATGAATGTATAAATGACTTTTAAATGGACAGTTATAAAAGTGGTAAAGACAATGGACGATAAGTTAGCCAAAGTGTTGAGGTACTTACTCAATAAAAAATGTGTTCAATTAGTTATTAAATAAAATGTACAATTAGGGAATAAATGTTAATTTAAATTTAATTTAAAAAAAAATATGTATATTTAATCAAGCTTGTAAAATGTAAAGAATGTGTAATGTAGATATTAGGAATATTTTTTTATTTAAATTAAATTAGGGGACATTGTAACATTTATAGAATGGGCTATATAATGTTCTTTAAAAATTGGAAAAATATATTAGAAATAACTCACACAAAATTTAAAAAGAAATTCATTAAAAGATTGGTTAGGTTAAATTGAAATTAAATTTAGGTAAAAGCCTAGAAAAGGTTGCAAAATGTAAACAAGGTATTTGAACTGTAAATGCATAAGGAAATTTGTTGTATCAAATAAAATTTAAAACAAGATAATCTAATAATAATTATATTCAAACAAAATTATAAATATTAGTAACATAGTGCATAAGTAATTACTTGAAGGAAAAAGTGAAAAACGATTGTAAACAATGAAGGTCATGTTCTATGAATTCAGCTCAAAACATTGATAAAATGTATATGTTTAATAAAACCACTTTCATACAAGAATAAAACCTTTTTTTATTTTATTATAAAGTTGAAGCTTTTCGCCGATTAGCACCGCATTGCTAATCGGTGGAAAGCTTCAACTTTATAATAAAATAAAAAAAGGTTTTATTCTTGTATGAAAGTGGTTTTATTAAACACACACACACATATATATATATATATATATATATATATATATATATATATATATATATATATATTGTAATGTTTTTACATAAAAACACAAAAGTAATCAATAACAATAATTCAGAATATAAAAGAAGTCAATTAAAAATGGATGAAAAAAAATGTAAACAATGGAGCTATAACCTAAAAAAAAATATCATAAAATATTAAGACCAAGATGGCAGCTAGTATAATTATGAAACGGCTGATGTTTTCCAAATATAGAAATGTACAAGACCTAACAATTATTGCATAGAGGCTAAAACTTAACTGTCCAGGTAAGGACATGAAGATCAAATAATCAGTGGGTTAAATAACAGATGTTTTAACAATTGACAAAGTTTTATTTTTTCTCTAGTAATTTCAATTAGAAAAAATTCATTGTTAGAGAAGCTTGCATTGAAACTGGAAGCAAAAACTTAGTTGGCCAAAATTTTATTTAAAGGAAGAATTGAAGCCTAAAAAACATAGTGGTGAAAGATTTGTTTATAGAAATAAATCTAAAAGGCTAGAAATTTGGACAAAACATTAAACTTCAGACAAGTAATTAAATTTAAGAAAGATTGTAAAACTTTTATGAAAGTGTGTTTCTTTTCATGAAAAAAATTATTAAAACATTAATTGAATAAACTAAATTTTAATTTGTCATAACACCCACCGAATAACCTGAAAGAAAGAGTCTTGTGATATTTAACTAAATTAGGAAATAGAGAAAGTGTATTAAAAAAAAAATATTTAGAATAAGATTTAAAAAAAAACTAAATTAAACAAAAATTAATCGAATCATAAGAAAGTGTTTTATTTCTTACTATAAATTGTAAGTAATAAAAAATAAAAGTAATAGGAATCTAAAATTTACTGTTAGGGTTATAATTATTTTGTAATTCTAACTGGCGCCCAGCAATTTATTATTTTTTAATGATTAGTAATATTAAATTTTGTGTTATTTTAAAGAAATATATTTAAATTATTCAAAAAAAATATAAAAATGTAACTATATATATTGTAACATTTATAGAATGGGCTGTATAATGTTCTTTAAGAATTGGAAAAATATATTAGAAATAACTCACACAAAATTTAAAAAGAAATTCATTAAAAGATTGGTTAGGTTAAATTGAAATTAAATTTAGGTAAAAGCCTAGAAAAGGTTGCAAAATGTAAACAAGGTATTTGAACTGTAAATGCATAAGGAAATTTGTTGTATCAAATAAAATTTAAAACAAGATAATCTAATAATAATTATATTCAAACAAAATTGTAAATATTAGTAACATAGGGCATAAGTAATTACTTGAAGGAAAAAGTGAAAAACGATTGTAAACAATGAAGGTTATGTTCTATGAATTCAGCTCAAAACACACACAATTCGAATTATTACAAAAGTAAAACACAAAGACACTTCACACACTAATAATAGTAATTAAATAAACACTGGAAGGTTTGTTAAGGATCGGGAAATTGAAACAGTATGTTAACCAAATTAAAACGGTGAAAATAGTTCGTTGACATTAACAGATGTGAAAGTAAAGAAATAGGTCAAGTGTACAGTCGACTCTAGTGGGAAGGAATGGAATTTCGTTAAATTAGAGCATATGATTTCTTTTTGAAGAAGGAGGCCGCCATATTTGTGAAATATTTTAAAAAAAAATTAAAAACGAAGCGTTAGTTGAGTTGGAGATAGCGTGGGTGACGCTACAAGATCGGACCTGCCATGACCAGTCAAAATTTTACATTGGAAGGAATTCGTCAAAATTATACCGTTTTGTGAAGAAACTTGGCAAATTTAAATAAGGATAATAAAATGTAAAGATAAAGTACAGTGGTAATATAATTGGAAGGAACTAAAACGAATTTAAGTGTGTAAAAAGTGAAATTTGAAGAGAATGGAATCTTACGTAAGCGACCTGCAGAATTTCGGTATTTGATAAGTTAAGTATATATAGCGCTATAAAAAATAAACTTTAGTGGACTCTTAGGATAATAGGGAAGTTTAATTTTGTACATTAGAATATCTTGTGATTAATAGTAATAAGATCATAATCCAGTTCAAATAGTTTCGCCTTTTTGCTCATTCCAAATTAAAGTTTTTCCATCAGGAAAATATTTATTAAAACAAATTTCAAAATTTAATATTGTTTTTTCAAAATTTATTTAATTAACAAAAGAAGTAAAAAGATAGCCCATGCTATAAACCCCGAGATAGTAAGAGATCGTAAAATTAGCCTAGGGTATATAAAAATTTGTAACTAAAAATCAAAGAAAGTGAGTTTAGTATATTGTGTTAAAATTTGATAAGTTATATTTTTTGTTTATGGTTTAAATGTTTATTGTTTAACTGTTAAAATAAAATTGTGATAATAAAGAATTATGAATTGTTCCTGAGTAAGTGTTTTTGTTTTAATTAGAAATTTGATATCATCAATAAAATAAATATTTAATAAAAAAAAAAAAATTGTAAAGCGTTTTATAAATACTTTACATTTGGCACACCAACGTGGGGTACGATTATTAGAAATAAATAATTATAATAAAGAATTTTAAATTATTCAGGAGTTTGTGTTTTAACTAGAAATAAAATATCTTCATTTAAATAAAATATTTAATAATATAAACCCCGTTGTATTGCGTCTTAAGGAAATTATGTTATAATATATATATATATATATATATATATATATATATATATATATATATATATATATATATATATATATATATATATATATATATATATATATTGTTTCCATGAGCATATGAGTGATTATAGTTTATATATAAGTCTGTCAGGGGAAAAGAGATAAGGCTATTTGGAAAAAAAAAATAGGACCTACTCAAATATACAGCTCCTGAACAAAATATTTCGGAAACATCTCTAAAATTATTATATAATGAAAACCCCTCTACTCCTCAATTCTATATATTACCAAAGATCCACAAAAACATAATCCCTCCACCTGGTAGACCAATAATTGCTGGCTGCAGTTCAGTAACGGAAAGAATTTCAGCTTTCCTCGACTCACACCTTCAACCCTTAGTAAAGAACCTTCCATCACATACCCAGGACACCAATCATTTTATAGATCGACTCTCACAAATATATGTACCTCTATCCCCGGTAACTATTTTGGTCACCATAGATGTCACCTCTCTCTATACCAACATCCCTTATGCACACGGCCTATCTGCAATAGAGAATTTTTTAAACAAACGCCCAGGCAAGCCTTCTCCCACTACACCTTTTCTTGTGAACCTGACCAGGTTCATCCTCGAGAAGAACAACTTTCAGTATGAGGGAAGAAACTATCTTCAAATAAAGGGAACAGCAATGGGCACCAGAATGGCACTATCATATGCAAATCTGTACATGGGATTGTTGGAAGAAAGTTTTCTAAAGACACAAACACACCAGCCATTATGTTGGTATAGATATATAGATGACATCTTCCTAATTTGGACACAGGGTGCTTCAACACTTGAGGCATTTTTAGACAGCCTGACACAATTCTCCACACTTCAATTTACCTGGGAGAAATCTACATCAGCCATCACCTTTTTGGATGTAGAGGTAACACTCCAGAATGGAAATATCAACACAGGAATTCACATCAAACCAACAAACCACCTACAATATCTCCATTTCGACAGCAACCACCCAATAAACATAAAACGATCCATTCCATACAGTCAAGCAATGAGGGGTAAGAGAATCTGTTCGAATGATAGGGAATTGGAAGATTTTAATAGAAAGATAACAACAGCCTTCCAGAGAAGAGGATACCCAAAAAAAACTCATTGAAAACCAAATTCATTCAGCACAATCCTCGGTTCACCATAAACCACAAACAGAACAAAATAAACTGTCTTTAATAACAGACTACCATCCTAGTCTACATAAACTCAACAAGATATTGAGAGATGGCTTCAAAATTTTTCAAGCTTTCGTCCACACCAAAAATCTTTTCACTGATACACCGCAAATTTGGTACAAGCAACTTCCCAACTTGAAAAACATCCTAGTACATACTAAACTACCAGACCCTGATGCAGAGAAACCACACAAACTTCCTCATGGCTCCTTCCCATGCAATAGACCTAGATGCAAGACGTGTCCAATACACCCCTCAGCAAATAGTTTCAACAGCCAAACAACAAAAATTGTCTTCAAAATACAGGGTCATTATAATTGTACATCGAAAAATGTCATATACCAGCTACAATGTAAACTTTGCTCAGCACAGTACATAGTCCTGACCACGGATGGTCTGAATATCAGAATGAATGGCCACAGACATGATGTTAAAATTATGAATATGGATAGATCAACAGCTCAACATGCTGCGAGTCACAACATCACAATTTTTGATGACTGCTATACCACAAAAATAATTAAATCACTCCCCCCTGATTGCAATCCCTCAGAACTGAGAAGGTGGGAACTATCATACCAGTGATATACCAAGTCCAGAGAATCCCCTAACCTCAACATCAGATAAATCCATTCATTTTTTTTTTCCAAATAGCCTTATCTCTTTCCCCCTGACAGACTTATATATAAACTATAATCACTCATATGCTCATGGAAACAATATATATATCTTTAATCTGTGCATCTGTGACATCTGTGACATCTGATCTCTACTCTACACAACTCTACAGAATCTGTGATTACAATTATTTTATTTCATTCTCTCATATTTCTTTTTGTGTTTTCTTTTCGATTGACAAAGACCACTGTGTGGTTGAAATATATCATTGTTTAAGTGCTTTTATGTGTTTCTATTTCAAGACTACAGAGTGGACTCTTACCAAGGTAAGTCTGTCAGTCTCCTAGCCCAAAAAATCTATATATACACACACACACACACACACACATTAAAAATACATGTATCAAAATGTTGTATGCGAATATAGATATTTTGTTATTAGTCATGGGTTTATATCTTTTACTAAAACATTGTTTTTATCAATAATTGGGTATTTTCAATTCTGAATATAAATCCATTCATGAAATTCAAAATAGTTGAAACTCTCCTTATCAGTATTAATATTTTTACTCTCAATGTGCTGTTTAATTTCAGTTTTTTATGGAACAAGTTTAATACAATTGGGGTATAGAAATTTAAATTTTTAATAGTTTTAGGTAATTCTATTTTGTTACATTTTAATGCAGAGTTCTTTAACGTTGTGCTTATTATCTGACTTAATTGTTGCACATGTAACACAACAAAGTAATTTTGGTAATTTTAAAATAAATTTTTGCTGAAAAACCATAAAGAAAAGTAAAATAAGCCCGTCAAATGGTTGAGAGCTAGAATGTAAAAGTGAAATAAATAATGCTCTTTTTCTAACTTACCAGTAAATGTCCATATTGTTCATGTAAATGTTGAATGTTAAATATAAAGGGTTGAGTTCCATAGATAACTTGAATCTTAGATTTGTATAGGCCTTTACCGAAGCTAATTTTTATTCCCTTGTTAAAGCAGCTTATCAAGGGGCTAATCTGTAAAGTGTTACAATGTAGAATGTCACTTGTATAATATACTGTACTTAATACTTGTATGCCAGTGTCCATAATTAAATTAAAATTAAACAAAATTTATACATTGAAATTAAATAGACATTAAAAATTGGCATTCTTGAAGTAAAATAATGTAAACTGGTGCGGTTTTTGTACTAATTAACCAGCAAGTAAAATTATGAGCAAGTGAATTATTAACCGGCAATTATAAAATTAACCAGCGAGGAAAAGCCTTATAACACAGTGTAGGAAACCTTTGCATTAGTAGAAGCCTAAAACTAGCTAGCTTATGCTTGGACTGACGCATAACCTATGAATTTGTAAACAAGATGTTAGACAGTGACCAACCAGGGCATGTGTCTGAGAGACAATAAGGGGTTAGAAAGATAACAAGAAACGAGAGAGTATATGTCAAAATATGGTGCACTTAATAGCAAGAACTTTTTGATCATGGTTAGTAGAATTATTGGGAAATATAGCGGTGCAAAGTGATATTATCAATCCAAACAATGGAGTGCTAATTTAGAAGTTACTTCAATCTGTACTTGACAATTATTATTAACATAAATGTTAGGTTTGCTGCTGAGAATGTGAAATTTTCAGCAATCATTTATTTGCGTACTCAGACAGTAAACTTCTTCAACCTATGTATACATTTTATTGTTTTAGTGGGTGTAAATTGTAGTTGTTTCTAAAATGTCAGCATAGTACAAATTTATTGTAAAAGGGTGGGGTAGAGCTATTGGCGAAGATAAAACTGTATATTTTTTCTAAAGGTTGAAAAAAATGTTTATTTAACCCGATTTATGTGTGATATGCTGGATAAAATGAGACTCTGTGGCTGTTGGACTATTTGAGGTTTGAAACATTATTACTTAAAGCGTATTTTGAAAATTTGGGGGACAGGAAACAAGAAAAATGGGTGTGATAGGAGGTGAATATAATGTTAATTTTATCCTGGTTTTTGTGATATGCTGGAGAAAGTGAGCCTCTGAGGCTCTTGGACCATTTGAGGCTTGAAACATTCTTACTTATAGAGTATTTTGAAAATTTGAGGGCAGGAGTCAAGTAAATGGGTGTGATGGAAGGTGAATATAGAATATTATAAACTTGATGTATAGTAGTGTGGTAGGTTATATGTTTTTGCAATATTTGTAGTTTCAGTAAAATGTAAATTAGAAAAACTTTCAAAAACTTACGTTTTTTAATATCAGTTAAAAATTATAGAATAAATAAATGTATGTAATTTGTGATTACACTAGATTGTGATAGTTGTGTATTAATAGTTGTACCATATTCAATACTAATTTTAAAAGTTAAATAATTAAACAAGTGTTCTTTACTTGTTATAATTTTAGCATAAGACTTTCACCTAGGAGAAATAATAATAAATGGTATTATAATGGTATTAACCATATATTATTTATGGTTAAATAAACCATAAATGGTTTATGTAATAAACAGATCAACAGATTACATGGACTATTTTCAAATAGGGACAACATTTTGTTTCATAACAGAGCTTGGTCTCATGCAGTAGCAAGAAAACAATACTAATAGCAAATTTGAATGAAAGGTATTGGCTCATTTATCACTTTGATTTTGCATCATCAGATTTACTTTTTCTAGAATTTTGTTTTATGTTCTTCTGTAAACATATTTGATACCCAACATGCAAACATTTTGTACTGGATAATAAAAGCTTTTAAAATATTCTGATTTTGATACTTGAGAAATATATTAAGTTCATCAAAAGCGGATGAATCCTGTTTTCATGAATCTGCTCATCAACCTTTTGAGTCAGTTCTTCATTCAAGACAACAGACTATCAAAATCATTCCCTAATTATGAATATTTGTTTCTTTTTCATTACAATGTTTTTACCATTTATACACATCCTATTATTTATAAGCATTCACCATAAATTCCAAGAAGCTGCTAGTAAATTTTGCATATAAAAGGTTTTATGTGTTTAAAAACCACATAACAATCAGCGGGCTGATTTATAGTATATATTTACTTATATATATTGTAACGTTTTTTATTTAAACCACTAAAACCGTAAATAACGAACAAGAATTTAGAATATATTATAAGTGAATTAGAAATGGATAAACAGAAAATGTAAACACACGAGCCATAACCTAAAAAAGGTTATGATACAATATTAAAACCACATTTAAAGAAGAAACAGCACTCAATTATGAATAAAACAACACAAGATTAAGAAAGAAATCTACCAGACATAAAATTATTGCATATAGTATCAAAACTTAACTGTTCATGAAACGAGATAGATAAATCAAATAATCAGCGTGTTATTTAACAGATGTTTCAACATTGAAAAAAAGGTTTTATTCTTTTTCTCTAGTCTCAATAGAAAAATTTATTATTAAAAATAAAGCCTTGGTACTGGAAGCTACCTTAGTTGGTCCAGAAATTTTATTAGAGGAAGAATTTGAATACCGTATTAAGAAAGCTAGCCTAAGTAAATGTTAATAGAAGCTAATGTTAGTGAAAGTATAAAGAAGTGTAGTGGTGAAAGAAATTTTGTTATAAAATGAATTTAAAGGCTATAAATTTGAACAAAAACAATGAGTCTTAGCTAAGTACTAAATTAAGGAAAATTTATAACTAGTATTTAAGTTATATTGTAGAACCATTCTTATAAGCAAAATTAGTTAATTAAATTCATTAAAAAAACATTTTAATATTCTTTTCAAAACTAACAACTCCAGGCCTAGGAATTTCATTTCTAAAATTTATTAAAGAATTAATTGCATAAACCAATTTATTTTGTAACCAGAAGTGCTCAATAGATTTATAATAATTAATACCCACCGAATAACCTGGGAGAAAAAGTCTTGTGCTATTTAGTTAAATTAAATTAATAGAAATAGTGTATTTAAAAAAAATTGTAACTAGAGTAATCAAAGACTAAATTAAGACAAAGATTAATCGAATTAAAAGAAAGTTTTCATTATTTATTACTATAAATAGTAAGTAATAAAAAAGAAAAAGAATCTAAATTTTACTGTTAGGGTTACAATCGTTTTGTAATTCTAACTGGCGCCCAACAACTTATTGTTCTCTAAAGATAATTATTAAATTTTGTTTTGTTGTAAAAAAATTATTATTACAATTTGACTACCACAAGGTGGAGCAGTTGTATTAAAGAAATTAATTTATATTTACCATAATATATAACAATATTACAATATATATATATATATATATATATATATATATATATATATTTATTTATTTATTTATTTATATACACATTAAATAAGTCCGTCAAATGTTTGTGAACTAGAATGTAAAAGTGAAATAAATGAAGCTCCTTTTCTAACTTACCAGGAAATGTCCATATAAATCATATAAATATTGAACGTTAAATATAAAGCGTTGAGTTCCATAGATAACTTGAATCTTAGATTTGTAGAGGCTTTTACGGAAAATAATTTTTATTCCTTTGTTAAAGCGGCTTATCAAGGGGGTATTCTTTAAAGTGTTACAATATAGAATGTCACTTGTCTAATATACTGCACTCAACACTTGTATGTCAGTGTCCACAATAAAATTAAAATTAAACAAAATCTGTACATTGAATTTACTTTACTTCTTTGCACAGGCATCCAGCTTCAAGATAGCCTGATGTCCACGGTATATTATTCTTGCCAGCCCCCAATGCTTCTTGTATATGTGAATATCTTTCCATGTTTCTACTTCGGCTCTCATAAAGTCCCTCATTGGTAGGGGGTACTAGCAGTCAAACAAAATGTGCTTTACGCTTTCATCTTCACCCTCACAAAGTGCACAGATTGGACAATTCAAAAGACGGAATCTAAATAAATAGATTCCTGCGTCACTAGATGGCCGCATCGTGCTCGAGCTGCAAAAGCTGTAATCGGACATGAAACTTCCCTGAATTTGTCCTCACTCAACAGTTCAGGCTGAAATTGAAAAAGATGACGACCTGTGGCCTCTTCTTTTCAAGATTCAGTCCAAAATTTATAAAAATATTTATTTGCCAAGCTTTTACAATACATGAGTGGATAAAACCACTTAACAATCAGTTGAATTAATTAATGTGATGAAAAATATAGTGCAACAAAGCAACTATCACATTCAGAGACCTAAAATATAATCATAGAGTAATGGGATGAAATCAAACTTTAAACCGACATAAAAGCTGCACTGACAGTTTGAGCAATTGACTCTTGCTTAAAAAATGTCCTGCTTATTTTAGCGCAGCTCAGTTGATGTAAGTACTTGTATACCATAAAGATTATTACTACAACTGTCAAATATATCAAAAATGTGGAGTATTTTCTGAAAATTATGAATTATTCTAGGACCACTTTTTTGTTTTTTGCCTTACAAGTTGAAATATTATTTTAAACATTTTATTCATCATATTATTGTTTTATTCTACAGACAAAAGAAGAAGGTAAAGCTCTACTTAGAACAATAGCACAGAAACGTGGACATCAAGAAGAAGGAGAAATGCTAATGAGTAAAGATCTTGTAAGTTTAAATAACTGCTTTGTAATTAACTTTGATGTTACAAAACCAGATGTTTTTTTCATAGTTTTCATAAACAATATAATGAAAATTGTAAAATAATTTAAAGCAAACTAATGGCTTTTTTTTAATAGTTGCATTATTTGTAGGTTAAAGTGTGGCTGGGCCAAATATTCAGATTAAAAATGACATTGTTGTGTTCAGTTTGCATCATTAATTATGGATTGCTTTGGATTACTATGGCTCTTAGAGGTGTATTAATTTTTTTATCATCTACAATCCTTTAACTCAGACTGAGGCTGTTACTGACAGCCTCAAATAACAGTAAATACATACTCAAGGCTCTCCTTTTACTGGTAGGTGGCAACTGTTTAAAGGGAAATGAAACCGTCTCTGCATTCTATGAACTCAACTACTGATTGACTAATATACTCATCAATATAAAAAAACCTTATAACCACAGAAACTTGCTTGTAACAGTTGTTAGCTAGTTAGTCTATAGAATAACTAATTAATTATCTTGCTCCTACAACACTTTTTTAGTTTCCATTAGTGGCACTCATTGATAAGTATTGTCCTACTAATACCCTATGTAAAAAAAGATATGAGCATATGTGAAGCCTGTTATTTCAACTAGCGTTACCAGTTCCTTATGCAATCATATTATTCTGCATAAATCATTTCAATTTACTTTATGAAATTGGTTATCTATTATCCAAAACCACTCATGACAATTGGAAATTACTACTTTGAAATATTTGCTTTAAATTATTTAGGGAAATTTAAAGATGATTAAGTTACCCCGTTACTTAATTTATTAACTAGCCAACTAAGTTATTCACTTACTGTTTTGTTGACACTTCCAAAAGTTCTCATACCGAATATAATAGTGTACCACTTGACTAATAAAAATTGTCATGGATTAAGATACAGATAATAATCAACACATTAGTGTAAAAAATTTTAATAGGTGTTAAGTAAGTTTTATAGCTACTTATTATAGGCGACAAAATTTGAATGTCAAATAGTTTTTAATATGTTCAACATTATGATACCACTATGGTATTCTCAGGAAGTCAACATTATTAAAGAACTATTTAACATCACACACCTTTATAAAATTTCACAAAATTCAAAACAATATCACAATTATAAATTAATTAAAATAATATGAAAGTAAAACATTTTAATTCAGTAATTTAAGTCAGCATAAATTAAAAATGTCTTTTAAGCTATAGTTAACACAGACTATCCATAAGTGAAGAATAGATATACAGTAAACTCCCGATTATCCGTGGAATAGGGTGGCCCGGCATCGCCAGATAACAAATTCCCCGGATAATCCGATAAGAACAAAAAATACGCAAAACGATCGATAATCGATTATTATACCATAAGTTACACAAATAATGACCTCGGTTAGTTCAATTCACAAATAATCTTCAGAGGACAAAATAAATACAGAAAATATTTTAAAATGTCGATGTATTTGACGAATTATGACATGTACATTTATATGTCTAACTATTTACAATACGTACATAAGTAAATGTCAAAAGTAAGTATGTATGTACATATGTAATTTCCTTTACACATAATACTTTCACTTTTTAACAAAAAAATCTGTCACTTTCGTCTATTTTTGTGAGCATTGATTTAGCTTTAGTGTGCGATCTAAGTTTCTTGAGAACCATTTTGTCGCACAGTGTCTACTTGTGTCACAAAGCCATAAAGATCGATAATGTATATGACAGACATGGATAATGCATATGTCACGTCCTAGACTATTTATAGCCGAGATTAGCTGACTTTTGTTTACAATCTTATGATATACATTAGGTTTTCGGGCGTTCAAGCATTTTGTCATTGTCTCTTATATGCAGTAGTCTGCTCGCCCTTTTATTTCGCTGGCCCGCGTCGGGATGCTTCCCTTTCAATGTAAAAATTAGTACGTACATATTTACTTATCTATTCCCTTCATCTTAACTTCTTATATGTATTTATGTCGTAATTCACCGTTTGGAAATTTAAACGCATGATTTTTTTTTGGAATAAAAATTGGATATTTGTAAAACAATGGCAGACCTTCCCGATAATCCGCAAACCCGTTAATCCGCCCACGGATAATCGGGAGTTTACTGTATTAATAGAGTCAAAAGATTCAATTTTATATTTAAATCCAATTAGAAGTTGTAAAGTTACATTTTATGCAAGTACTTGTTACACAGATAAGAATGTTATTCTCAAATTTAGTTACAGTGTAACTTACACATATTGGATGTATCTGGCACTTTATTTTAATGACATTTGTCTTTTCATTTAGCTATTATTACTCCTCCTATATTATGTTTTATGTCTTCTCAACATGATATCCTTTTCTACTGGTAGAACATTCTTTCAGTCCATTTTTTAAAATTTTGCACAGTATCTTGTTTTATTAGCTAAATGTTTAGAGGTTGGAGTGTAACTCTTGTAGAAGTTATCTGGACAGAGAGTCTATATGAGAAGTGCAAATAGTCTGTCCCAAGGCGGCTTCTTGCACAAATCTTAAACCAAGCCAGTGGTGAAAGCTAAACAGCCAGGGAAGCATGTAGCTGAGACACAACAGTACATGATGAGTGTCTGAATTACAGTCATGTTTTTTTTACAGCAAGTCACAATGGGTCTCATGTGAACTGGCTGCTCCCTTAGTTTGGTGCATGCTAGTCACCAGTTACCTAGCAACAACAATTGTGTATTTGCACTAGGTCGGTACTCAAAGATCTTTGAATCTGCTTTTTCTAACCTAGCTTTTAAATTCTGCCTATTTAACGTCTATAACGTGCTACGAAAATTACAGGCCATTCATTAAGCTAAGTTTGACAACAAAAGTGTGAAACCATATTGTAGTCTTTATATTCTAAAATTTAAAATGACAATTTGAAACACATTTAACTCACAGTTTTAATTTTAACCCTTCTTATGCGATAAGTGGAATATTCCACTGATCATAAATGTCACTTAACGTTCCTAAGCAGAATATTTCGCTTTTGCTTATAAGTAAGCATTATATCAAGAATAGGCCAGAATAATGGCAGTAGAATGAGTAAGAATGTATCTTTAGTGTTTGAGAATCATATTGTATGATTCATTCTAGCTCTTTACAAACATAAACATTTGAATTATGTTTATGTATGTCATAACAGTAGGAAACTTGCATGTGGCACCCCTGTTTTGACTGTAATTTTGAAGATGATTAAGTATTATGTTAATGGCACTAAAGCTGTTTTTTATTACTATAAGTATTTTTTTGACTAATACATTTCTATAAAACTAAAACAAGTACAATTTTAATTTATTTTGAAAAAAGTGCCATAAAATTAAGCCAACTATCCTTTGAGCTTAGCTTGTGAGGTTATGTTAATACAAATAAAACTCACAAATTATTCATTTATTAACTCAGATGCCTTTCAATTACAAAGTCATCATCATCAGTGAGTGTTGCTATTACAAGCTCTAACTTACAACTAAGGTGAAGGTAAGGTTACACTACTAAATTTACACTGTGGACATGGCCATGCACATCGGTCAGAACAACAGATATTAACAATACTTTAAACATGACACATCAAATAGAAATTGTATATCTAACTCATAAATTACAATAAAATTATTAACCATACACACATTTACATATAAACAAAATACATAATTAATATTTCAGTATTATTATTATTTCAAGATTTTAACCAAAAAGTTACACTATCACATTAATATAGAATTTTGAATATGGCTTAATTCATTATTTACAATATTATTTTTATTCCTATTAATATACAAAGTCTCACGCATAATTAATATTTCAGTATTATTATTATTTCAAGTTTTTAACCAAAAAGTTACACTATCACATTAATATAGAATTTTGAATATGGTTTAATTCATTATTTACAATATTATTTTTATTCCTATTAATATACAAAGTTTCACGCATCCAATTCACTACACTTAACAACGTTTTTCAACAGGGTTACATCGTCTATTTTAAATGTGTTATTTTCTTCTAAACAATATTCTGCTATCGTTATAGCAATAAACAATATTCTGCTATATTTTTCTGGTCTGTTATATTTAACGTGGGAGAAATGTTCTTTAGCCCTAGTTTTAATATTTCTTTTTGTTTGTCCTATATATTTAAGAGGACAGGTGCTACACTTCAGACAGTAGATTCCTGACATTTCTTCATTTGGTATGGCGTCTTTATGGTTTCCTAACAACTTCTTTAGGTTATTTGCAGTGGTAGTTGTTACGTTCAACTTACTTTTTTTGCATAGATTTTCTTATTTTATTGGACAGTGGTGGAGGGTGTGTTATTTTTACCCATTTTTTCCCATTTTATTTCTTATTAACGTATTTCTTACTGTCTTTTTTCATCTTTTTGTGAACATTTCACTGTATTCATTGAATCTTGTTACAATGCAAGATCCAATGGGTACGGTAAAATTTTCATGATGAAACCCACAAAGAAGAAAAGAAAATTAGAAACCTGAGAAGTACGTTAACAAGAAATAAAAAGGGGGAAAATAGATGAAATAACACACCATCTACTACTGTGTAAGAATATCTCTGGAAAAAAATAGTCAGTTGAACATGACAACTACCATTGCAAATAACCTTAAGAAGTTGTTTGGGAACCATAAAGACAACATACCTAACAAAAAAAGTCAGAAATCTACTGCCTGAAGGGTAGCACATGTCCTCTTAAATATATAGGCAAAAAAAAAAAATTAAAACTAGGGCTAAAGAACATTTCTCCCATGTTAAATATAACAGACCAGAAAAATCTGCAATGGCGAAACATTGTTGAGACGAAAATCACGCATTTAAAATAGACGATATAACCCTGTTGAAAAACGTTAAGTGTAGTGAATTGGATGCATGGGAAACTTTGTATATTAATAGGAATAAAAAATAATATTGTAAATAATGAGTTAGGTCCTATTCAAAAGTCTGTACAGTATTAATTTAATAGTGTGACACCAAAACATTTGATTGTGACTTTTTGGTTAAAATCTTGAAACAATAATAATACGGAAACAATAATTACGTGTTTTGTTTATATGTAAATGTGTGTATGGTTAATAATTTTATTGTAATTTATGAGTTAGGTATACAATTTCTATTTGATGTATCAGTTTGAATTATTGGTAATAACTATTATTTAGACAAATGGGTGTGGCCAGGCCTACAGTATAAATTTAGAAATGTAACCTTAATTGCACTTTAGTTGTAAGTTAGAATTTGTAATAGCAACACTCACTGATGGTGATAACTTTGTCATTGAAACGCGTTTGAGTTAATAAATTATTAATTTGTGAGTTTTGAGTACGTCTTTTATTTGTATAAAATTAATCACTTAAGTGAAATTTGCAATTCCATAGGTAGAGTGCAAAGAATTACAAACAGAAATAAATATCATTTGAACAAAAATACCTCAGGTTGGTTAAAAAAAAAATAGGAATACAAAAAGGCAAGAAGAATCTGGATTTACAGAAACAGCTTGTTAAATGCTATTACTTAACATAATATTATCTTGTAATGTTATAGGAAAAAACAAAATGTTTAAAGGAGTTTCTAGAACGACTTAAAACTTTATGGCCTCTAGACTAGGGTGCACCCATCCTCCATCTAGATCCAGGTAGTAATGGTTATTTATGGTTTTCAACATCTCCCAAATTACAAGAACAATTTGTATGTATATATTGATTGTATATATGTATACTTATAAGATCACAAGTATACTTATACATGTATTCACTTATTATCCAAGTTGAAAATAGAAAAGATGACTTAAAATAATCATAAACAATCCTCGTAAACTATAAGAAAAGAATTTTAATATTTAAATATAACATAGATTATTTCATTTCAGTCATGTTAAATATTACAAAAATATTTTTTTCTTGAGTAACCATATGATCAACTGTATTTGATTGCTTGTTCCAGCTGCCTTCTACCAACTCTCTTTGTTTGGAAATAATGAACTTGTTTATTTAAAGTGCAAATAAAGTTATTCACTCTTACATATTAATTTATGTTTCTAACAGACTGTTGCCTCAACTTTCAATATTGCTTTTCAGAAATGAAGGTATACACTTAAATATGGTAAGATTAGATATTAATTACACAAAATTGTGTAATTTATATAAATTTTATATAAACGCAGAATATTTGTTTAAACAGGTTAAATTATATACTTTTATTCATAGTTATGAAATGAATTGTATTACAATTAAATAATAAAATCTAAGTTTTAATTATATTAATTAATTTTCAGATGGTTAGAAAGATAGTTTGACCTTCGTAAAACCTTATGATAGCAATAGGGAAATGATGTTATCAGAGAAAACTAAGTAATCTTAAACTGTACATTTGAGCTAGTTCTTCTCCATCTCTCAGGATATTTTTATGTTCCTATCATAATCATGCCTACAACCCAACAACCTTTCTACATTAATTTTATCGAATTAAAATTCAATTGAGAAGATAGAAGCCACTATTTAGTCTACATTTTTCTTATATACAGGATGTTTGATAAAGAACTCGTTTTAGATGTAATGACTCTAGGTTGATAAAATGACATATATTATTCTATTTTCTTGAGTTTGATTCATTAAATGCTCAAGGTTTGCTCCTGTAAAGGGGAGAGGCTGGAATTGGCAGGCCAGCTTGAGAATAATTACAGTGCAATGTGCTTTTGTGCAATACAATTGCTACTCCACAGCAGAAGGCTCAGTGTGTTATTTGGCTTATGCAAACTGAATCTGTTATAACAGTGCAATGTAATTTTAGACATCAGTATGTTAGTAAACCGCAAAAACTTAGTGCGCCATATACCGAAAAAACTATCTATAATTGAGTAAAATCTTTTGAGCAAGGCAGAGTTGTTTTGAAAGTGAATTGGCCAGAAATTTTAACAACTTCTGATGCTTATGTTTTGATCTGTGTTTTGTCTATTGGGAACCAAAATAAGTCATTGGCCTGATGTAGTCTACAATTAGGAGTACCTAAAGATTATATACATGATTTGATATTTAAAAGACTTCTTTTACATGCCTATAAATTTGTTATGATTTTTATTATTTATTGTTAATTTAATATAAGATTGATATAAAAGTTTATGAAGTTGACAAAATTTTGTTTATTAGATTTATTTAAATTTCTTACAATTAACAAATATAAGTTTAACAAAGAATAGGATGTGCCACTTATTTACTCTTGGGAGATAATATAGTCTTTTAATCTTACAATTAGGTTCAAATACATTATTAAATCCTTAACTAACTATGGATGTGGATTCTAAGCCATGACAAAACCTTATTAAGGAAATACATACAATCTTAAATTAACTAAAGTATTAAAACTGTATCATGTATATCTATAATTAATTAATAACTTTAACAAAAGATTATTATTGTGGTTGTTCTCAAGTCTAGATTGCTTATAACTAAGGTCAAATTAAGGTCACTGCCTTATTTAATATATGCATATATATATTCTATATATACATGCATACAACGTAGCACCTAAAAATAACTGGATATTTTTTTGTTATACTCTTACTTCTTCGTGCAGGCTTCCAGCTTAACTATAGCCGATGGCCCGATGTCCACGATATATATATGATGCTACGGCCCACAGGTTCTTCTTAACTAGAATATCTTGCCACTTTTTCACAATTGGTCTGAGGATGTCTCTTGTAGGTAATGGGTAAGGGCAGCTCAGCAGGATGTGTTCATTTGTTTCGCTCTCCACACAACAGAGTGCACACAACGGAGACTCTGTGAGATTAAAATGAAATAGGTACTCCTGTGTCACCAGATGGCCGGTTCTTGCTCTGGCAGCAAAAGATGCTGTTGATCGTGCTACTTCCCTATATTTTCCTCGACTAGTGGTTCTGGTTGGAGCTGGTAAAGGTGTCGACCGGTAGACTCTTTTTCCCAATTTTCACACCAAAGTTTTCGGAAAACTTCCCTGCTTACACTTTTGCAATGTAGCAGGCAGTGTTTGCCTTCATCTGTAGGTCCCATGATTGAGGCTATTTTCGCAATTTTGTCAGCCTTTTCGTTTCCGGGTACTCCGCAATGGGCAGATACCCATTGAAGAGTTAATTCCTTCCCGCAGTCCACTAGTTCTAGGATGGTTTTTCGTATTTCTGATATTCGAAACGAGTATGAACTTGTAGAATTACTTAACAATGACTGAAGGGCGGCTTTCGAATCCGATAGGATGCATATTTTTGAATTGCCCTTTAAATGCACACAGCTAGTCAGGGCTGCACTTATAGCCAAAGGTTTGTTATACTCTTATTTATTTAATTTTGGACAATTCTACTTTCATCTCCTTTAACATATTTAGCACGGTGGCCATATTGAAAATCTCATCAAATTACTGACGGTTTTTTCAATAACTTCCACATTTGACGGCATTGTCTTATCTCAAAATCTATACTTAAATGCTTAGTTCTAAACAATAAAAATAGTACAAAAAATGTAAACACTCTATTTAATTGTAAAAATCGGGAGCATGCCAGTGCCCTTCCCGTCCCTGGCAGTGGAATTATTGAAATGCTATGCGGGTTGCATAGCTTGTTGTAGCATCTAATTATCGTGTCCGTTGTTTTCATCTCAATAATTTTATCTCTACTGTATATACGATAATTGGGGACATCAAAAGAGTGTATTAGACATTAAAAATGGTTTTATTTTTTGGGTTAGAATAAAAAAGAAAAAAAATTTACATAAAATATTTACTAATTCAAATGATAAAATACTGTATGATAAATATTGAAACTCAATCAAAAAAGACATAGAAAAAAATTTACCTAAAAATCTAAAGTACCTACTACTAAAATATACTACATGCTAAATTTAACCACTAAACTTTTAACTCAATATGTTTGTTTCTGCATGTGTTTCACAAAGCAATAGATATTGATAATGTAAATACAGGTATAGATAATGCTTGTCATGTCCTAGACTTTTTATGGCCGAGATTAGCTGACGCTTGTTAACTACAATCCTATGATGACACACTAGGTTTTTGCAAATCCACGCATTTTGTCGTTGCCTTTTATTTACAGTAGTCAGTTCCCATCTCAATTACGTTCATTCACTCTAATAGACAGTTATCGTTTATTCTTGCTTTAGCTCAGAAAGCTTAGTTTATTTTTTTGATCGTTGTTTTACCGGTTATTGTGCTGCGTTAACTGGTTACAACTAAACAAACATTAAAATATAAAAATTAAATCTGTTCATGAAACTCCCTGAAGCATTGTTGAATGCAAAGGGAAGGATCCTTGGGGCAAGTGGGGCAATACAAAGATGTATCAGTTCTTTTGTTTTTATGTAAACAAAACCTGCACCTCTTCCAAATTGTCCAATTTGATCCTTCAGAGGCCGGGAAAATTGCAGGAATATGTTCAGTTACGTATGTCTGTTGGAGTCTCTTGAGAGGTTGGGTAGAAGAAGGGGACCAATATTTGAATCTAAAATAGTTAACTTGTTATTGTCGGATTTCAAAACGAATAAGGCACAATGTTCTCCAAACTGTTCTGAAGCACTGACGTAAAAATCAAACCTTTTCCTAAACACTTATCTAAACTAGAGGAGTTTTAACTAGACTGGGAGTGACCGTGCCAGTGGGCTCACCATCTCTCAGAAGGAAAGAGGGAGCGCACTGGCATGCTCTCAGTGCCTCGCAGGGGAACCCAGAGCGTGCCGGTACGCTAGCTATGCTGAACGTGTTAAGTACTTACTATTATAAAGATGCACATATCTAGATGTTTTACCGGTTCTTGGAACAGCCCTGGTATTCTTCTAACTTGATACTTTTCAATGCTTCCGTTGGTTTTTCTTTTACTTCATCTAGGGTAGTAAAACGTTTACCTTTGAGCTCTCGTTTCATTTAGGGAAACATAAAGAAATCATTCAGAGTAAGAACTGGTGAACATCAAAGAAATAAATCATCAATGTTTTCACGCTGGATCTCACTAGTCATAATTTTTTGGGTTATGGTGATGATACATGATGTGTGTGTGTGCGTGCGTGAGTTTGAGTGTGTGTGTTCAAATCAAATAAAATCAATGGAGTATAAAATATATAAAATAGTTAATATCCGGAGTACATCAGTTCATGTTGTAGCGCATAAAATCATAGTTCCGGTGTTTTGCTGTAAGCCATCTAGCACTGATGACATGAACCCAGAAACAGTTGAAGTACGAAAATGTGTTGTTTTCAAATATGTTGTTATATATATATACAAATATATAATAACATTGTTTATAATTTTATTTATTTAAATTATCTTTGTAAATGTACACAACGTGTTTCTTTTTTATATCAACAATAAGTTATTAAAACTTGAACACCTTATATTCCTACCATTAGGACTTATATTAAACAAATTTCTTTCACTAAAAATTCTAAACAATTACTGTGAGGATGCTTGGATATGTTTATTTTCAGTGTAATAGATTGAAAACTCATAAGCAATTTCAGTATTTTTTTATTTAATAAATATTACCACTAACAGAAAGAGACGAAAAAGTATATATTTTTAAGAATTTGTATAACATATTTGTAAATGTTTAACAGGATCAAAATTTGTTTTCAGACGGAAGACATCTTGCGAACTAGAACGAGACCTGTAGATCCTACCCTTTCAACTCCATCAAATGCATTTTTACCTACAGATAATACATAATAATTTGATGTTTTATTTATATGATTTGTAATTGTAATTATATTCATAAAATAAATTTTTTGTTAAATTTTTAATGTATGATTTTATATGCTTCTTCCTAATTAAATGACTACTTTTGTTAATTTTGTCATGATTGACACTTTATTACACTATAATTCTTTTTATAAATACATTATTATATAAATAAAAACATTTTAATTTCATGGCTTTAATTTGTCATATTTTGAACCTTTATACTTTTTAACCTTACTAGTGGCAAGTCTGACATTGAGGAGAGACAAGTATTTTTACATTCTTTGTAGAGCTTTCTTTTTTAAATCGCAAAAGTTTTAAGCAAAGACCTAATTTTGATTTGATTTCATTGCTTTCAGAACAAAATTTACTGTTTTATAAAATACATGAGAAATTACATACCTTTGGTTTTCCTTTTTTTATGATAGATGAAATGAAAAACTTTGTTTTTGTAAAAAAAATCTGTCGTTTTTCTCCATGTTTATTAAACAAAAACAATATAAAAAAATGTTCCATATTTATCAAGCAATCAAAAAATATGTAATTATTATGGGGTATTATTTATAAAAAGTTATACAACATATGAAAATAGGTAATTGAGGTTGATTATAGAATCGTCACACAAGTATTATCATATCTGGCTCTAGCAGAAAAATACATATCCATTTTAGCTGCGATGGTTGTTAAATAAGAGGGAGTTTATAATTTAAAACTCACTTCAGTTATAGCCATATCTGTAAATAAGTAAATCATAATTTAAAATCCAAAACTGCTTTTAAAGCCTAGATAAACATGAGGCAAGCCTAGGCAAGAATATTTCCCAGTTAATTCTTGCCATCTTCAAAACTGAACTGGCTTATAATTTAGAATCCAAAACTACCTTTAGAGCCATGATAAAAATTAGCCTAAGGGAGTATATTACCCAGTTAAAGACACAGGAGAAGACCAAGGCCTCAAAATAATGTCATGCAATAATGAATTTGCAATTTGTAACTTTGGTGTTGCCATGAAAGAAAACATCTTTAGCATAAGAAAGAAGAGATATGGCACAGCTAATTGACTTAAATTTTAGGTGAGAGAAGCAGAGGACTATTTAAATTTTGTTATTCAATATGTTGACCAATCAGAAAATGAAAATGTGTGCCTAAAATGAATATTTAAGTATAACTGATAGCAACAGTATTTCTATCTTATGTGTGGAAACCCTCAGTTATCCATTAATGTCAACAACTAGTACAATGTGTGGCTGATAGACCAAAGTGATATTTTAGAAGGGAAAAATTGTTCCAAAATGAATTCTCTGGTACAGTCATTCTAAAATCTAAACAAAACAATTTTTTAAAGTTTATTTTTATTATGATATTTATAATTTATTAATTTTACTAAGATTTATACACTCTCAGAACAAAAATTTGTATACTGCAGCAGTTGACATTCCTGTCCTAGTAAGATGTGATATACATGACAGGTATGATGTTAAACCAGTTGAAAGTTAAAATAAATATATCCATTCATTGATATTTTGTTATTATTATGTAAAACAATTGTTTACATTGTCTTATATGAAACCTAGGTTCGAAGGCCATCAGCTGCCCAAAACTTAAAATTTCTTTTTAACAAATTTACATTTTATTAAAATTTAAATTTAAAAATTGATTAAATTTTTGTTAATAATAAGCTTTTATTATTGGTTTCTATTTTCAATTTGAACTACTAATTTAAAGTTTGAGTTGTTAATGGGATATATCTCCAAAAATAGCCATCCCTATTTAAACAAAATAAGAGCTGCTACACTCATTTTTTGAGTTTACATTATAACATACATAAAAGTGTATAATTTTATTTTGTAATATAATCCTTTCTAGCCATATTGTGTCTAATTAAAGGGTGTAAGCAGATACCTAAATTTTAACAATTTAGCAATGTCCCAACTACAGGGATAAATCAAAACACTTTTTGATTCAAAAGCAATAAAATGAATTAATTTTATAATATGTTTTTTGTAGAATGTTTAAGAAAACTAACCAATGATACAAAGTTTTGAAGCATTGTACGTGCGAATAATTTCTTTGTTATTGATGACGATGTTGAAAGTTTAAATAATTCGTTATATTTCTGGAGTTTTTGAAGGTTATTGCAAACAATTTTGAAGTACATTGCATACAATATAAGTATGATAAATTGTTATTAAAAACCAAAAATCTCATTACAAATATCCTATACTTCACTAAAAAATATGCTGTTTGCTCATTACTAAACAGCAGAAAAAATGAGGCTTTGGGTGTCATGACTCTGGGCCAGGTCACATTTCTCATACTGCACCAACACCTTCAATAATTTTCTCTGAGTTTTGTTACAGTCATCATAAACAGATATTTATGGCATATAAGAGACATTTTAATCAAAAGTAGTTATTTGCCTGATCAGAAGAATGTAGGGGATAAATACTGTGTCTCCTTGAGCAATGTATCTAAATCTAATAGTTTCTATAGTATATTTAGAAGCACCATATTTAAAACCTAGCAAATTGTTTTAAAGTTTCTAAGCACAATTTCACAGGTTTCTAAGCAACATAATTGGATTTCCTTGTGAGAGATAACGATTATATTGGAAAACTTAGATATGATATTAAGGAACTTTATATTATTGTGCACTGTCATTAACTTCCATGAACCTATTCTAATGCTAATGTCAGTACAATACCATGTCATTAAACCCTTAATCCCTTTAATTCTGCCAGTTTTTATACATTCATCTGTATCATAAATTCTATCTACTCCTACTGTATTACTTCAAGTATGAGCTCCTCCAAGGAGCAATTGATTACAATAGATGTTGCCTTTTTAATAGAGGATAGTGGAAGATTAATTGGTTAATCATAAATTCTACTAAATTTTTGATACCCTATAATGTTTGATACAGGAGACAGGGTTGAAGACATAAAGCAAAAACCATTTTTGCTAATTATTTATATTGGAAAATGATTTTCTTGGTGAGTACTATTATCAGCAAAGTTTTTACGTTTTATGATTGGTGATATTTCATGATGAGTCAGTAAGTGGTATTTAATCCCTTCGGCAAGATAAAAAAATATTCTACACCAAAGTGCAAAATTTTCTATTAAAAACGGTAAAAGTTATGTTAAGAAATTTGAAGAAACGAAATGAATTTTAGGAGATTTATGGGTTGCAGTTAGGGTGTGTGTGTTAGGATTTATGGTAAAACAGAAAGTTTTACTTAATATTTAGGAAAAATTTTAGATTCCTAATGTTAATACTTCAGATGTTAAAGGATAAA
Source organism: Prosapia bicincta (assembly GCA_036971475.1). Taxonomy (NCBI): domain Eukaryota; kingdom Metazoa; phylum Arthropoda; class Insecta; order Hemiptera; family Cercopidae; genus Prosapia; species Prosapia bicincta. The sequence continues at coordinate 42,415,303 of JBAIZL010000001.1, forward strand.
TGTTTTTTTTTATAAATAAAATGAGTTTAAAATGTTTCAATACTATAGGTTATTATTGTGTAACTAAGTGAATACTTTTGAATTTTACTTGCTGACGCATTTTGAAACAATCGTTTCATTTAAGAAGCTGACACTGTACTCTGTTAGTTACAAAATAATTACTTATAGTTTAATCAGTGAATTCAAGATGATTACACTGTTCTTTGTTTTATGAACAAAGAATTTTAAAATTTTTGTTTTATGAATATGTACCTATTAGTTTAAAATGTATAGTAGAGGAGCTGCCTCTCTTTCCTCCTCTTGCCCCCTTGAGAGCAGGTATATTTTGGATAAGTGACCTTGCTTACAAGAGTCATATTTTTCCTCTATTATTCCTAAGGTCTTGAGTTGAACCTTAAGCCTTTCTATTTCCACAGAGATGAAGAATCTTTCTATTCTTTGGTGACAATAATAGTCATATCAGCTAAGACTATTAAAGAACGTAAATAAATAATAATAAAATCTTCTTATATCCTTATCAAATGACTTATTTTACAAGTGTCTGCTTCTTGACTAATATTTTAAAATCAAATATTATGAAAACCTCACATAAAGAGTTTTCCAAACACTTCCCATGCTATGGATTTATTAGCTTGGCATTCCAAACTCAGAAAAATGCTACTAAGTAAAATTTCATTTTTGTATTCGAATTTGTAAAAGCAGTTTTCAGGATTAAGTTGCTGATTTAGAAAAATAAAAATTCTAATTATTGTTGTTGAATTTAAAAATATTTTCCGAATATTCATTATGCAGAATTAAAGAAATATTTGTTTTATAAAACTTGTAGGAAAAGGTCAATATAGTGAAAATCATTATGTAAAGATATTTCCAAAAACTACCCATTATGAAATTTTAGTGAATGCCTATCCTAAATGGAATCCCAACTTTTAGGTAGGTTAAATCTAATTAAAATAGTTATTAAATTTTGAAAATCACTAATTTTTAAAGTAAATTCAAGCACATAACACAATTATATTGAAATACGTTTCTAAAATTTTTATAAATTCAGATTAAAATGGGGTTATGGAAAAAAAATACCACATCTCATTAATTGTAATATCTGTAAATGCATTCCCGCCGAAGCTAAGCATGGTTCCGGAGCAGTCTTCGCTTTTTACCATATTCTAAATTTATTATGAGCTACAAACAAAAAATGCGAATACGCAAAAAAACGCGAATAAAACTGAGAATAAACACTTATATCAATATGCTTAATCGTTTATTTGGAAAAGTGAGAGAATAACATGGTTCTAAGACAAAAACAATATCGAAGTTGGGTGACTGAGCATCATCTCAACATCATATTAGCTAAAGTTTCAACACCATATCCAGGGGGTTCTTCAAAATTTATTTTTTTGGTAGGCACAGTTTAGGGGAGTCATAACTGCAGAGCGGGGGACTAGCGCCCTCCCCCAGAGATTGTTTAAAATTTAAATGGTGTGTTTGAGGGCACTTTACTTTTAGGGCAAATAGATATATAACCTAAAGAAAAAAGCGATTATTTGCAATTTTATTGTTGCTTGACGCATTGTAAATTTCGCTATAATACTTTCCAGAGCGCCTTATCTCAATTAGAGGCGATTTGGAATGGCCGGCACGATCTCCCGATCTGTCCCCTTGTGATTTTTTTCTATGGGGTTTTTTGAAATCCCGTGTTTATGTGAACCGTCCAAGAACCCTACAAGATTTGAAGACCAACATCCAAGAAGAAATTGCCAACATAACACCAGCTACGCTAACAAGAGTCATGACAAACGCCAGAAATAGGTTTACGCAATGTATGGAAAATGAGGGTCGTCACCTAACAGATTTAATCTTCAAAACAATGGAAGTAAAAACTTTAGACATGTACCTACATTATAAAAAATAAATAAATATTTTAAGATGCATACAATAGTTTTTATTGAGTTTTCAAAAAAGGAAGTTATACTGCCGCACTCTGTATTATGAGCATTTTAAAATCTCCCATATATATTATTTATCTTTTTAGATTACTGACAATTAAGAAGGATTTTAACAATATAAAACAGTAGGGAAGGCCCGGGCCTACCCGCTGAAGTCGCTCCTGACCACATCATTGAAATAGAACTGAGTTTAGTAAAATAGCTTAAATTTAATTATTTAAGCTAGCTAAAATAAATTATTATATTGTTTATACGCTAGCTAAAATTTGAACTTATGTACACCTAATTTTTAGGGGAAATATTAAAATAAAAATTCTATTCTATATAAATGTTTAAGTATACGTTTTTCAAATGTCAATCATTCATTGTTTTATTAATACGTTGTTTGGTTTAAGGCAATATAATATAATAATTGTATTTTATTAGTAATTTTTAATGTGATATTATTTATTTCATAATAATTTATATGTAAACTGAAGGCAATATTTTGGCCGTTTTATTTTGGGCATTCCATCCGGGCACTCAGGAGAACGGTTCAATGTCCAGTGTTCCGCGACTTACCTAAAACCAGACTGGACCAGCCTAGGCAAGGCCAGTCGCTGAGTGCTCGTCCTTCCGCTCACAACAACAGGTAAACTGGAGCATCAACACTGTTTACTTTTGTATCTTAGCCCACTGCACGTACATTTGCCAATCTAGTATCATTGTTTTGTGTTTAACTTGAGTTTGTGTAATGTTTAATAATTTGATTTTTTTAAAGTAAAAACTGTTAAATAAATAAATATATATATATAAAACATATTGTGTGTGTTTGCGCGCGCGTACGCTTGTATGTGTGTGCATATGTATGTGTACGTGTATGTGTATGTATATTTTTACTCAAGTAATACGAGTAAGAACTTTAAAAAATGAGTAGATTTTTCAGAATGAAACCATAGTATAATCACTATTTAAGGTTTTTAAGTTTTTTATTAGAATATTTCTTTTCTTTAACTTTAAAATAAACTATGTTAACGTTTGAAACATGTATATGTAGCTACATATACATACAGGTATTAAAACAGAAATTTAAAATTGATTACATTTCGTTTGAAATAATTATATTAAAATATATCGCTGAGTCACTAATTTATGATACTTAACCTTTTCAATTGACTAAGTTTGTAAAAACTCAATTAGGTTTTGTAATAAGCTTTTAATTAATCACAAATTTGTAGAAAAGTTTATGATAGTAAATTATACAATATCAAGAGCACAGTTATATAATATATTACAATAAAAATATTTAAAAAACCGCAATACCACAAAAAATAATCAAAAATAACAAATAAAACCAGTTACTTATGTTTGTAATCATCACTCTAGCTTGTAACTTTTGTTTTTTGATAGATTGTAATTTTGTAATAAGACCCTCTGATGATGATGGCAGGGTCATAAAAATGTACATAAGGGTTTAATCTTAAGTAACTTGTTTTACTTGTATTATTTTTTGTTGTTTTTGTGGTATTGAGGTTCTTTCCAATATTTTCATTGTTATAATAAATTACTTAAAATATTAGTGCGTGCTAGCAGCTAATAGAATAAAAATTACTAATTCATTTAATTTTTTACCTAATACACATTTATAATAATAATAAAGAAAACAATCACAAAATAAAATGTAAAAAATGTGCAGTTATGAGTGTCCTACTTAAAACCGTTTTAGTAACATTTAATTAACCCAGACCTTAGCTTGGAGAAATCGAAGATGCATAAGAATTTCCGTTCAGAAAGAAATTACGATACAGCTCAAGGGTTTCCTAAAAGTGGTTGTATCAAATGTGGTTCTGTCTTAAATACGTTGATACAACCTCTACAACCTTTTGTTGCGTTTTTGTAACCTTAGGAAAAATAAGACATACTCACCAAAAAAAAACTCACAAGCCTAGAATAGATTCGGTACAAAACTCACAAGCCTCGAATAGATTCGGCACAAAACTCACAAGCCTCGAATAGACTCGGCACAAAACTCACAAGCCTCGAATAGATTCGGCACAAAACTCACAAGCCTCGAATAGACTCGGCACAAAACTCACAAGCCTCGAATAGACTCGGCACAAAACTCACAAGCCTCGAATAGATTCGGCACAAAACCTAAGAAGCCTCGAATAGATTCGGCACAAAACTTACAAGCCTCGAATAGATTCGGCACAAAACACAAGTTGGACCAAACAGATTAAATAGAACAGTAAAAAGAGACGCAGAGGAGACAGAGTTGACAGATACTGGCCTAACTAATCTAGAGTATAGCTACTTTGTTTTATATAAGTGTTTATATTTGTACATGTTCTTCTTCATATAAAACCTCAAGTAACTAATTTTCGTTGTTATCAACCCATAAAGTCAAACATTCGTTTTATATTCCTATTCTTGACACTCCTTCAGTGCTGCAGCTTTTCTTCTAACATAATTGTTTCTAAATTTCATAAAAAAATTTCAGTAGAAAAATAATATTTTAACAGGTTAATTCCATGACCTCTGTTCTTTTAAAATATTAAATTTTTTTCTGTTATAACGTACTGTATTTTTCAACAGATTTATCCATATCTTAAAACAGAGCCTAGAAGGTAAATAAAAAATAACCTTGTTTCTGCATTAAAAAGCTTAAAATTTATTTCATATAAATGACCTATAAATGTATAATTACAATAAAAGCGACATAACTTAGGATAACTTCTAACAGTGACATTGTGGAAAGGGGGGAATGGGAATAATGAGTTCTTTTTAACAACTTGATTTTCGTTAAATTTAAAACAATTTAACATACGTCTGTCTCTCTCTCTCTCTCTCTCTCTCTCTCTCTCTCTCTCTCTCTTTCTATCTCTCTCTCTGTACGTGCGCGCGCGCGCGCGTGTGTGTTATATATTAGGTATAACAGCTATAAATATTCTATCTATTTATACAGAATAATGTACTATATTAATCGCTATTATTATAAAGACAATTTTTATATTAAAATTTATATTTTTTTTTAAATTTAAAAGTTTTAAAACGCAACCTAGAAAATTTTATATGAGTTTGAATAATTTTCACATATTTTGAAACAGCTATTGTGTTTCTTGGCAGTTGAATAAAATGATAATAATAATCAGAAAACATTTAGAGAACCAATTTCTGTACCCTCCGAATCAAATGGCGATCAAGCCTGTATCTGATCGCTTACGTTTATACTTATGTCAATGCGATGAAAGTAAAAATTAAAGAAAAATCAACATCTGTTCTTACTGTTAAAAATGTTTGGAAATTAATAAAAATTATAATATAAATGTGTTAAATGTATTTAGGTGCGACTCATTAATTACGTAGCCCGTGAAAGTGGAATAGAGGACGTTTTGGCGAAATATTTAAATAGCGAGGAAACAAAGTGAGGTCATTGTCTAGTTATTGTACCATTGAAAAAAGCCTTAATGAGTCCTTGTGCGTGTGCTAAAAACAGCGACAGCTACGAGAGGTGTGGGGACGCGCGCGCACTTGTGTGTGCTCGCGCACTCGTGTAACTCATCATATGGGCGAATTTAATAATTGTAAAGCGTTGACCTTCCAAGGACAGCAGGAAAAGAATTCCAAGTGAACGAGTACAAACCTTGTGTATTTACAAATATGTAGGCCTAAGTAAAATATCCTTTTAAAAAATAATTGATACTCGTTACCGAAATTTTATTACACACACACACACACGCGCGCCCCCCCCCCACACACACACATACACACACACACACACACACACACACACACACACACACACACACACACACACACACACACACACACATACACACACATACCATACACACACACACACACACACACACACACACACACACACACACACACATATATATATATATATATATATATATATATATATATATACTTTTAATGGCTTAGTCAGTTTGGTGGTTTAGGGTGATTGATATATTTAGGAACTTATTGCTAAACAGGAATGCGGGTGGGATATGGTGATTAGGTGTTGTTACTGTTATAATGGGTGTAGTTACTTCAGGCTTACGGTAGTTACGTTATGTAACTCATCTTGTGTTAATAAAGGGGGTAAGATTATGTCTCTTATTGCCTCCGTGGTGTAAATGTTTTTCCCTGTCGTATTGGGATGATTACTAGTTACACTTCAATATGCAAATGAATTTAACTAAGATTAAGGCCTGGACGCGAATCTCATCTAGAGGTGTTAGAGGCGCCCTCTCTATATGGCTGGTACGAGCAGGACTACTACCCTAATGTAAACTTGTTCTTCAAAGCATTGGGTGGGTGCTGCCTACACCATGATGGCTTGGAGAGGCAGGTTATGTTTTCTGCAAAGACCAGTCGATTTTCCAACATCAAGCTCTACCTTCAGAGTGCAAGTTAATTTCTGCAACTAAACCACAAAAGAAACTCATAAACACAGATTTGGTTATTATTTTTAAAAAGAAATTTTATAAACGGCAAACAATGAATGCTCTTAAAATAAATATAGAATATCAACGCATTTTGAATTGAAAATTGCTTACTATGTTTCAAATAAATATTTATTTAACAATTTCCTTAATAAAAAAATATTTCTTTAAAAAATTTTAAAAATTTGTTCAAATTTTTTTAAGAGATACACATTTAAGCGGACATTTTATATCTAAGGTGAAACCTCCATAGATATAATAATAAGAGTAATGGATCATTGTCCAACAACGAATCATATTTTTAAAATAAAACAATCACATATAGAAAAAATTAATTATAAACCTATAAAAAATACCACCCTAGTTTAAAATAAACAAAGAATAATTTATCGCAGGTAAATTTTTCGTCTTTTAAGAACTAATTAAATAAAATAGCATAATCTAAAAGAAAACTGTATATAGAATAATAAAATGTACGATAAAGAAAAAGTAATATATCATTTTTAAAAACCAGAACAATATAGAACAGAAAGGATACAAAAAACAGGTATTCCATGCATCAACCGCAATAATATCCAGTAGGCCGCGCCACATATTGTTGTCCGCAGCACTTATCAGAGCTAAGAGAATGGGTTTTGTGTTGGTTGCTTTCCAGTGAACTCGTCTTGACAGATTAACAAAACGTGTGTTAACATGAGCATTTAATTCAAAGCTCCTCTAACTAGCCCGCACTGTAAAAAACACGTAGTGACTAATCTTGCTACCGATTGTTAAGAGAACTTGTCACTTGTTTCCTTATAATCCTTTGCAATAACCCCTTGAAGAATTGCCGTTTTAGTACATTACATGAGAACAAAGCGAGGCGCGACGTCACCGCCTAGTTACTATACCATTGAAACAAGTCCTAATTAATCATTGTGTTTGTCCTAAATATCGCGAGAGCAAGAGGTTTGTGTGTCGCTAACATTTTGTATCAGGAAAAATTGCGGCAAAGGAAAAATTAAACGATGTTAAAATACAAAATATAAAATATTAATTAAGTTTTTCTTATAATTGCCGAGTTGTAAAATGAAAAACTCTGAAGAAGCAAAGTTTAACAAGGGCAGTGTTGGTAAGTTGCTGAGGATTACGAATGTAGGCCGTTTCGGTTAATAAAAGCGATATTGCACGACCATGTAACATGTAAATCTAATTATTCGACATTAAGTAAATCAACGGACCCAATTCTTCCTCGCACGAGCTACACTCGACCAAACATCTAGGCCAGTCTGGATCCGCCGCCGTAAGTCGATGGACGCGTATAATGAACTAAATTCCTTGCTTAGTGCAAAGTAGAGGAAAGGTAATCAGTGATAAGAAGTCTGTTATCAAGTTTCCCGTAAGCAATTCTCAACAACTTGCATTCTTTTGTAAAATAATAAAAAGAGTTATGGTCAGCAATACTGTATATATATATATATATATATATATATATATATATATATATATATATATATATATATATATATAATTTACACTTTAATGTACCTAAACAAGAATCTTACTTAGTATATCTTCAAGTTGGCTTTCGAGAACTATTAATTACGTGCTCTCATGTTCAAGACTATTTTGAGTTACAACTTTGGGCTTAGATAAAGAAACTTGCTATAAATATTATTATAAATAAAATATACAACAAATATTTCCATTGAAGTTATAGAATGATTTTTACAGCGAACAAATATAGTTTTTAATTATTGATAAAGGAGGGACTAAAGCGTATTGTAAATACAGAGTATGCAATACTCTGTATGCATGCAAGGTGGCGTATATGAAGCATCTATCTATGTAGGATGGTGTAAGCTCGTTGTAGCCTGGTGTTTAGGAAGGGTGAGGGAAAATATGTGGTAAAGCGATACTTAAAAAGAATATACAATTTTATACTGGTCGTAGCGTCGACATAATTGTTCACTTGATTTGGTAACATTCGTGGTAAGAGGGGTGGTGTCTTACTTACTTAATACGTAGCGCTACAACCTGGGGTAGTTTAGCTTCCTTAACAATGTCCTGCCATGTACTTCTGTCTTTTGGCTTACTTTTTCATGCTGTAACGCCGAGTATCCTTAAATCTTCCTCAAGGTCCTGTAGCCATTGTCTTCTTGGTCGGCTAACTCTTCTTTTCCCAATCATAGTGCCATGTAAAAGTTTGTTCGGCTTCTATTGGTGGACATTCTTATGATGTGACCCAACCATTCTAGGCGTCGGGTTTTAATAAACTGGATCACATTTGCATCTTTGTATAAGGAATGCAACTCGACATTAGATCGAAGCTTCCACGCATTTGTTTGTACATCGTGGACCGGACCATAAATTTTCCTTAAGAGCTTACGCTCAAACAATGCCAACTGATTTTTCATCGCGTTAGAGTCTACGTCTCTGCTTCATACGTTAGGACTGGCGGAATTAAAGTTTTATAGAGTCGTACCTTAGCTGCCATTATTCTCTTTTGGACTTCATTTATGGTTTTATTTTCATCATTCACTTCTGAGCCCAAATATGTGAAACGTTTTACTTTTTCAAAAGAATAACCATTGATATGTATAATCGCACTGTTACGCCCTGTGCTAGTACTCATATATTTAGTTTCCCCCTCATTTAATGGAGAGACCTATCTTTTTGCTCTCATTATTGATTATATTACAGTCTCTTTGAGCGATGAAATATTCCTGACAACCAGGCATATATCATCAGAGCCCCTCTTAAAAGAGTATATATTTCCCGTTATAAATGTAGGACGTGAGTGAAATATTGTGTTTAATGCTGCGAGGCGCATGTGTTATGACAGTATTTTTGTTCCGTCTAGTTATTTTGTTCTGTTTAGTTGTTTTGTTCTGTGTAGTTATTTTGTTCTGTGTAGTTGTTTGGTTCTATGTAGTTATTTTGTTCTGTGTAGTTGTTTGGTTCTATGTAGTTATTTTGTTCTGTGTAGTTGTTTGGTTCTATGTAGTTATTTTGTTCTGTGTAGTTGTTTTGTTCTGTGTAGTTGTTTTGTTCTGTGTAATTGTTTTGTTCTGTGTAGTTGGTTTGTTCTGTGTAGTTGTTTTGTTGTGAGTAGTGGTTTTGTTCTATGTAGTTATTTTCTTCTGTGTAGTTATTTTGTTCTGTGTAGTTGTTTTGTTCTGTGTAGTTATTTTGTTCTGTGTAGTTGTTTGGTTCTATGTAGTTATTTTGTTCTGTGTAGTTGTTTGGTTCTATGTAGTTATTTTGTTCTGTGTAGTTGTTTGGTTCTATGTAGTTATTTTGTTCTGTGTAGTTGTTTTGTTCTGTGTAGTTGTTTTGTTCTGTGTAATTGTTTTGTTCTGTATAGCTGTTTTGTTCTATGTAGTTATTTTGTTCTGTGTAGTTATTTTGTTCTGTGTAGTGGTTTTGTTCTGTGTAGTTATTTTGTTCTGTGTAGTTATTTTGTTCTGTGTAGTTGCTTGGTTCTTTGTAATCGTTCTGTTCTGTGTAGTTGTTTTGTTCTGTGTAGTTGTTTTGTTCTGTGTAATTGTTTTGTTCTGTGTAGCTGTTTTGTTCAACTTGGGTACTGCAAAGGCGCCAAACCCCTTTTAGTAGATGCAATTGAAGACTCTATTCGAGATATTATAATAAAAAATAAACATATCTACTGAGTTAAGTATTTATCCTAATATTTACTTAGATAGCTGTAATATTTACTCAAATATAATATTTTCCCTAAATACAAGCCTATGATAACAACTTGAAGTAACTGTGATGTAATATTTTATTAAAAATAAATAAAACCTCTTAAACCAGAAATACTTTTTATTCATATGCTTATTCATAGGCCTACATTTCGATTGCAAAGCAATCATCTTCAGAAGAAATTCCTATTGGAGTTGGTCTTGTCGTAATTTACTCTGAAGATGATTGTTTTGTGATCGATGATTTTGGTTTAAAAGGTTTTATTTATTTATAATATAAGAATATGACTTTAAGACAGTGAGTCTAAAAACAATAACGCAACTTACGTAGTAGGCATAAAATGAATAAAACTACTAAACATTGTTTGTAAAAATAACCGAATTTAAATAATGCAAGAATACAAATAAAAACTGTAGAAGACGTTTCATTATCGTGAAATTCGAAAATATAAGACAATATTTGTTTAAAGCAAAAGTTATATATTGAAACAAAAGGACTACTTTACGCTTTTAACTACGATTTTGTAAATATTAAACAAAATTTAATCGAAATGATCAAATAAATCTAAAATCGTCTACTGTGAAAATATCTTAAAAGCTAGTTAGATAGAGTAGCTTGCAGGGAGAGTGTAGCTATCCTCTAAAAGTGTTTGTTGCGAAGTAAGAAATTACATCACATATTCACTAGTAGCTCTATATAGCTAATTTTTATTCTTTATTTTAATAAAACAAAATTATCAGTTATGAGCGAAATATAGTTATATTAAAACAATAGTTATAATCATAAAAATAGACATTAAAAAAATAAGAATTTGGATTTTAAAAGCACGAAGTCATAAAAGTATCGTGTAATGAACACGTGTCAAAATGAATAGTTCTTGGAAAATCCCTAATAAACATCAATGTAAGTACCTTGAACTTCTTTCAATCGACTTTGAACTCTCCATCCTTAGGACTTATGTCATTAATTAACTCGACAATGAACTCACCAGGGACTAAGCCACAACAGGTTTACAGGAATGGGAGTTTCAATGTTTTTAAAAGGATTATGATCTAATGATGACTCAATTTCAGGATTTCTTAAGTAAAAAAATCATCGTTTCATTACGCATGTTGTTAAAAATAACTGATTGCGGCTATGATATTTTTATGCTGTAATTTCATTGAGTATTCACCTGTATTGAGAATTCACAAAACTATTGTGAGAAAAAAACTATTGTTTTCTGATTATTATGACTATAATCATTAACTTATATATTTAATAGATTTCTCTTACAATGTATTATTTCAAAGCTTTTATGCATTCGCAACAAACTTTTGCGTGAAATTTTACTTACAACTTAATTGAAGCAGTTAAGTTGAGACGTTCTAGGTTAGGCTATTTTAATGCGAGTAGAATAGTCTCGGGATTTTTTTAATGCAAGTAGTTGAGCTTAGAAGCAACGGTTGTGAAGCATTATTTTCTACTTCCAGACTTTTCATTACAGTTCATTGAATAATAAACCAAATGAGATTTCAAAGTGAGGTTTTTGAAGCGGGGACGTAAAATTAATTAACGTTAATATTTCCTAAAATTAAAAGAAATTTGAAAATCAGTGAGTTTGAATTAACATAAGATGTTTTTACACTAAAACGGTTGAATATATTGTCAGTTGAATATGGAATACATCCCCAAAACGGAAATCCTCAATAGTCAAAAAAGTGAGTGCTATTATAGACAAGTGTAACATACCAATATATGTTCAAGAGTTTTGAGTAAAACTGGCAGCTCAAGTGAAGTGAAGGTGTTCAAATATTAGATTTTTTTACTCAAGTAAAATATTATTTTTTTAGGTTTTACCGAAGTAAAATGAAACATATTTCCAAACCAGCCAATCTAATTACTTTATTTATTTTCCATATTGAGAAAAAAATTTATTTACAACATTCATAATTACATCAATAAGAAATTACTTGAGACAGAATGCAGGCCTACACGTAACTTATGTACAGTCATAAAACAAAGGCAGTTACAGTTAGGCCATGGCGCCATATTGCAATCCTGTTTGCAGCTCCTGCTGGCCATTACTCCCAGTCACTACCGTGTTTATAAATAAACATGTCTGTTTTTTAATTTTTTTCTACAATGTTGGCAGTACAGGCTGTAATTGAGTTGCCCTACGGTGTAATCAACTTTTTAATGTATAAGCACTTCTGTCACGTATAAATGACAGCCTTCAGTTGATTTCCTTACACATGGAATCATCTTCCGCGTTCAGTTATGAAGACATTTCCTGTTGTAAAATCTACTCAATAAAACTACTGGAGTAAATTTAAGATTCGCCATTTGTGGTATAACTGCAACCTCGTCTTTAGTTAATGCAAGGCAAATAGAAATATTAAGATTTTATTGTCTAAAGCTAAGGTGGTAAAGTAAAAAAAGACTCCATAAAATGTGTAAAAAACCAGTCAAGATGAAACTAATATTAGTTTAAAATTAATGAACTAGAATAAAATTAATAGCACTTAAATCTATTTATTTATATTAGTTTAATTTTACAAATTATTAAAAAAATTACCTTTATTAGTACAAGTTTGCGAAATTACTTCATACCTAACACTTATTTGTGTTGAAAGTTTTCATTTAATGAAAATTAAAAGAATGGCTTTAAGTAGTTTACTTTGGATAAATAAAACATTTCTATCCTTATGTCACAGTTTTATTTTATTAATTTTTGTTAAATTTGTTAGTATTTATTGTATAGAAATAAATATTTATTGAGTTATAATAATTTTGTCGTTGTCTAGATTTACCAAAGTTTTATTCGCCAAACATCAATTATTCCGCCATATAAAAAGCTAACCGGTTTGATTTGTGTCTGTGATGCGTATTATCAAAGGAAGTAATTTGTAATTCGAAATTTAAAAGTAATTATATTAATAAAAAAACTATATAGTAAAATTGCAAATAATATGGTTTGATCACAATATACTTTAAAAATATATCAAAATCCGATTGTAATAATTTCTGAAATCCATATTTGATATGTTTTGCTTATATATGCTTATTTTGGTTTAACAAAATCACTTTTTACCAATCAAGTTTAACAGAAGACCACATTCAGTAATATATTTAAATCATAAAGCTACAAAAAACTTATTTATTTTCAAAAAACTTTATCTATTGTTTCCATGGTTATTAAGTTTCCTATTTAAAATATATTGTCAATATAAGGAAATCTGAAAACAGAAATCGAAATAAATATATCCTAAACATGTGTTAGATAGTGTCCAGTACCAAGATCCGTGCCGAATGTTTATTAATTTGTACGCGTTGTTTACGGATAGTTTACTTCAAGAAAATCAGTAATTGTTTTTTTTTATTTATTTCAATCACCCTCATGTTTCCATAGCAACCACAATTAAGTCT